>OZ024827.1:13943244-14448244 GCA_964016985.1 Anodontia alba | reverse complement strand
GAAAAAAATATCTGATTTTTTTTTCTGAAAATTTTCGTTTTTTTGGTGGTAAATTTTTCAGTATATTTGAATAGGCTTGTTTTCGTAATGAACAATGATTCTGCTAGCGGACCGCGAAGGCCCACGTTAGATAGCGCACATAGCGTGAAGACACATTTTCGCTAGGTGAGATTCATTTGTGAAATACAATGTAAATCCTAAACAAAAAAAAAAAAAAAAAAAAAAAAAAAAAAAATGAAACTGTGCATACCTCTTTCAAGCGTCGAAAAGAATGTTTTCCTTCGATCAGATAAAGTTTGTCTAGCACTGGTCGGATCAACGAAATTTTGTTTTCGACTGGATAAATGAAAAAAGCTATTTCGATGTTTTCTAGTCGAATGATGTAAATTTCCTTTGCCACTCATTATGCCGAACAAACCATACAAAATCACGAAGGGGGAAAGAAAGGCTACATTTTCCTATCTCAAGTCAAGCTCAAATTCAAACGAGGAGTCATGGTCCTGACATCTCCATTTCATTACGAAAACACGCCTATATAATTTGACCCCCTTCAACCCCAATTTTATATAGTAAAACTGGGGTTTACAGGGGTATACATTATTTTTCTGCTCAAAACATAGATTGTGGGTACTCGTTAGAACCGCCTCGGCGAGGCGGTTCTAACGAGTACCCACAATCTGTGTTTTGAGCAGAATTATGAAAAATATCGGAATTTTTTATTTGAAAATTTTCCTTTTTTTAGGTTGTAAAGTTTTCAATATATTTGAATAGGCGTGTTTTCGTAATGTCAAGGAAATTGACATGCTTTCATGCGAGACAACGCCGTCAAAATATTTTGACTCTGTTCTATTTTTCTAAAAGGTAACAAAAATGCTCCCTATTGAAGCTAGTTCTTTCCTTGTAGAGTAAGCTCCTGTGGTGTGGAGGAGAGCAAATAGAAAGTCACAAAATTGCCTCCCTTGTCAAAATGTGACATATATATTTGGTCTCCATTAACGAATATCAATGTCCTAACATTTCCAATTAAGCTACTGATAACTTCTTTTGAGTCCTTGGAAACATCTGATGCCCAATGCTAAAATGCCTTTATGCCATGGTACCAGATCAGTCAACGCATTCGCAACTTTAGTTCCTCGCTTACAAAACCAACGGATGCGACAGACATGATCAGACTGAGATGGTAAACAAGATTATATCAATCTTTGCACTTCTTATATGATACAAGGCACTAATGTTGCGCTGCAAGTATGCTCTTAATCGCATTAGAACTGTCCTGTCTTGCGAGGAGACGCTTCTAATGGAATCGAAGCATTTGATTTTTTGGTGAAATAGGCAATATTTGCTTAAAGCTTAGTACTCTAGGTAAAACTTTCAGCAGGCGACATATTGAAACAGTTTTTATTATTTTTCCCCAGAAAACGGGTTTTGACATTTCATGCAAATTGTCTCCACTGGAGACAATTTGCATGAAATGTTATATCCTGTAGTCTGGGAAAAAATAAAAAAAATACCACCACTATGTCGTCTGCTAAATTAGCCCAGAGAGTGGAAAAGGTTAAAATATCCTGCTCATTTGTCGCCATGTTCCTTATATTTTAGACAATGCTCAGCTATTTGTCCATCATAAAAGCAACTGATTTACTTAATTTGTCCATTAGGTGAGCGCCACTTTTGAAATTCGCATCCTGAAATGTGTAAACGATGTCATAAAATATTCTAATATGCAAATTACGGAGAATATAGCGCAAACAGGTTCCTGACGATCCCCTTTAATGACTGGCTTTATTTTATGTTTTACCACTCAGAAATCTATAAAGCATAGTACTTTATGCTTATAGGCAAGGCCGTTCCTGATTAAATACGATTTTCATGTAGCATTAACACTCAGCACTCTGGGTAAAATTTTCAGCAGACGACATTTTAACATTTTTTTTTATTTTTTCAGAAAACAGATTTTGAAATTTTATGCAAAATGTCTCCATTAGAGACAATTTTTATGGAAAGTCAAAAAATGATCAGTTTGTCGTCTGTAAATTAATCCAGGAAGTGAAAGCAGTTATAAAGCCTTTGCAAATTAAAAAAAAAAAAAAAAAAAAAAAAAAAAAAAAGATTTAACACTTTGCATGCTGGGTAAAAAAAAATCAGCAGACGACATTCTGAAATATTTTTTCTTATTTTTCCTAGAAAATAGGAAACGACACTTCATGCAAATTGTCTCTAAAGGAGACAATGTGCATGAAGTGTCAAATCCTTTTTTCTAGGAAAAAAAAATAAAAATAAAGATATCATCAGTTTGCCGTCTGTTAAATCTGCCCACAGCGTGGTAAGTGTTTACGTGAATTGATTACCTGGTTGACTTCTTGCCATATTTTGACAAAGGAGACAACTTTTGCGACTTCTTGTGCTTTCCTGTACACCAATGCCCTCCTTAACCCTTGTCATGCTGAATAAATCAAGATGCCACTTCCACTTCCAATTTTCAGCCAATCAGATTACTTGATCCGAGTTTTTGATAGAAATTCACATATTTAATGACAAACAGTGCAGATTCAGATCAGTTGGCGTCTTAACTACACTGTTTGCTAGGACAGCCCATGTCGTGTTTAGCAAGAGAAGGATTAAAAGGGTCTACTCTCAAAGGAAAGAACGCTCCCTTGGAAGTAAATTCTCTCATTTTAAGAGTAGTCTCCACTCTGGAAAGAATTAAAAATAGATGAGAAAGCAAATTCCCCTCTGCAAACTTGTCTCGCTTTGAAACATGGCAGCAAAAAGTCCAGGTGTATCCAATTTACGTACTTCACATTCAAGGTAACGCTTTGCTGCAATTATTTAAAAAATGGAACGACCTAGTTTAAGTGCTGCTGTATGGAAGATAGTGTCGACTCTGATCTTATGGGAGCGGTTGAACTGTACTGTTTTGTCAGACATGTTTAGGATAAAAATAGTTAACTTATTCAGACACAGAGCTATTTCAGAGATTGCGCTGTTGGACGTACAGACCAAACTGCATGTATGCGTACGCTAACCCGAATCTGGAGTGTGCACATACATATGCCATCGTCACAATTCTTTCAGCGACTGTTTCAGACAACATAACGTATGGTACTTAAGATTCTTTGAGGAAACAGACTATACACAGATTAGCCTGTACACATGTTTACTCTAATCTGAGGCTTGGGTAGGCACATGTCGATGGCACAGTTTATTTAAGGACTATGGGAGCATACATTGTTCTAACGTGTGTACCATTACGATAACACATCTATTCAAATATACAGAAAATTGCAAAAAAAAAAAAAAAAAAAAAAAAACAGAAAAAAAATTCTGATATTTTTCATATTTCTGCTCAAAACATAGATTGTGGGTACGCCGAGGCGGTTCTAACGAGTACCCACAATCTATGTTCTTGAGCAGAAATAAGAAAAATAATGTATATCCCTGTTAACACCGCCTCGGCGAGGCGGTTCTAACGAGTACCCACAATCTATGTTCTTGAGCAGAAATAAGAAAAATAATGTATATCCCTGTTAACACCAGTTTTACTATATAAAAATGGGGTCAAAATTATATAGGCATGTTTTCGTGATGCTACAATCAAGATTCTGTGGGCAAACAGCGTAAGTACAGCATAAGTGCGCATGCTCAAGCTAACAGTGGGTAGGACTATATCGTGAGGCAATTTCTACTTAGAGGGATGTAATTAGCTTGTATAAAATGCACTATTGCTGTTGTCCATATTGTTGATGGCAACATGAGAATTATAAATTGATGATATCTCTTGAGAATACGCAAAACAAGACGAGGAAGTCGCGGTAAAATGTTTCTAACGGCATATACGAATCAGGGAAAGCCCTGACTAAAATGTGTACTCAGACAATGCGGTCATTACCGTCTGGGATTAAAACATCAATGTACTGTCTTTGAAACGAAGGGAGCACTGTCCAGTCCAGTGCAAATGCGCAAAGAGCTTATAAAGCTCTTCGCTATTCGCACCATAAGTAGCGTTTCTCACAACTCGATCTCTGAAACTAGAACTTTGTAGTATTAATCTGGACAAATTAAACAGACGACAGTGAGATATTTGATTTATTTTCCCCCAAAAGAGGTTCGACATTTTATGCAAATTGTTTGAAATGTCGAATTCTATTTTCTGGAAACATAAGAAAAAACATCCAACTGTTATCTGCTGAAATGTTACCTGGCATGTTATGTGCTAAATGTGCGCAACCTAAAGCCTAACTATTGTAATTATCTGAAATGAGCTTCGAAATTTAGAGTGTTGCTTAGGAAAACGAGAACATATGTGGCATTTCCGCATATTGCGGTCTAATCAGCGAGTCTGGTATCCGCTTACAGAACCATTAGGCATTGCAATATATACTATATCGAGGATCAGTTAAACTTCTAGTCAGATTGTACAAAATACGTAGTCTGGTCTGGGTTTGCACTTTTTGCAGAAGCATAGGAGAACCCATTTTTCATGACTGACCTATTTAAAAGCCTATTTAATTACTGTGTCATTTAATCTCTCTCCATTCGGGTGAGCACTGAAAAACCACTATACCATTTTTTAACGCACCTGCGTCACAAGACAGAGACACGAGGATAAGGTTTCATTATTACTACTCCGTGCATGTAATTGAGTCGCAACGTCATACAACGCACACGTGGTCTTCGGACGTGTGCTGAGCGAAAATTCAGATCAGCCTGCGTATTCATGCAGTCTGATCAGAATCTTCGCTGGACGCAACTTGGATAGCAAAATATGCAAAATTTCTTTACGCGGCCAATAAAGATACTGATGAAACTGCGCGGATTCGCAGGCTTATAAAACTTTTTTATGCTCAACTCAGCTGAGCACGAAAATTTTCATGCTAATAAATATCAAATTACTAACAATGCCAAATTCTTTCTTGCTAAACATACCTGAGCATGAAAATCTCTCTGCTAATAAATATGAAAATGCCAACTATTGTTGGCATTTTCATATTTATCAGCAGAGAAAATTTCATGCTCAGCTGAGTTGAGCACGAAAAAAGTTTAATAACCTAGGGGCCTGATCTGTGTCTTCGTTGGGCGCACATGTAAAAAAGTACGTTTCCTCAGTTTGAGACTCAACTCTACACGCAAATAAATGAACATTCCAGCTACTTTCACCTGTTGGTACAGATCATTTTTCAGTCGTCTTTGGTACAGTACACAACTGAAAAGCCATGTTTGTCTAGATGGTCTGATGCTATGTACTAACAGGTTACATTTTCTTTTAAGGAGAATGGATAAGCTGACAGGAGAGTTAACTCTGTCAAAATGTGTTGCCTCCCTTTTTCAAAATGCATTTGCAAATTCTTTCCTTGTAGAGTAGACCGTTTTTCTGAAAGGAACTGTTGCGCAGGAGAGCGTATAGGAAGTTGTCGCCCTTGTACAAAAAATGGCGGAACATATACTTTATGCATCAAGTACCCTTAATAAACTATGACTAGCCTTTCATGCTCTATCCCAAGATAATCAATTAAACCCTTGTCCTGTTGAACCCGGATATACTATGCCTTTGCAAAAAGGGTAGCTTCTGAAGAAGCCAGCTGATCTGGATCTACACGGTTTGCCTTTCAGTTTATGAATTTATGCCAACAATCTTGATGAAGTCATCTGACTGGCTACCGTACATCTGAGGCATAGCATAGCATCTCCAACAAGGTTGCATATGTGCCCAGCGAAGTGTCAGCCTCCACATCTCTGCAGTCTATTCAGATTCTTCGCATGGCACTCTGTGGGTAGACAACGATTCAGAGTGTCTTTGGGTGGACAGCGAAAACTCTAATATGGGTGCTCAGGGCTCATCATGAAAACACGCCTATATAATATTGACCCCCTTAAACCCCACTTTTAAATAGTAAAACTGGGATTTACAGGGGTATACCTTATTTTTTCTTATTTCTGCTCAGAAACATAGATTGTGGGTACTCGGTAGAACCGCCTTATTGAGGCGGTTCTAACGAGTACCCACAATCTATGTTTTGAGCAGAAATAAGAAAAATATCAGAGTTTTTAATCTGAAAATTTTCAGTTTTTGGAGCTGAATTTTTCTATATATTTGAATAGGTGTGTTTTCGTAATGTGATCTGAATCTTCGCTAGGCACACATGCAATCTTGTAAGAAATGTTATGGCACGGCTCCAACTTGATAAGGTAATAAGATGACATTGTAGAAAATATGCATCAACTGTTACATTATTTCGTGCATCTAGTTTTTATACCCCTTTCACATTGGTTGTCCGCATGTCCGTCCGTCTTTCGTACGCCCGTCCGTATTTTTGTTTCCGGATGATAATTTGAGTAAATGTCAATGAATTTTCACTAAACTTTATATGTGCATTGACATTGTGGAAATCTGGCTGGGAATGCAAATAGGCAAAGTTCGTCAATTTTTGACAGAGATCTGCTCACGACCGTCCATATTTTCGTTTCCAGATGATAACTTAAATAAATATCAGTGGATGTTCAGCAACCTTGGTTTGTGCATTGATAATGTGGGCATCTGGTTTGAAATTGCTAATGGGCAAATTTCGTCAATTTATCTGCCCGCAACATGTCCGTATGTTCGTTTCCGGACGATAACTTTAGTAAATATCAATGGATATTCACGAAATTTGCTCTGTGCACTGACATTGTGGGAATCTTGTTTGGGATTGCTAATGGGCAAATTGCGTCAAATTTTAATAGAGATATATGGCCGTGATACAATAATCGAGGGTACTGCTGTTTCACGTTTTTATTACGTTTTGTTTTACATACAAATACATGTCGTTCTGTAAAGCGACCAACGACAGCTATTTGATATATCCCTCAAGGTCACACATGTAATTCTATGTAAAAGCTTTAAGTTTTAATATACAGATTTTCAATTTATCAGTTGTTTTAACCCTTGTCCTCCTGAACCCGGATATGCTTTGCCTTTGCAAAAAAATGTACATCCAGATCAGTTTGCTTCTGACTGACTGCACTGTTTGTCATTCAATATGTGAATTTTTATCAACAATCTAGATCAAGTAATCTGATTGGCTAAAAATTAGAAATGGGAGTGCCATCTTAATTTATTCAGCAGGACAAAGGTTAATCTTCGAGAGCATTGCAGTGCATTTCCTTGATCTTGGCAGATATATTGTGACAGCAGTAGCAGCAGCAGCAAAAAAAAAAAAAAAAAAAAAAAAAAAAAAAAAAAAAAAAAACCTTAATGCGCCAGGCTCGGACAATTGGCACAGTGGCTCAATCGGTAGAGCATTCGCTTTATAACCGTGAGGTGATATGTACTAGCTGCTTTTGCGCAAGGCGCTCAGCATTAAGAAAGTAGAGCTTGGAATCGGAACTGTTGTTAGTATATTGTGATTGGGTGGAAAATAATATCGTGCTTCTTGGGAGCAACTTTTTTATCGATCAGAACAGATCCCATTCAAGAAAGCAAAATGGAAGTCATCGAACTGATTTCCTTTTGGCAACTGGCAGACTATCATCTAACTATAGCCATTCACTTTAAGTTGACCAACATAAACATTACCCAGGAAAGCAATTAGGTTAATCGAATCATAATTACTATTTATGATTTCTCATCAGGAAAGGCCCAGTCAGCTTTAAAGTATAAATACTATTATTTCTAATGGCTGTTTACATGTCATGGAAAAAATAGTCCTCTGACAGTCTTAGGACCAAACTATGCATCCAAGAAGTCTGGGCCCAGTTGTTCAAAGCGTCGTTAGCTTAACGAGCTCGTTAAGGGTCATTTCGTTAACTGTTTTAGCGGATTCAATACACAATATTCTGATATTTTTTGCTGAAAAATGCGAGTAGCTTTTGCAGTGCAAAAGCTACTCACATTTTTTCAGCAAAAAAATTCAGCATATTTGTGTATCACTCGATGTGAATTTTAACGAATCGTTAACTAACGACATCGTTAGTTTTGAACAACTGGGCCCTGATAATTGCCTTTGCGTTTCGCCACAAGACAGCATGTTAAGGGTTAAAAAATCAAATTGCACATGATCCGATCAGACTGTACCGATGCGCAGTAGCAATGAGCTGGACATTCGTTTATTGCAGTTTGCAATAAGGTCTTTTTCTATCCGATGTGGCTCAAATCATAACATATATTTATGGCTTCATTAAGGAACATTTGCAGAATAAATCACAATAATAATGAAAGAAAATGATACGTCATTGGTCCAGACTAATATAATGTTTGTTTTACCAACCTCTGTCACGCAGAAATACGTTTTATACGTTTTATAGTATCACGATTTAAGCTTATGGGTAATACTTAATTCTCAGTAATTTTCAGCGCGTCTATAATTACTAAAACATTGACATGTTGGTAGCTACTGCAGAACAGTTTACTAAGTAAAATGTGAGGAGTAAACTTTCAAATTGTAGTTACGTGTTATGAGAAATTCAAACCCAGTAAGCATTCTACGAGTACGTAAAAGGAAAGGCAGCGTTGGTGAAGAATGTATCTGAAAAGAAAGTGCTTGACAAATTATCAGTATTTAAATATTCTATCGTACAGAAAACAGTTCGGTTTTCAAGGAATAAAAAAACACACACACACGCACACACACACACACACACACACACACACACACACACACACACACACACACACACACACACACAAAAGAAAAAAACATAAAAAAAAAACCTTCAAAAAAAAAAAAAAAAAAAAAAAAAAAAAGAAAAAACTACATAAGAAGCTATACACAAAATCAAGAGGTAAAACGTTATTGTATATATTATTAATTTAATTAGGGCTTTATGAGTCATCAATTCAAATTAAACATTCAAGGGCGCGACAATAGACGCAGTTTTGAATTCTTCCAATTGCGGTAACTTTCTTATTACTCGTCCGATATTGATCATATCAGTATCAAAATAAATGTTTTTTTTCCAGATCTTTCATTTCAGACATAATCATTATGAGTGCTGCCTTTCCATTTAAATCTATATTGGAATGTTATTGGCTTGACAGGAATCCTTTTGGGCCGATAACGTCGACATCATTTCAATGTCGAGTGCTGCGCCGGTCAGACTTACTTGTCCTTATTCTTTTCATGATAATGTGATCAAATATTTCATGAAACCACTTGAACATTCATATGCTCAACATTGAAACCTTAACAAATAAATACGCAGAAATTAAAATGAGATAGACGCTGCAACAACTTTAGTAGCTTGAATGAGTGTCCACAAACTTTTGGATTAACCCTCGTACTACTGCTTATCATAACTTAAATGATAATAATAATAATAATAATAATAATAATAATAATAATAATAATAATAATATAAAAATATATGCCCTCCATATTACCAAAATAGGAATGTTAAACACGTAATCGAAAATGAAAGCTGTTTAAAACATGAGGAATTTTATATACCGTAATTGTGTTTGGATACATATTCATGGGGTTAAATATGCATACATGTAATACGCAATAAGAAGATAAGTTTTCAAATGGCAAATTCGTACCGCGCAGACTCAGGTCAGACTGTAAGTCCACATATGTTGAGCATATTCATCTTCATATGAGTCTGTATTCTAGAGAATTCACTGTTCATGTAAGAGGGCATGCGCAGTCTGATCGGTTCCTGCGTTGCACGCATATGGTATAAGGATAAGCCTTATAAGTCTTATTTTCATTTTATTTTGTATTCATTTTCGTTTTAGTAAAGGGGAATATGTTCACTTAAATGGGAAGCGACTCTGTCAAAATTGCTTGGCTTCCCTTCTGAAAAGAGGCATACTCTAAAAAGAAAGAATTTGCTCCCTGTGGGAGCAAATTCTTTCTTTTTAGAGTAGGCCTCTTTTCAAAAGGCGATTTATGTGCAGGAAAGCAAATATGTCATAAAATTGCCTCTCTTGATAACATTAGCGGAAGATAGTTCCTCTAATACCATTTTATTTTGTATTCATTTTCGTACGAATCTTCACTAGACAATACCATTTTAGTAAAGGGGAATGTGTGCACTTAAATGGGAGGTATACTCAAAAATTAACGAATTTGCTTCCCGTGGGATTAAATTCTTTTCTTTTAGAGTAGGCCTCTTTTCAGAAGGCGATTTATGTGCAGGAAAGCAAAATGTCATAAAATTGCCTCTCTTGATAAAATTAGCGGAAGATACAAAGTTTATCCAGTTCCTCTAATACCAAGTCCCCTTAATTCGAAATGCTGACCTGCTTTCCATACATTAGTAATGTTTAGAGAATTACCTCATTGCACTTATCGTCTGTATGTTGAGTGAAGTTCGCTATTTATTTCATTTAAGATTCTGTCTATAAGGTTTGTGTTGTATAACTGTTTTCGTTTTTCATCCCTGTAAGTACGAATAAGAAAAGTTATGTATTTTTTATGGTTATTGTGCAGACACATAACACGTAATGTGAAATATGTATTGGCGTCTGATGTCGAAATTGCAAGTCAACCTCTGCTGTGTTAATCACAAGATTGACAATAAAACGCTATGGTGTCTGATTCTTTTAGGATCAGTGCAGCGGCGCTGAAGTACAAGACTCTGGTATGACACAAAAATTAGTTGTTGTCAGAACTTGACTATTATTAAATACTACACTCTGTGAATTTTGCTATTTCTTACAAGGGATGTGTATTTTATGGTTTCCTATTTGCTTTCATCACGAAAACATACCTATATAATTTTGACCCCTTAAACCCCACTTTTTATATAGTAAAACTGGGGTTTACAGGGGTAGACAATATTTTTCTTATTTCTGCTCAAAAACATAGATTGTGGGGTACTCGTTAGAACCGCCTCGCCGAGGCGGTTCTAACAAGTACCCACAATATATGTTGAGCAGAAATATGAAAAATATCAGATTTTTTTATCTGAAAACTTTCAGTTTTTGGTGGTGATATTTTCAATATATTTGTATATTTGAATAGGCCTGTTTTCGAATGCCTACACATAAAAAAATAATAATAATTGAGTTTTCCAAGGAAAGACCACAATCGCAAACCATAACCTTCCCGCAGCATCGAAAGAAGAAGAGATAATGAGCAAACAAACAAGATACTCGACACAAGCCCCTTTTACAGAAGGGTATATTGTAAAGGACAATTATCTCCCATGTTCTGAAGGAGTAGATACGTTTCTTGACTGACTTCGAAGGTATTTGTACATGGAAGTTTTTTAAGGTTCTTGGAAGGGTAGGCGTTGTTCCTCAGGTTGTATCATGATATTACACAAAGAGTGTCTGAGAAATGGTCTCAGTTGTGCCATAGCCTGGCTTTCCTAAGCTTGTCAAATGTTTTTTTTTTTTGTTTTTTTTTTTTCGTTTAAACTTGCCTTTTTTCAACATGCGCATTATGAGGTCAAAAATGTTATTTTGATGTGCTTCAAGGGAACATGATTCATTTGGTAGATTTTCCATCATTTTAAGGGAAATAGCTTTTTGTAACTTCTTGTTTGCTTTCTTGCACACCATGCCCTTTCTGAAAAAGAGTCTACTCTAAAAGGAAATAATTTGCTGCCAGTAAGCATTCTTTATAAATATATAACGGCCCGCTATAGATTTATGTAGAACGCTAGCTGGGATGGGGCCCCGTTTCAGACGTGAAGGCAAATTCATTTTTAACACCAGATCTTTTCAGTAAACAGGTCTACTATAAAAGGAATAATTTGCTCGAGGGAAGCAAATTTTTTTGTTTTAGAGTTGACCGTTTCACAATGGAGGCAAAACGATTTAGACAGTTTTCTCTCCTGAAAGTGTATCAATTCCGTGAAGAAACTTGTTCACCCGACTATTCTATTATATTACCTTGTCATTACGAAAACAAGCCTATTCAAGTATTCTGAACATTTTACAACCAAAAAATTGAAAATTTTCAGATGAAAATTCTGATATTTTTCTTATTTCTTCTCAAAACTTAGATTGTGTGTACTCGTTAGAACCGCCTCGCCGAGGCGGTTCTAACGAGTACCCACAATCTATGTTTTGAGCAGAAATAAGAAAAATAATGTATACCCCTGTAAACCCCACTTTTACTATATAAAAGTGGGGTTTAAGGGGATCAACATTATATAGGCATGTTTTCGTGATGGTACAGATTCCTTCTATTTGTGGTACATTATCTGTTCTCATTTAGCCAGATGATCCCACAGAACTAGAAAATACCGCACGTACCCCTAAAAGCGCATAGTCAAGCTATTCCGTAGTCTTCAAATTACAGCCAGTGTACTTTATGTCCACTTCTTTATAAAGGTATATGTTGTGGGTACCCATTTGAATTACATCGACGATGCAATTTCAATGAGTACCCACAACATACGCTTTTACAAAGAAAATCAGAAAAAAAAATCACATAAATATTATCAAATAGGTCCTTTGCTGATCTTGTTTTAAAGTGCACTCTTAGCAGGCAGATATATAATTTACCACAAGTTTGCCAGTAATTTTGACAAACCGGTAATTAGGCCGAATACTACGAAAGACCGGTAGGGCACTTTCAACTACATTAATTCAAGGTTTCAACTTCACGAATTCACGATTTCAGCTTCACGAATTCACGATTTCATCTTCACGAATTCACGAATTCAACTTCACGAATTCACGAATTCCACTTCACGAATTCCGATTCACGAATTCAACTTCATGAATTCACGAATTCAACTTCATGAATTCACGAATTCAACTTCACGAATTCACGATTTCAGCTTCACGAATTCACGAATTCAACTTCACGAATTCACGAATTCCACTTCACGAATTCAACTTCAGGAATTCAACAGTTGAATTCGTGAAGTTGAATTCGTGAATTCGTGAAGTTGAATTCGTGAATTCGTGAAGTTGAATTCGTGAAGTGGAATTCGTGAAGTTGAATTCGTGAAGTCATGAAGTCGAATCCGTGAATTCGTGAAGTTGAATTCGTGAATTCGTGAAGTAGAATTCTTGAAGTTGAATTCGTGAAGTTGAATTCGTGAGTTCGTGAAGTTGAATTCGTGAATTCGTGAAGTTGAATTCGTGAATTCGTGAAGTTGAATTCGTGAAGTTGAATTCGTAAATTCGTGAAGTTGAATTCGTGAAGTTGAAATCGTGAATTCATGAAGTTGAAATCGTGAATTCGTGAAGTTGAAACCTTGAATTAATATAGTTGAAATGTCACTACCGGTCTTTCGTAGAATACAGTATAATCTACTCTATTATTGAAGTACGGGGAAATATTTAATGGTTACTGAGAACGTTTTTAAAACACTAGCTATAGTGAGTTAACAATTTAGGATAGCTATTTGGCCAATGTTTGGGAAAAGAACTGTCCTTTGGCTTTCTACTTGTAGTGTTTTTATTGTGTTGCCGTTGCTTTAAGTGCGTCATTCTTTCCCTTTGGTGTCTTGGAAGGAAGGCGTTAGGTTTTATTGATTCCTAGCATTGCCTTCCTTTCTATTAAATATAAGGAGGTAATTCTGAACATTTTTGTTCTTGTCTTGTTGAACACAAATTCGACAGTACTGATAAATAAATGTAAAAATATTTTTGTAAATTCTATTAAACATCAGGAAACTGTGACTCTTGACAACTTAAGTACTAAAGGTATTTAAACAAACTGTAAACAAATAAATATCTGCTAGAGTGTTCCCCGATTCCCATGACAGTTGTTCTGAAGCCGTCTCTGACATAGAAATTTACATGGATATACACAGAAATAGCTTCTGCTTAGGGGCATGAAATACACGTCCAAGCTAGTCAAATAAAGTCAACAGATTACAGCTGGATGTGTACATCTTCACATCACGAAAACACGCCAATATAATTTTGACCCCCTTAAACCCCACTTGTATATAGTAAAACTGGGGTTTACAGGGATATACATTATTTTGCTTATTTTGCTAAAAACATACATTGCGGGTACTCGTTAGAACCGCCTCACCCAGACAGTTCTAATGAATACCCACTATCTATGTTGCGAGCAGAAATATGAAAAATATCAGAGCTTTTTTATCTGAAATTTTCAGTTTTTGGAGGTGAAATTATCTGTATATTTGAAAAGACGTGTTTTCGTAATGCACTCACTTAAAGGCGACTGAATACACATTGTAGGATTTCTGTAAATTCTTCCACATTACGAAAACACGCCTAATCAAATATATATAAAATTTCAACTTCAAAAACTGCGAATTTTCAGATACAAACGCTGATATTTTTCATGTTTCTGAGCAAAACATAGATTGTGGGTATTCGTTAGAACCGCCTCGGTGAGGCAGTTCTAACCAGTACCCATAATCTATGTTTTGAATATATGTTTTAAGCAAAATCAATGTTTTTAAGCAAAATTAAGAAAAATAATGTATACCCCTGTAAACCCTAGTTTTACTATATAAAAATGGAGTTTAAGGGGGTCAAAATTATATAGGCGTGTTTTCCTGATGAAGAGAGACATAAACTATTTATGACTTTCTGTTTGCTTTACTGCCTTATTGCTACAACTTCATTTACACCAATTTCAGTTATGGATTGCAAATATTATAAAAATAATATTATAATAAAACGCACCGTTATAGAGTCGCCAGTTACTACATATATAATCACATTTATACCAAATGGTCCGAACATATTTTTGCGCATACATTAAAATCGACTCACCGACCAAAGTGATTGAAAACTGTATCACAACAAACATTGATATAGAGAAATAAGGTAAAATGTATCATCAAAAGTTATCAACTAGCTTCCTCAAAAAAGGGTAAGATAAAAGTCCAGGGAGGGCCACTATCACGAACCGCAGCCCTTCTCAGACACCGAGAGGAAGAGGAAACAAACAAAACCAAACAAGCGCAAATCGAAAAAAAAAAAAAAAAAAAAAACACGTACGAAAAGCACTAAGATTAGCTCTCTCTTCCCAAGCTCAAATCACTTACCTTCATGTTCAAATGAATATAAAGTTTCTGTTAAGGAGGATATCTTACAACCGCCATATCGGTATCCCTTCCATCCAAAACGAGGTTTTTCAATCCAGCTCATTTAAGAGGTAAGGTCAGAAATACATTAAGAAAACACGCCTATTCAAATGTACTGTAAATTTTACAACCAAAAAATGAAAATTTTCAGATAAAAATTTCTGATAGTTTTCATATTTCTGCTCAAAACATAGATTGTGAGTACTCGTTAGAACCGCATCGCCGAGGCGGTTCTAACGAGCACCCACAATCTATGCTTTGAGCAGAGATAAGAAAAATAATATATACCCCTGTCAACCCCAGTTTTACTATATAAAACTGGGGTTTAAGGGGGTCAAAGTTATATAGGCATGTTTTCCTGATGAGTCTGGAATTATTCCAATTCTGATAAGGTAATGAACATAGATGATCGACACAATGACACCAGTTATGTCAATTATTACATAAATGTTTCTCCAACATGAGCCGGGACACAGCATTTCTTACAAGATTGCATGTGCACACCGTCAAAACGTAGATCAGATTGCTCATCCGGGAAGTCTGATCATGTCTTTGCAGGGCACCTGGACCCAAAGCGTCTTCAAGCGGACAGTGAAGTCTCTGATCGCATTAGCGCAGGCTGATCTTAGTCTTCGCTGGACAATCTTGTAGGATATGCTGTGTCTCGGCTTATTTAGAATAACTTGTAATAAGACGATATCGTATTCAGTCTTAGAGGTATCAAACCACTTGTTCTACAAGACAACCTCTTATTTCCGACCAAGTCTGGTGTTTAACTAATGTTCTTCCCATATTACAAAATATAACTTACCGTATTTACCCTAAATATTCTGACAGACGAAACTAGAATAGTGCAGAATGATCATGGTTTACATTGCTTGCCGCATTTCCAGCAGCTTTGGCACACACCAACATGAAGTAAACCGGACTTGTACAAATGTTAGGATAAGTAAAGTAAGTTCAGCTGCTCTAATATTTAGAGGAAATACGATATTTGGTTAGCTACTTTTGTCAGAGGCAGAAATTTCGTCTAAAATGAATCAACTGAAAATTCAAATGCATGTTTTGCACTGTTTTTCTATAATAATTTCAATCTAACAAGACGAGACAGAAATCCTGTTTCAAAGTGATCCAGAAAATTTTCAGAACAATTAGTTTAATCTGTCAATTGCCAAAGAAAATGTTTTTCACCAGGTCTCTTCTAAACAACTCAAAAGAAGAACTGCCCATCTTCTATTCGTCAAAGAAACATCCAAATGTTGTATTTATACATCAATTCTCTTCAACGCCTGTTTAAACAAATTAAAACGGATTCAGTTTTAAATTAATCAAAGAACCATTTTCAAATTCCTCCATCATGTCTTGGATACAGTTATCCATAATTGTTACAAATGGCGTAGCAAACAAACTGAACACCCATACTTGTAGAGAATCAGCATACTACTAGCTTAGGGCTTTGCTTGTTGCACGCATATGAGTTTCCAAGACATCCTTTCTATATTTCCTTTTTGATCGTTATTATCATAAATATATAAATTGTCAAGTATTGACATAGTAAAACGTACCTTATGGGGCCTGTATCAAGCGAAAATGTATCCATTACGAAAACACGCCTATTCAAATATATTGGAAATTTCACCTCCAAAAACAGAAAATTTTCAGATAAAAATCTCTGATATTTTCCATATTTCGACGAGGCGGTTCTAGCAAGTACCCACAATCTATGTTTTTGAGCAGAAATAAGGAAAATAGTGTATACCCCTGTAAACCCCATTTTACTACTTAAAAGTGGGGTTTAAGGGGGTCAAATTTATATAGGCATGTTTTCGTGATGATAGTACACGCGAGCGGCGACGGTTCAGGCGAAGCACTGTTTACAAGAAAATCCTCCAAAAAGGAGCAAGACCCCTGTCACCTCTAACTAGCTTAGTATGCGCACTGCACGTTTCATATTACGGAGTATTCGAAGACACATTTTCGTTTGACGTGGCTCATAAACGTACGAACGTAAGATATCGAGACTGTCTTGAGCATGTAAGCGGATGTTTATTGATACTGATATTTATTTTATTCATTTGCTAACAAACGAGCAACAATGCAGGTTGTTCTAGTTATTAGCTGTTCGCATGTGTCTTAAGGTCAGTTTCACTGTCCTTTTTGTACAAATTAATTCATGAGTTATTCTATATAACAAATTATTTATGACAATATCGGGGCCAATTTCTGTGGCAGCTCCGAAAAGTGTCTACATTTCATGAATAAATTCATTAATGAATATGGTAAATTTACATTTATCAATTCTTTGCTTGTCCCGTAAACACTAGATATCACAAATATAACTGGAAGTGTAGGCTATCAGGGGAATCTCAACACTATCACACACATGTACGCACGCACAAGGACTATGAAGGTATCAAACAATGTTTTTGCAGGATCATTCCTTTTCTTACCAAACTTGCGCTGAGCTAACTATTCTGGCTCGTTCGACAGAATCCAAGCCAACCTGTTGAACGTATTGTACATCCGCAATTTACAGAGCATCACGAAAACATGCCTATATAATTTTGACCCCCTTAAACCCCATTTTTATATAGTATATTATATAGGGGTATACATTATATGTATAGGGGTATACATTATTTTTTTTATTTATGCTCAAAAACATAGATTGTGGGTACTCGTTAGAACCGCCTCGCGAGGCGGTTCTAATGAGTACCCACAATCTATGTTCTGATCGGAAATATGAAAAATTTAAGAGTTTTTTTATCTGAAAATTTTCAGTTTTCGGGGGTGAAATTTTCTATATATTTGAATAGGCGTGTTTTCGTAATGGTTGATCAGAGTTTCATAATGCACTTGGTGGATAGCCAATAATCAAATGCTTCTATGGACTGATAGCGAAGATTCTGATCAGAATGTGCGGATTCGAAATCTTATCTTAGTCTTTGCTGCGCACAAATGTCATAGCGTACGTTTGCTTACGTGACGGATTGTAAAGTCTAATATCACTCCTAAATCTATTAACACTGTTCCTGCTGGTCCCTGATATGCCCTGCCTTTGTAAACAGTGTAGATCCAGATTATCTGGCTTCAGAAGAAGCTAATTAATCTAGATCTACACTGTTTGGCAATAAGTTGGTGAATTTGTATTAACAATTTGGACCAAGTAATCTGAATTGCTGAAAATTAGAAATGGGCGTGGCATCTTAATTTATTCAATATTGCAAGGGTAATAAATCAATCTTCAGAAATGTTTCAGACAGTTTGAGCGTAATAACTTGCTCTGATAAAACTCTTATATGACACAAATGCAATTAGAGACCTGAGTTTCTGACAAATGTTAAAACTACTCTATAGGTTTCAATATTTTTCTGTCATATAATTACAGACAATTTAAGGATTCAAATTGTTGTCTACCAATTAATGGAGGATATGAATGACACCACAGACAAAGAACCGCAGACAATTGTTCGACGTTAATAAAGTGTTGTATATGAAAACGACATTGCCTGTCAGTTTCTTCCAAACTGGTATACAGACATTTAATGCATACAAATTGCTGCCTCCAAAGTCTTATGAAATACAAAATCCGTCGCAAACAGATTGGTCAATCAATGCGATGCAATATCACATTATATAAAATTCTCAACGCATTACGAAAACACGCCTATACAAATATATAGAAAATTTCATCTCCAAAAACTGAAAATTTGCTGATGAAAAACACTCATATTTTTACTATTTCTGCTCAAAACATAGATTGTGGGTACTCGTTAGAACCGCCTCGACGAGGCGGTTCTAACGAGTACCCACAATCTATGTTTTTGAGTAGAAATAAGAAAGATAATTTATACCCCTGTAAACCCCAGTTTTACTATATAAAAGTGGGGTTTGAGGGGGTCAAAATTATATAGGCGTGTTTTCGTGATGGGATTAATGCACTCAATCATTGATAAAGCAGTATTCAAAGTGCGACAAGAGGACACAAACTTATAAAACAAATGTCCTGAAATATAAGTGAAGATACTCAGAAAATGCCAAAATCATGAAACACAGACCTCCCGAGGCACCAAAAGACGGAGAGATGATTTCAGTGGTATGACCATTATTATTCAATAGAAGCTCAAGTAATTTACGATCATATATTACCATTATTCTTACAAGTAAGCGGTACCATGCAAACATATTACTTACACTTTAGTGGCTCTATTAAAAAAGTGCTTCTATTAAAAGTATAATGACATATTTGTTCAGTAACAAAGTAGACATCAGTATAACATTTAGGAATACTTCTTAGTACCACCACCGAATCCAAACCCAGGTATTTTATTTATTTATTTATTTTATTTGCATTAAAGTGTCTTTTGGTGAGGACTAATTCCCAGTGAACATCGTACATGTGCCAGCTAATAACAAACAATTTTTCAACGATGGCCAGTGAAACTTAATATATGTTTCCAAATACTAAGCTTTCTTTAAAAGATGCCAGCATCTGAATTATTTTTTTCATGTTCTAGATTGCCACTACATTCTTTAAGGTAATGCATATACGTGGTGAATGTTTTCATGTTTGTTTATTGGCTCACCAGGGTTCGACTGGTGGTTCTTTTTTGCTCCAGTATTCCAGTGCAGGTGTTAGACAACCCAGAGATCTCCTAATGTCTCAACACGTTGTTTCTATTGTCCTCATCTTTGCTTTATTATAGGCTTTATCTGTGATTTATCTGTTTTTCATAATGATTCATGGATGAGTTACCCAGCAAACATGTATATATGGGACCCATATGGGCAGAATCTGGGCATTTATCCCATTCGGGTCCTGCATGGGCCCCATATAGGCTTTTTTGCCCATATAAGACCTATATAGGTCCCATATTGGTAAACTTTGACAAGCAAACACGTATATATGGGAACCATATGGGCAGATTCGGGGCATTTATCCCATTTGGGTCCTACTTGGGCCCCATATAGGTTTTTTGCCCATATAAGACCCTTATAGGTCCCATATTGGTAAAATTAACTATAAAAATACATTCTAATATATGGGACCCCCGAGATAAAATTGAAATAATCCTGGAAAAGTGATATTTTCTAGATACATAATTGGGGCCCAAATGGCTCCCATGTGATACAGATATTGGACCTCTATGGTTCCAATGTTGACCTCCCATTACTGTATGGGACCCATATGGGTTCAATATGGGTATTAAGGGGAACAACTCTACCACTATTTAAACATAATATCAAAAAATAGTAAATGTCCTGATATAAATGCAAATAATAATGATAATAATAAGTTTGTTCATTACAAAATGAAAGTATCTATTAAATTTATTTTAACTATTTTCCCGACATGGACGTCGATTCATGGTCATATTTTTATTTTAACTCGTATGTCCCTATTATTTTTAAAATTGAGAGGTATATATAAATACGCATGATGCCAACATTTCCAACTATTAAAAAAGACGCCTATATCTTTAAGGCAATAACTTGCACACGTACACAGGTCTCTATCGGTTGGGACCTTACCAGTCCATCAAATGGGCTGGGACTGGGGACTTATAATCATTTGTGTAAAAATGTGTAAAAATTGTTTTTCTGGAAGATAAATGTGCGTTGATTTTTCCCATACTGGACCCATATAGTTCCCACATGGCTTTGCCCATGTGGGTCCAACATGGAACCCTGTTGCAAATCCCTCATGAGTCCCTTATGGGTTGCCCATGTAGGACCCATATAAATATCCATTTAGGGCCAATGTGGGTCCTATATTTTTTGCTTGCTGGGTAGTTAAAAGACTCTACATGGACTGAACAAATATATGTTTTACCATTCATTACGAAGACACGCCTATTCAAATATACTGAAAATTTTACTACCATGAAAAGGAAAATTTTCAGATAAAAAATTCTAATATTTTTCATATTTCTGCTCAAAACATAGATTGTGGGTACTCGTCAGAGCCGCCTCGCCGAGGCGGCTCTAACGAGTACCCACAATCTATGTTTTTCAGCAGAAATAAGAAAAATAGTGTATACCTGTAAACCCCAGTTTTACTATATAAAAGTGGGGTTTAAGGGGGTCAATATTATATTGGCATGTTTTCGTGATGTGGACGCTGAGGGCGAGGGTTGTGATCCTTTTAAGCTACCTTAAGCCTTCCCCCCACCCACCCCCACCCCCCAATGATTCATAACTGACCGTTCCAAGGCGGTACTTTCATTTTAGTACTTTTTGTTAACTGTTATGTAGTGTTTCACTTTCTTATGTTTTTCTTTCAACAATTATGTAAACTGATTTTATATTCAGTGAAGTTTAAGTTACAGAATTGCCATTTTTTTTCTTGGAAAGAGTTGCCAACTATTTTTACCATCTGTTTTTGTGGCTGCTTTGTTATATTTGCCTTTCTTTCCCTTTGGTTAGGAAGCTTAATATAGATCTGAATGTATCATTTCCTGAGTTCTCTGATTTACTTTTCATTTCCGCCATGGGTATCAATTTTCGTGACTGTCATTGAATCTTTTGATTAGTTTCATCACAGTGTTTTTGATAAAAAGTGTTTCAATGTGCCGTTTTACCGTTAGGAAAACATGTCTATTCAAATAAACTGAAAATTTAACCAAAAAAAAAAAAAAAAAAAAAAAAAAAAAATCAGATAAGAAATTCCGATATTTTTTCATACTTCTGCTCAAATGCATAGATTGTGTGTACTCATTAGGACCGCCTCTAACGAGTACCCACAATCTATGCTTTTGATCAGAAATAAGAAAAATAATGTATACCCCTGCAAAACCCCAGTTTTGATATATAAAAGTGGGGTTTAAGGGGGTCAAAATTATATAGAAATGTTTTCATGATGAGGCTGAGATTTTGCGCAAGTAAACCTGGTTTTAGTCCTCCCTCCAGTAGTTTTCCTACTGACCGATTCAGGGCGGTTTCTCTGTTGCAGTTCTTAATTGTTTGTGCGTCAGTGATTTCATATGTGGCGTTTGTGCTGTCCTCATTTGTGCCTCATCTCTATTTCTCTTGGTGCCTCGAGAGGGCTATTCTTCATTAAGAAAACACGCCTATTCAAATTATTGAAAGTTTCACCACCAAAAACTGAAAGTTTTCAGATAAAAATTCTGATAAAAATTTCATTTGTTTGCTCAAAACATAAATTGTGGATACTCGTTAGAACCGCCTCGTGAGGCGGTTTCTAACTACCCACAATATATGTTTTTGAGCAGAAATCAGACAAATAATGTATACCCCTATAAACCCAAGTTTTACTATAGAAAAATGGGTTTTAAGGGGGTCAAAATTATATAGGTATAATTTCATGATGTTTTTATTCGGCAATTTCCTGGGAACCATTCACCTATATGTTTGATGTTTGCTTTTCTGCACCTCTTTCTGGAATAGGGCCTATTCGATTGAAAAGAGTTTGCTCTCAGAGGAAACACATTCTCTTCTTATTGAGTACACATTTTTTTATCAGGGGCCAAACGATTTTGACATGAGTTGTCTCCCTTTAAAAAAGGTATCACTTCCCCTTAAACAGGATAAAATAACCCATTCGAGTTCGCAGATATTTAATCACTATGTGCTGAAAAGTTATTATTAAAGACACCTACTCAATGTATCATCAATATTAGGTTCATGTTAAAGAGACTTACTCTATGTGTTTTTGTTAAAGAGACTTATTCTATCTATCATCAATGATAGATTTATGCGAAAGAAAGGCACTCTTTGTGCCATCAATGACAGATTAATATTAAATAGACTTGCTCTATATATCATCAATGATAGGTTTATGTTAAGAGACTTTCTCCCTGGACGTTTTTCTTACATTTTTTTATTATGTGTATCATAAATGATAGGTTTATATTAAAAAAAACTTATTTCGTGGTTCAACTATTGGTTTTCATTCAACCGTGGTTCAACTATTGGTTTTCATTTACACTGGCATACAGTAGAATTAGCCATGAGTACTCGTCTTTGTTTATTATAGTGATTAATTTGATTTTTATGTTTTCGCTTTGATGCATTGACTGAGTTGGGAGCCTTTATGTGAACCGAATTTTTATGTATTTCTGTATTAAGAGTAGCATCGGGACCCAGGGTGAAGTTAGCTAGCTGTAAAAGTGCTTTAAACCCCACGGTGGTTTGCTCTACCGACCATTCTAAGGCGGTGGCCCGGTGTTAGTATTACTCTTTGTTGCTTTGTGGTTTATTCTACGAGGCGATTTGTTGTATGTCTTTCCGTGTGTCATTTTGTTCTTGTGTTTTTCAGTCCTTTTAGTATTGCGATGACCTCGCTTAGGGAAGAGAGAGCTAATCTTAGTGCTTTTCGTACGTTTGTTCGGTTTGTGCTTGTTTCGATTTGTCGGTTTCCTCTTCCTCTTGGGGTCTGGGAAGGGCTGCGGTTTGTGACTGTGGCACTCCCTGGACTTTTCTCTTACCTTTTTTACTTGATGTGGGTCTGATTGTATCAGTTTTTGAGTTCACTTATTTACTTTACCCGAAATATTATCAATGATAGATAAATGGTAAAAAACTTACTTGATGTAGAAAAAAGGTAAGAGAAAAGTCCAGGGAGGGCCACAATCACAAACCGCAGCCCTTCCCAGACACCAAAGGGAAGAGGAAACCCAATCCAAAGAAGCACAAATCGAACAAACGTACGAAAAGCACTAAGATTAGCTCTCTCTTTCCCAAGGACTGAAAACACAAGAACAAAATGACACAAAGTTAGTAATAAAACATATCGCCTCGTAGAATAAACCACAAAGCAACAAAGAGCAAGACCAACACCGGGACCACCGCCCCAGAACGATCAGCAGAGTAAACCACCGGGGGTGGGGGTTGGGGGTGGGGCGGGTTTCAAAGCACCCTCACAGCCAGCCAACCCCACCCCGGGCTCCGATGCAGGTCTGATGGTATCAGTTCCTGAGTTCACTTATTTACTTTACTCTATATACAATCAATGACAGGTTTATATTAAAGAACCGTCTATAATAGGTTTATGATAAGAAACAACGTACTCTATGTATCATCAATGATAGGTTTATGTTAAAAAGACTTACTCTATGTATCAGCAATGATAGGTTTATGTTAAAGAGACTTACTCTATGTATCATCAATGATAGGTTTATGTTAAAGAGACTTACTCTATGTATCAGCAATGATAGGTTTATGTAAAAGAGACTTACTCTATGTATCAACAATGATAGGTTTATGTTAAAGAGACTTACTCTATGTATCAGGAATGATAGGTTTATGTTAAACAGACTTACTCTATGTATCAACAATGATAGGTTTATGTTAAAGAGACTAACTCTATGCATCATGTATCAGGAATGATAGGTTTATGTTAAAGAGATCTTTGGCTTGGCCCGCCGTGTTTCAACTATTGGTTTTCATTTACTCTGGCATACAGTAGAATTAGCCATGAGTATTCGTCTTTGTTTATTACAGTGATTAATTTGATTTTTGCGTTTTCGCTTTGATGCATTGACTAAGTTGGGAGCCTTTATGCCAACCGAATTTTTAAGTGTTTCTGTATTAAGAGTAGCATCGGGACCCAGGGTGAAGTTAGCTAGCTGTAAAAGTGCTTTAACCCCCCTGTGGTTTACTCTACTGACCGTTCTAAGGCGGTTAGTCTTATTCTTTGTTGCTTTGTGGTTTATTCTACCAGGCGATTTGTTGTATGTCTTTCCATGTGTCATGGTTTTTCTTTTGTTTTCAGTCCTTTTAGTATTGCGATTACCTTGCTTGGGGAAGAGAGAGCTAATCTTAGTGCTTTTCGTACGTTTGTTCGATTTGTGCTTGTTTGGATTCGTCGGTTTCCTCTTCCTCTTGGGGTCTGGGAAGGGCTGCGGTTTGTGATTGTGGCACTCCCTGGACTTTTCTCTTATCTTTTTTTACTCTGTGTTTCAGGAATGATAGGTTTATTTTAAATAGACTTACTCTATGTATCATCAATGATGGGTTTATGTTAAATAGACTTACTCTATGTATCATCAATGATAGGTTTATGTTAAATAGACTTACTCTATGTATCATCAATGATAGGTTTATGTTAAAGGGACTTATTCTATGTATCAGCAATGACAGGTTTATATTAAAAACATTTTCTCTATGTATCACATCACCATTAATGGGTTTATGTTTAAGAGACTTTTTCCAATGACACTTTGATTCACGTCAGTCCCAATGGAGGCCGCAGATCATATTGGGACCAGTCAAGTGAGCTGGCTGTAGAGCTGATCTGGGTTTTCGCGGTCCGCATATGCCCGAAGACACGCTTTTCGCATGGCGCGGCCAATACGGTCTGAGGCAATTAATCAAACAAATAAAGCCCGTCTGTGTAAAGCCTGTACGTTATTGTGCAGAATCTACAAAGGATTATAGACTAACAATAGTTTAGCTCCGTATCAGATGGTAAAATTTCTCTCACAAGAAATCGAAATTTTAGAGTTGAGAGAGAGAGAACTGTCACATTCTGAGTTTAAAGAAGAAAACAAATAATCGCATAGACCTATGTAAACTTTATGGTTCAAATATCCCTTCTATTTTACGAATAAAGACAGGCTCAGTTTTCTTGAGTTACTTTATGGTCAGTTATATATCATGCTTCTGATAGATATTTCTGCCCTTTTCACAATGGGGACAACTTATTAGGAACCGAAATTTTTCTAGATAATAGGCAAGCCTATTTTAACGGCGTTGCCAGCCCTAAATATATATACATTCCCAATATGCCAGCACATGAAAAAATGGTACTTATCACATTAGCAACCAGCAAAGGCTCAGCGAGACTGCGCATAAGCACAGTCTTGCCAGAGCCTTTGCTGCCTTTTCTGTTCGCGGACATGTAGTAGAGACCTTGAGGAAGCTTCAGACAAAAATGCATGTCTGTAGCCCATATAGGGGACTGCGCATGCGGATTCGAATAACCACAAATCGGAAAACCATAAGGTCCATTTTTCCCGTGTGCCGGCTCATGTATGCTTTCTTCGTCTAAGGGTTTATATACACCATTATTTTTAAGACAGTATAAAGCCCGTTCGTGTGACCGTTGTTCTTTATCCATCTGTCGTGCTGTTTTTTTGTGTTGTCATTTCTTTCAGTCACATACTTGTCATGTGTGTTGGGTGGGTTGTGTTCTGTGACTGGCCGTTTCTGGATTTGTCGTTATTTACGTTTTTCAGAAGCAAAAAAGCGAACATGCCTATACTTTTTTTAAAAACGAAACTCTAAGCAAACTAAACTTTTTTTTTCTTCAAGATTACGACCGTATTCTTTAACATCACGAAAACAGGCCTATATAATTTTGACCACCTTAAACCCCACTTTTGTATAGTAAAACTGGGGTTTACAGGGGTATACATTATTTTTCTTATTTCTGCTCAAAACCATAGATTGTGGGTACTCGTTAGTACCGCCTCAGCGAGGCGGTACTAACGAGTACCCACAATCTTTGTTTTGAGCAGAAATCTGAAAAAAAAATCAGAATTTTTTTATCTGAAAATTTTCATTTTTCGATGGTAAAATTTTCAGTAGTCCCTGCTGGCAGCTATTTATCACTCTTTATTCTCAAAACCAACTTTATGTTTGAGAGGCCTGTTCTAATGGCGCTTTATTTTCAATTATTCTCTGTGGATATGGTCATATAATGCCTGGGCAATTAATCACACAAAAAAGCCCGTCTGTGAGTATTGAAGTGTTTGCTTGTTTGTTTTATGTGTAGTCTGAGACGGATAATAGACTAACGACGGTCTAGCCCCTGTCAGAAGGTACAAGAAATACGAGTGGTATGCATTAAGAACCTTAAGTAATACTTGCAGTATTTGACTAAAGTAAGTTTAAAAATGTCTTTCACAGACTAAAGCGCCCTGGATGCACTTGAAAGATTATCCCTCATTTTGAGAGGGAGACAACTTTGTGACTTTCTAACTGCTTTCTTGTGCGCGCTAGTCGTTTTCATCACGAAAACATATCTATATAATTTTGACGCCCTTAAACCCCACTTTTATACGGTAAAACTCGGGTTTACAGGGTATACATTATTTTTCTTATTTCTACTCAAAACATAGATTGTTGGTACTCGTTAGAACCGCCTCGCTGAGGCAGGTCTAACGAGTACCCATAATCTATGTTTTGAGCAGAAATATGAAAATATCAGAGTTTTTTATCTGAAAATTTACAGGGGTATACATTATTTTTTTTTATTTCTACTCAAAAACATAGATCTATGTTTTGAGCAGAAATATAAAAAATATCAGTTTTGTATCTGAAATTTTTCAGGTTTTGGAGGTGAAATTTTCTATATATTTGAATAGGCGTGTTTTCGTAATGTTGAAAAATAATCAACTTTAAAAGGAAAGAAATTGCTCCCATCAGTAGCAAACTCTCTTCTTTTAGAGTACAACCGTTTTCATAGACCCATCGTCAGAATGGAGAAACAATTCTGAGAAGGTTGTCAAAATGCATATGTATTTATTCCAATTAAGGTGACTTAATGCACTTGGTAGATTTTACACCATTTTGTACTAGGAAAAGGTGGTGCTAGTGAGCGAAGCATTTTCTTTAAGAGTAGACCCTTCTTCAGGGGTTTAACGTATTTGTCTCTCATGTAACTGTAGCTCTTTCCCTTAAATCTACTCGAAACGTTTGCTGATTATAAATGTATTCGATATCAGAGAGTGAGTTTGTAAGGTTCAAGCTTAGATCATGGGCAGAACTGCGCAGATAAACACACAGCCTGATTTCTTGCATCTGCCATAATTTAGAATAACATGGCAAAACTACAATACTGCTGCAAATCACAACACTTTGATGAATGGTTACAATACGATAGGATAAATGAATCAATGAGAAGTATCATTTTGATGAATAGACCGTCAGGTTTTACAATCTGGGCGAATTCAGCAAACAAAACATAATAATTTTCTTATTTTTTCTAGAAAACAGGATGTGATATTTCATGCAAATTGTCTCCGTTGGAGACAATTTGCATGAAATATCAAATCCTGTTTTCTGGGAGAGTACGATAGAGACTTCAATATGTCGTGGTCTGAAATTTTTACCCAGCATGCTAAGCATTAAAGATCAATCATAAACCTTATTTGTGCTAGTCTAGTCTCTCATTTTTAGATAAGCTTTATAATACACATTATTCACTTCTCTGTGGCACCATGTATTGTTCACACAAAATATGAATGTATTTCTGGTTTGGTAAACTAAGTGTTTGATCCAGTGCCAAGGTTTTCCTTTATATTATGGACCAAGAATAATACAATGGCCAAAACTGGTAGAGGAGCCACAACTTGTACTTGTGGACATGTGCGCACAGCGAAGACTCAGATCAGTCTGTGCATCCGCCTTGGATCCTGGACTTTCCACACAGCACCAGCTAAGACTCTGATACAGAATTTTTGTGAAAGCTAATACTTGGTTATAAAACGTTGAGTAGTCCATAGATAATAGCATTGGACCAGTCCATCACCTTTTACAAATTGTTTCCTGAGCAGTGACAAGCTCTAAAATTATCTGCACCCAGGGGCGTAGACAGTTATCATCAATGCAAGGTTAGACTGGTGTTTCTGACTGTCTTTTCATTTGTTCCACTAGCTATATCATAAAAGAGATACTGCAGTAAGGCGAGGATTTTCCCTAAATGGCTCAGGTGTTGAAGACCAGGGCCCAGTTGTTTAAAACTAACGATGTCTTTAGTTAACGTATCGTTAAAATATTGATCATCAAATACGGCTTATACGTTAATATTTTTGCTGAAACAATGTGAGTAGCTTTTGCATTTGTAAAAGCTACTCACATTTTTTTCACCAAAAATACTGTGAATTGGATATTGTACTTGCTAGAACAGTTAATATTTTGGCCACTAAAGAGCTCGTTAAGCTAACGGCGCTTTGAACAACTGGGCCCAGATTTCAGAAATTACAACATTTATTTTTATTACTTATTCCGGTAGACCGATGTCTGAACAATAATAGAAAATTTATGCTTCTGGCTTATTATTAAGGGGACATAACTTAATCCTATTTACCGCACATAACAATTCCTAAATTAATACACTATCTTCAAAACGATGAGAATTATTTTTAACCTGAATTACCTTTCTCTTCAGGAAATGACGAGAACACAACAATGATTCGAACTTACGGTTAAATGAATACAGTCAGTGCGCATGTCTGGTATATCTGACTTGAATTCTCTTTCTTATTTCCGGTTAAAATGCAAATTCAATGTGTTTCATAAAAGTATGTTTCCCTTCTAGACCCAATATGCCATTTGATGGAGATATTTCACTGACATACTTACGTCATATATATGAATGGGAACTTGTGTCATATGCGTGGGGGTGGGGGCGGGGGTGGTGTAGGGTGGGGAGAACACATTTTGATAACAACGTTTTATGGAAAACACATTCGATTTGTGTTTGACCAATGCTTCATATCTTGGTATGTTAATATTGTCACTAGTAATCAATGCTTCATAATCTCAGTATGTTAATTTGTAACTAGTATCAATGCTAGTAATCATAATCTTAGAATGTTAATTTTGTCACTAGTGACAAATGTTTCATAATCTTGGTAGTAAATATTGTCACTAGTGAACAATGCTTCATATAGTAGTATGTTAATGTTGTATTTTAGAGACAAATACTTCATAAGCTTAGTATTAATATTGTCACTAGTGAACAATGCTTCATCAGCTAAGTATTGATTAATATTGTTACTAGTGACAAATTCATCATAATCTTAGTATGTTGTTAATATTGTCATTAATGATCAATGCTTCATAATCTTAGTATGTGTATATTATCACTAGTACTAATGCTTCATAATCTTAGTATGTGTATATTATCATTAGTACCAATGCTTCATAATCTTAGTATGTGTATATTATCACTAGTACCAATGCTTCATAATCGTAGTATGCTAATAATGTTACCAGTGACAAATGCTTCATAATCTTAGAATGTTAATATTGTCACTCGTGATCAATGCTTCATAATCTTAGTATGTTTATACTGTTACTAATACCAAAGAGAATCAAAAATAAAATAATAAATTTAGTCGCTTTGGACTGGAGCCAGTCTATAAAGCACACTTTTACGTATTGATAAAAAGATTTTGAATGTATAGTTTCTTCGAAAACGTTGAAGATCAGTAATTTAGTATGCAAAGCCGTATACACCGTATAGCGGAGGAGTTAAGTAACGAGATACACTTAGCTCCGACGTTATAATTTTTTTTCATGCTGAACTCAGCTGCGCATGAAATTTTCTCTGTTAATAAATGTGAAAACGCTTGGTAATATGTTACCAACAAAAGTTTCAAGTTTCATATTTATTAGCATAGAAAGTTTCATGCTTAGCTATGTTAAGCAAGAAAGAATTTGCAATTGGTAGTAATTTGAAATTTATTAGCAGGACAAATTTCATGCTCAGCTGAGTTGAGCATGAAAAAAAGTTTTATAACCTCTGGGCCTGGTAAATTTATGACAACGAAAACATTTTTATGACTTCTGCTTTGCGTTTGTGCACAGCAAGCACCTTCTGAAAATGGGTCGCTATAAAAGGAAAGCTCTAAAAGGAAAGAATTTGCTCCCTATGGGAGCAAAATCTTTCCTTTTAGAGTAGACCCTTTTTCAGAAGTAGGGCAGAACAATTATGATAGAATTGCTTCCTCTGAAAGTGTACCTTTCCCCCTTAAGATTTAAGTGACTCACACACTACATCTTGGTATCAAACAAAACATTCCTAATCTTTTTAGTTGAAAATGCAATTGTAATTAAGTATATTGGTTATCGTATGGTACAAAGCGATTTCCTTTATTCCTACATAACGATTTCCTTCAGGAATGCGTTCTGAAGTCGTAGTAATCAGTGCTTTTAATTTAAAGGACATATTGTTCTGACAATAAAACATAATGCAATACTTTAAGGGGACTGGATGTACTTGTTAGTCTTTCCATAAATTTTACAAGGGAGACAATTTTACTGACCTGTTGTTTGCCTTCCTGCACAAAATTTCCTTTGAATTAGGCACATGTTATGGAAAACAGTATTAAAACACATGGGCGAATCGCATTGGTCAGATAACCTTTGCTTTCTAGCAGATTCCCTCTATTCTTTGTTGTAAGAAGAAAATAGATTTCGCTAGGATCCCTTACAACAGAGTGCAGGCACAGTCAATGCCCTACTAAATTTAGACGCATGTGTTAAAAGGTTAAGAGATATTCTTTCAGGCAATGCATTGCTTTTTCCGAAGTCGTGACTCCTATTATGTTATAATGAGATTGTCACAGATCCATTAAATTGCTTTCCAATAAAACAACTGCAGATCCATTTAATACTGCTAGATTAGCGATAACATCACAGTATTTCACTGTTGTCAGTAATATCTAAAGGAAAAAAGCGACGTTTGCAAAAATACAACGGAAGGCATTTTCTCCAAACCATGCCTTGTAATGCAAATTTGTGTAAAATGGGATGAAAAATTATGCAGGTTTAATATTTAAAGTCAAATATTCAAAATGAGTTGTGTCATTTGGATTATTTAATGACATTTTATGACGCTTTAACGCCTTAGTTAAACATGCGATACCCAAAATAAATAATATTTGGAATAGCATTTACCTCTGTATTTTTGAAAATAGCTTCTTCTCTAGACATACATTGATTTTGCTACGCCGTTTTTTTTTTTCAGGAAAAATGTATTTGATATTTTGAAACGTATGAAATCATTTAATGTTAAATATGGCGCCTCCTTTGATAAACATTATGAAATCTTTAAACGTTACTTTCTTATTTTTTGTCCCATTTTGATCAAATATGCATGAAAATGCATGGTATATCAAAAGCATTAACCTATGTTGCATTCTTTGTGAAGCATTCTTTTCATTTTATAAATCAATATTTCAACTTCAACTTCAATGATAATTCTTGTCAAAATCCGCTAGGCAGACATCTCTACAAGGGATTAGAATGTGTGCTTGTGCAACTTAAGACACTCCAAATAGGTAGGAACCTTAAGTGTGAAATATTAAATAAAAGTGTCCAACATTAATAGTATTTATGTACGTAAATTACTGAAAAAGTACCGTTACACCAAACACATGCATTGGAAGGGATTAAGAAATACTGAAAGGAATGAATAGGACGTTTAGTATACCCCGTGTTACTTGTAGTTACATTGCCTTAAATATTGACCCGTCAGATATAAAACAACCATATGCCATATGCGATCAGCATAGAGTCAGATCAGATCTGAGTCTTTGTTGGTCGTTATCATATTGTATGGACCTAAAATATTCTATAAGCAAATAGCGTAGATCATGCAAGGATGCACGGTCTATGTTGGATACAAATGTCATAAGATCATTTTCTATGTGAAGAGATCCATTGAATTCTCTTTCAGTCATCCGTATCAGTGTTCCGTGATGTGCTGTTAGCCTAATACATCAGCCACTTTACTATGAACCGGCACCCGGATATCATGAATTGTCATGTAATAGTGAACGCTTCTAACTCTACTGTAACATGGACCACAATCTGAGAATATATATCTTGTTGTACAAACATGTGAGCCCCTCCAAATCGACCTTAGGACATATGGATCAGCATAGACTAAAATCAGTTTACACATCCGTCTGATCAGGGTCTACGTTTTTCGCTTATAGAATATTTAAAGCCCGTGTTGAATCTATTGCATTAGTGGCTAGCGTTGACTCGGGTAAGACTGCGCAAAAGTGCAGGATGACCTGAGTATACGCTAGTTGCATATGTCATAAGGTCGGGGCTAGTGTAATATGACCAGCAATGACTCAGCCTATTCGCTGTCCGCCTGTAGAAAACTTGGGTACCTACCTAGTCAAGTATATCTTAAAGAATACTGCACAGGCTGCGGTCTATCAGAAGTCTATGATGGTTCTAAATTACTGGTTGGCTGTCCATAGAATTGGAATAGTGATGTGGTTTTTATGTTTAATCAGAATGACTGCGTATGAAGAGAAGCTGAAAATTAAAGGTCATGGCGTCAAGGATGACGTAAAACCGATCGATAGCCGTTTGCATTGAAAAAAAAAAATGATGAAAGAATGACTGGTTAACAAATGCCAATGTTTTGGTTGTAAAAGCATGATAATATTATAAGCTGACAGTTTGTTAAATCCAACTGCGCTTGTTTTGAATAACGTATGTGTCAATAGCTTATCCGAGTCCTTCTGCATTAAAGATAGGAAAATGTTAGACTGGGAAAATGTTTAAATTTAGATTTTGAGAAAGGCAAGACAAAAACGAGATTTCATTCTAACGCATTAATCGGGAAGGAATGCGTATTGTCGGAACAAAAAGGGCCGGGGTTATTATATCATCTGACATGCACTAATGACAACCAATGGCCCAGATTAATACGGATATCCACGCTGTCCGAGTAACGACCCTGCTTTTCCACATTGCAGTTCATGTGATTATTAGGTGTGCGAATAGGGAAGTTCCTTTGAAAAATTGTAAATTGTAAATTATATACAAACTTTTTTTCATGCTCAGCTCAGATGAACATGAAATTTTCTTTGTTAATATATATGAAAATGTCAACAATAGTTGGCAATTTCATATGTATTAGCAAAGAAATTTTCGTGCTCAGCTATATTTTGCAAGAAAGAATTTGCGATTGTTAACAATCTGAAATTTATTAGCAAGAAAAAATTCTTGCTCAGCTGGGTTGAGCATGAAATAAGTGTTTGTTTTTTTATCTATATAATCTCGGGGCCTAGAAGAACAATAATCATAGCACAATGATACGAAAAGGAAAAGTAAACAAATTGTAACTTACAGTACATACGTAACTAAATAGTGAAAACCAAAGCAACAACTTTTCTCTTCTCTAAAAAGGTACATATAATCACCGCCAGATTGAAACCTCCAGACATAACAACAAGGCATTAACTAGGACCGAACTCGAACAAGCGCTACAGAGAGCAGCAATAAGTTCCACAAAGAGAAACTACACAAGAATCATTACCTTAGAACGGTCAGTAGTACAGCCTACAGTAGGTGTGTGGGGTTAAATGCATTTTACTGTTACCATATCTTCTCTCTGGGTTCTGAGAAAACAGTGCAGAGATCGGAGGCAGAGTACACTGACATATATGACTACAACAACAGGTAGCAAAACAGACTTCTTCAAATTAAAAGACAAATATGTTAAGGATTTAAATTGCCCCGATATTCAGAGTAAAGTACTGTACCTTTCAGAAGCAAGTGTAGATGAAATACATAATAAAAACACGCCTATTCGCATATATTGAAAATTTCACCACAAAAAAATGAAAGTTTCCAGATAAAAATTCTGAGATTTTCTGACATTTTTCATATTTCTGCTCAAAACGTAGATTGTGGCCTCGCCGAGGCGGTTTTAACGAGTACCCATAATCTATGTTTTTGAGCAGAAATAAGAAAAATAATGTATAACCCTGTAAAACCCACTACCATGCTCGACATTTGATAGATGTTTAACGGTTTGCTGTCAAAGGAAAGAATTGCTCCATTTACGAGCAAATTGTTCCCTTTAGGATAGACTCAGAAGGGAGCCGAAAGCAATTTCAAAATAGTTGGTTCCCTCGAAAATGTACCGATTTCCCTAAAACCTGTTGAAATGTAAGTCCATGTGTCAGATAGAAGACAACCGAATTCTATGACCTTATATTTTTCAGTATGTCACTTGTACTTACTGAAACGTTTACTTGATGACGAGGTGATAACGACCCCTTGATAACAGAAGCACGACGAATGTTAAGGCATTGTCTATATACCGACACAAGTGTGGCTTCGATTGACCTTGGGTTAATAGCTTTCACATTAATGAGCTAATGTATCCTATGGACATAAGCTTCTACCGATATTTCCTTCGTTCAGGCCTATGGGCAAGGTGGGCGAAGCTTGCTTACCAAGTAATGCTTACTATCCGCGGACGCCTGATTACACCCTTTATTCTGGGGTCCATGTATGTTGGTCTGAACATTCTGATTCGTCATTCGTTTACGGATTTATGGGTTTGGATTATGGCTTAGGTACCATGACCGCAACTACATGGAACTAATTGTACAGTCTACTGTGCTTTCAACATCTTTCAGAAAGTCGTTTTTGGTTTGGCGCTTTACACAGAAGAAATAAATTTGCAAACTTTTGTCATGATTTAATACAAAACCATTTGTCGTAACTACCTATGCACAAATAGTTTTTTTTCTAGTCATTGTTTTTTAAAAAATCAAATATTTTCACTTTTCCCCATAGTAAAAAGGATTGCAATTAATATGCAGAAATCTGTAGGGTAGGTAACGGGGGTAATTTTTCAACAAGTTCCTCTGGTTCAATTTTTCTGAAATTCTCAGAATAAGGTTGTGAAACATTAGGACTTCTAACTCAGCAAAGAAAAGTAAAAAATATTTTCTAATACAAAAATTCCAAAAAAAAAAAAAAAAAACAAAAACAAAAAAAAAAACACTTTATTATAAAAAATTCATAAGTCAGACCAATTTTTGGTCGTAGATTTAATTTTAAGGTAAATGTTTGAGAACAAAACACAGAAACAGAAACGACAAATGGTTTCTAATAAAATATGATCAATCGGAACAAGATATTTTCATTTTAAACAAAACTCCAAGCAAAAAACGTTTTTCCGAGTGACGTCGAAAGGACAGTAGGTCTGTAAAAATAGGCTTTCTGAAGGGGAAAGATATACTTTCAGAATAGGCAACTCGATCAAAGATATTGTTTCCTCGTATCTAAGAAAGGGTTACCCTGAAAGGAAAGAATTCTTTAGAACTAGAGAATTCTTCTTTAGAATTAGAACACATTTTACTTCAATGTTCATATGCTACTACACTACATTCTCTACCAAACTTCGCCGAATATCCTTTTCATATACATTACTTGTTATTCTTTTCAAAATAATTGAAACTTCTTTAAAGTGTTGACCGAATAATTCTAAGTACATGCAATATCCAGTTATGCAACATGTCGGTTCATAGATACGTATATGCGCAGCGACTAAAAATAGCTCTTCGGTGCATGTTAAGTAAATAAATGAACTTAGAAACTAATACAAACTGATCCACATTCAAGTTCTCAACATCAAAGTGAAAAATAGACAATAGACATATATATATAACAGCCATACAAACAACAGCTGGCAATCAGAGTTGGCATCCTTTCCCAAAAAAGGTGGCAGCTCTGTTACCCAAACTTAACTGAATATATCGTTAATCTAATTAATTGTTACAAGAAAAAACAATGTAAGTGAAACATAACAGAACAGCTTAAGTCCAGCTCTCAGCATACATAATTAATGGTATATAGGCCTATACTATTCGCATATGCCCTGAAAAACCTTCACTTGTTTAAGGGGAGACAATTGTTTTTAGTTTCTCTTTCCTTTTATGTACACTTAATCCCTTCCATAAAGGGTCTTCTTTAAAAGGAAATAATCTACTCCCATTAAGAGCATTTTTTTTCCTCTTAGAGCAGACCGCCGTTTGGAAGGGAAACAAAACAAGTGTGACAGAGTTGACTCCCCTGAAAGAGCATCCATTTTCCTTAACTTATTAAGAAAGCATCGTAGGAGTTCAGGCCGACCAGATTTAGGCCTTATCTATTTATACTATTCCTAAATCAATTTTTAAACACGTTTTACAGGGTATGCAGAGTTCGTAGACCAGGCGCAACAGGATTAAGATTCCAATAAATCCTGTAGAAAGAAGGATTTGCAAACTGACGATATATTTACAAATAACGTGTAACCAAGTTCATTTGTAATCAATTTTTATAGCTTTACAGCTCAGCTGTAGACAGAAATCCATTTATTTCTATGGAAATGATACGGAATGTCAATAGCAGACTTTTTATGAAACACTTGATTAAGGTTTTAATCCGTCATTTGGACTTCCGAAATACGTATGTGTCTATTTACAGATTTATAGCGACCCCGTCTTGAAATAGGAACTGTGAATGTTCCAAGCCACTCCATAAAGAGCAAGTTATTTCTCTATGTGGAGCTGTTGGTTAACCCATCTTTGTTTTAAAATCTTAGTACACCAATACAATTTAAGCTAATCACCTTATAAAATGTCTTTTTAGAATATTTAGCAAAGTTGCCATTGAGAGCATGACGTTTTATTTCATTACATACCCATATTAAATATTTCTGAGTAATTTCAATTTTAAGAATCATTATAGTTGCATTTCAAGATTTCTAGATAGCATTCTTGAAATACAAGTCAAGAAGGCTTGCCTTTGGAAACAAAGAACACACAAAATCACGAAAATCGGAGACTCGGTTTGATTGAGTCTTTTCATATGCAACACTGTAATTTATGAGACTGCATAGCCTCCACACACTCCCCTCCCCCACCACCACCCCGCTAGCGCCGGCTTAAGCGATATTCGATTTTCAAAATAACCAGGATGGGCTCAATGATCCCAAAAGAAATAAATGTAACTTAACCTTGCTTTATACGGTGTTTTGTAAATATGTAAATATTGTATTATTGTTATCGAGGACCATATGGTAGATTAGGCCTAAAATAAAAAATGTGTGTGTTTCAGGTTACCCGGCCGTGCCTAATTTTTCACCACAGACCCTAAGTTTTTTAAGGATTTTTTTGGGATTTCCCCGTTCGGTCATATTGTTTTCCTTAACGCCATATACAAACTTTTAACAAAATAAAAATATTTTCCGACCTACCGTCACTATTTAAAAATTCCATGTAACCTGAAACACACATATTTTTTTGGGCCTTGGCGACTTCGCTAAATATGTTATCCTTGCTAAATAAAGACATTATTATTATTATTATTATTATTATTATTATTATTATTATTATTATAAAGAGCAAAAAGAGCCCTACAAAATAGCATAGCAGATGTCAAGGAAGAGCCACAATCACAGAAAAGAGCCTATGACACCATCACGAAAACACGCCTATATAGTTTTGACCCCCTTAAACCCCACTTTTATACAGTAAAAATGGGGTTTACAGGGATATACATTAATTTTCTTATTTCTGCTCAAAAACATAGATTGTGGGTACTTGTTAGAACCGCCTCGCCGAGGCGGTTCTAACAAGTACCCACAATCTTTGTTTTGAACAAAAATATGAAAACTACCAGAATTTTTCATCTTAAAATTTTCATGTTTTGGTGGTAAAATTCTCAATATGTTTAAATAGGCATGTTTTCGTAATGCCAACAAGGAAAAACAAACAAACTTTGACAGACAGGCCACATGCCATAAACCAAAGCAAAGCAAAGATCTCCCTCTTCCCCAACAAGGTGATAACAGTGCTAGATAGGATTATAATAACAATAAGATAACAAATACGACAAAACACGAAAAAAAAAAAACCCAGCAGCGAGCAGATACAAGGTCATACAAAGAACAAACAAAGAACCACCGCCTTAGAACGACCAGTAGTAAAAACTATCGCGGAGTTAAATGGCACCGAACCTTCACCATAGGTTCAAATGGTTTATAAATAATAATAGCAGAAGTCTATTAATAGTATTATTTCAGTCGAGTCACAATGATATGTTCGTTACATATATTTGAAGAGCGTTTGCTAGTTGTCTCTGCGGACCGACAAGTACTTGTAATTAGATCTGCAAAGACATTACGGAAACACGCCTATTCAAATATATGGAAAATTCCACCTCCAAAAACTGAAAATTTTCAGATAAAAAACTCTGATATTTTTCATATTTCTGCTCAAAACATAGATTGTGGGTACTCGTTAGAACCGCCTCGGCGAGGCGGTTCTAACGAGTACCCACAATCTATGTTTTATGCAGTAATAAGAAAAATAATGTATACCCCTGTAAACCCCAGTTTTACTGTATAAAAGTGGGGTTCAAGGGGGTCAAAATTATATAGGCGTGTTTTCGTGATGCAATGATACACATTCAAGGATCAACTCTGTCAAAATTGTTTTGCTGAACTCTGAACAGTGGTCTACTCTAAAAGGAATGAACTTGCTCTCCTTTTAGAGTGGACCTCATTTCAGAAGGGGATTGGTAAGCAGGAAGGCAAACATGAAATAACATTTTTTTTCCCTTTTAGCATCATGAAAACACGCCTATATAGTTTTGACCCCCTTAAACCCCACTTTCATATAGTAAAACTGGGGTTTACAGGGGTATACACTATTTTTCTTATTTCTGCTCAAAAACATAGATTGTGGGTACTCGTTAGAACCGCCTCGCCGAGGCGGTTCTAACGAGCACCCACAATCTATGTTTTGAGCAGAAATTTGAAAAATATCACAATTTTTTATCTGAAAATTTTCGGTTTTTGGACGTGAAATTTTCTATATATTTGAATAGGCGTGTTTTCGTAATGGAAAATGACAGAAAATCTATCCGCTGACAATTGAAAAGCGGCTCCTTATTGTACTTTCTCTTTGTTCATATGTCAGTTACTGAAAAGTTGTTATTTGGTTTTGTCATAATTGTTGTCTTATTTCCGTTGGATGCCTGGCGAAGACATAGCTAGATAATAACAGTCTATCCTTTGTAACTGCACCAGGAGTAAACAAGGGGTTGAGAATTTATGAAAAGATGGCTTAAGGAGACAATTTACATGAATGTCAATCTATTTCCTTGGTAAAATAAAAAAAACGAAATATCAACTCGTTGTTTGCTAATTCTCTTAGGAAGTGGAAATGTTTAAATACCTCAATGAATACATAAGGATGAATCGTTTTGGGGTCGATTGTTTACAATACATATATACCCTCATGAGTACGCGTATATATACATACACCAAATTTTTTTCAAAGTTGTTGTCTACGTGATTATGATTGACCGATGAAATCAAACAGATCTCGGTAACTGTTATTTATAGCCGCACTTTTACGCTGTGACGTCAGAATGCAGTGTAAAGAGGGTTATCTGTAAAACCTGGAATGCCGACATTGGCAAACAGTGCAGACCCAGATCGGACCCACAGACCGAGGCGTATTATTAGGGCCGCGCTGTTTGCTTAAATTACAGGAAGTTAAGAGTTAAATGAAACAGTCAAGTCCCCGTTCAGGACCATTTCCCAGCCTACACTCAGGGACAATCGACTCTAATGCTGTCAGTGTTTTGATTAATAAGCAGAAATGACCTTATTGCACCAGACAAACAATCAGTAAAAAGCCTTATTGCACCAGACATATTAGACTACAAAGCAAATAGGTACTTCCTATTCAGTAATCCACATTAAACTGATTAAGATAAAAAAAAGAAAGTTTGTGTTTGTTTGTATGAGTTGGAGTTTAATGGCTCAGTCAATACTGTAACGGTAAGGTCGAGACGGTCAGTTAACCTACTCACGCTTTTCCTGGACAGGCAGGTATGCCTGTTCAAATTTTCATTTTGGATAGCCGTTTGGCCAATTTTTGGGAAAGAAACTGTCCGTTTGGCTTTCTGCTTGTAGTGTTTTGATTGTAGTGAGTAACTCGTAAGTGCGTCCTTATTTCCCTTTGGTGTCTTGAACGGAAGGTGTTAGGTAATTGTATCGATTCCTGATCATTGCCTTCTTTTTTATTTAATTAATCCTGTAAGCGGTTAACAAGTACTTGTACACATACTTTTACAAGAAGCTAACAATCGCCCTTCTTGAATTAGCCAAAAGGGTGACAATGACCGTAGAAATGATTTCATGATCACAGATTGAGCTGGGATTCAGACTTAGAATCCCTGGATCTGCATTCAAACGCGCTACCGACTGTGATTTAGGGCATGGCTTAGGTTTGTATTTCTCTTATTCTTATGAGAAAGGCAATGTAAAAGAATTATATATCACTTCTAGCATTTAAGCTAGATCAATTCATGACTGTGTTTCTTTTGGTATTCGAAAAGAACTATAACGTGTCATTGTAACTAAAAATGGTAAACTTGTTAACATGTAGACTTCCGTAAGCCCTCAGTAATAAAAAGTTAAACACCTATAATCTTCTGCGTTTATTCTGGTGTCGTCTAACTGTAATGCTTTAAATACAATTCAGCGTGGCTAAGTCACCGTATAATTCGGATTCCGATATACCTTAGAAACGGTTACATGTTGCTGCCAACTTGCTGGTACCGTCACACTGTAACGTTTTATGTATAATATAGCGTTGTTAAGTCACAATATTCCGGTACGCTAAACCTTCGAAATGGTTACGAGTTGCTCTTTTTATACAATATACGAGATTTACCGAAGGAATAAAAGTTTTTATTCTGAAAATGCCACAGTTGCTCTCTCTTCTAAGAATAATTCAGAAATTCCATGTTAAGGGGGCTGAATACACATTCAGTGGAGGCCGCTCTACAAAAGTTGTTTGCCCCCTTTCTGAAAAAGGGTTTACTTGGGAGCAATTGTTTCCTTTTAGAGTAGATCCTTTTCGCATAGGGACTGGGTGAAAACTAATACAAACAGAAAGCCACAAAAATTGTCTCTCTCTTTTTAAAAAAGAGGAAATATATCAAGTGTATCCATTAATTTTTAACACTTGTCATGCTGAATAAATTAAGATGTCACACCTACTTCTAATTTTCAGCCAATCAGATTTCTTGATCCAGATTGTTGATATAACTTCACATTCTGAATGGCAAACAGTGTAGATCCAGATCAGTTGGCTTCTTCAGAAGCCAACTGATCTGGATCTACACTGTTTGCAAAGGCAGGGTATATCCGGGTTCAGCAGGGCAAGGGTTAAGATGACATAGCTACTATTTAAGACTGACAACAGATTGTTCTTCGTGGACATCTTATGTCCAGAAGTAATAGGCATAAATCTTGTTCAGACAGAAAAAAAATATCAAATCGCAAGTGTACTAGATTTATGAATGCACAGGGAAATGTCTGTCTGGCTGTCTTCACTAAAATGCACGCTATCTTAGAGATGGTAGTTAAGGTCTTTGCTACATAAATATACGGCGCTGCAGAAACAGTAACACGTTCCAACATTACGTTAACAAGTCTATGTAATGTATAACCCTTGTTCTCTGATAATATATAGTGAAAACAAAGTATGCAGGGATATGCATTATTAGAGGGATACTTTAGAGTTTTCTAACTTTTTTAACCTAATATTAGCTTGTTGTGTAATTAAATTCAATCTTTTATTACAGGAATAAATCTCATTTTCAATTTGTGCTAAATAATTACATGTCTGTTGAGGATGAATTCTAACGCATTAATAATGTAGTTATTAGCCCCTTACTGCGCCTTTTTCACCACATACTATAACGGAATTATTATGGTTATTTAGCGCTAAGAGGGATGTTCACATTACGAAAACACGCCTATTCAAATATGATTTGAAAATTTCTCAACCAAAAACTGAAAGTTTTCAGATAAAATTTCTGATATTTTTCATACTTCTCTCAAAACATAGATTGTGGGTACTTCGTTAGAGTAGCCACAATCTATGTTTTTGAGCAGAAATAAGAAAAATAATGTATATTCCTGTAAACCCCATTTTTACTATATAAAAGTGGGGTTTAAACGGGTCAAAATTATATAGATATGATGAGATGCATATTTTCGTAATTCTTCAGGATCATATGTTGTGGGTACTCATTAGTAGCGCCTCTGCGAGGCCTCTCATGATTACCCACAACATACGTTTCCCAGCAGAAATAAGAAAAAATCCGAAATGTTAGTTAAAAATCTCCTCATATGTAGTGATATGTTTTAGATGGTGGGTTACGCAATGATAGAAAAACACGCACACTTCCATCTATATTTTCTGGTACTAGCCGAGGTACAGGTATATACTGTACGGCTGTCACATAGCACTTGTGAAGATAAATCTATCAAATATTAATATGGATCCCCTGAGAATAACACATAGACAAGAAAGAAAATAGGAGTTGCGGTTTTACTGAGTGTCTTCCTGAATAGCCGTATAAGATGAAACTCACGCCTACTAGCTTTTGAAACAATGTATCCAGCAGTTTCTTGAGAAGCATGCTAAAATTCCAGTCACTAAATTTTAAAACCGCACACAATGTTGTAGTTTTCTGATGATAATGGTGACTATTGTCTCACATCTCTCTCTCCCCGCCCCCTCACCCCCCCCCCCCCCCCACACACACACATGGTCGGCACCAATACATCCAAAGGTCTAATTCTCTCTTACACAATACAACAAGGCTTACCATACTGTTCATACCAAATTTCAAAATCCTAGGTCCAGTAATTCCTGAGAAATCTTTGACGGAATAAATGTTTACACACGCGCACACAAACAAACAGTCACACAAACACAAACATTGCTACAACACGAACATATATACCCTCTATATACATCATATGCTTGGGACATAATTAAATTTCAAACCGAGAACTAGGTAGGATTGCGACAATATAAGTGCCGCAACGTCAGAAAACGTACCTTCGGACGTGTGCATCCCGCAAAGATTCAGATTAACATCATGAAAACACGCCTATATAATGTCGACCCCTTTATAACCCCATTTATATGGTAAAGCTGGGGTTTACATGGGCATACATTATACTTCTTATTTATGCTCAAAACATAGCCTGTGGGTACTCGTTAGAACCGCCTCGCAGAGGCGGTTCTAACGAGTACCCACAGGCTATGTTTTGAGCAGAAATATAAAAAATAAAAGACTTTTTATCTGAAAACTTTCACTTTTGGTGGTGAAATTTTCAATATATTTGAATAGGCGTGTTTTCGTAATGAGAATTTTCACTGGGTGCATTTTGGATAGCCAAGGATGCAAAGTTTCTTCAGGTGGCCAGCAAAGACAATCAGACTTTGCGGATGCGTAGGCTAACTCAAGTCTTCGTTTAGAGCACATGACAATGACAGAAATTTTCTCTTGTTGCAGCACATATGATAAGACGCCTTTTGTTTGAATATACTGTTATCATATTGATGTGCAATAATAAATCAAAGCACCATAGGCAATGAAATGACAGATTTCCTGAAAAAAAAAAAAAAAAAAAAAAAAAAAAAAAAAAAACACAAAAAACTAGAAATGTGTCAATATAACACAGATGCTCCCGCCCAGGGCCATCCTCACACGCACGCAGGCATGAGGCAAAAAAAAAAAAAAAAAAAAAAAAAGTTGAAAGAGGGCCATAACTCTAATAATAATCGGCCGATTTCACCCTAGAGCCAACTTGACCTATATTTTATGATTATATACTTGTGTATAAAATATGAATCCAATTCACCTATCTTTTTAAAAAAAATATCGAAAGGAAAAACATTTTTCGAAGATGGAAAAGGGCCATAACTCATAACTCTAATAATAACGGGTGGATTCTACCCTAAATCGAACATGACCTCTATTTCTGTGTATTAAATATCAATCCACTACACTAATGTTTTCAAAATATATCAAACGGAAACTTTTTCAACGTTGTAAAAGGGCCGTAACTCCCAAAATAATTGGTGGATTTTACCCTAAATCGAACTTGACCTATACTTTATAATTATATACCCGTGTATAAAATATGAATTCAATACACTAATCGTTTCAAAAGATATCGAACGGAAACCATTTTTCAAAGTTGAAAAAGGGCCATAACTCCCATAATAATTTGGTGAGTTTACCCTAAATCAAACTCGACCTACATTTTATGATTATATGCCTGTGTATAAAATATGAATCCAATACTCTAATCTTTTCAAAAGATAACGAACGGAAACCATTTTTCGTACGGGACGTACTGACGTACGTACGTACGTTTGTACGGACTGCGGTGATACTATATGCCCCCACCCCGATTGAAATTGGCGGGGCATAAAAAAAATCATGAAAATCTGAAATTTGTAAGAATAGTATGATATTTTTGTTTTCCTTTGTTCACCATTCTCAGAGTTTTCTGCAAGTGAGCAGCTAGAATTTTCCGCTTTTTTATATGCATAATTATTATAGATTGTAAGTAAGGTTATTTGATTTAACACTAAGTCAGCAGTATTCGTCAGACCTGTTACTGCAAACAGCAATATCAGACGTCCCGTGACATTAAAATGGTTACTGGAAAATTTGCATCTTTGTAAGTTCGCCAAAAATGGTTTCACCACCACGCCACCTTTTCCAATTTTACACCTTGGAAGATTCCTACTTCCGCATGTTTTGATGGAAATGTTTGCGAAATGGATATTGCATTATTTGTAACTTAGAGAGTAAACATTTAATAATTACTTTGCGTGGATACATACATACATACATACATACATACATACATACATACATACATACATACATCCATACATATACGTTTAATAGACCTTGCAAAAATTTTGGCAGAGGCCAACGCTGACAAGAGGTATGCCTTCATTGGCAGCAATTTCATACGTAGCAACAACGCTGGCGTATCGATATATCATACGTTAATTAGTTCCGTCTGTTTCCATTTTTCTCATGCATATCGTTCATCACTTAAACTGGGCATTTTTCACTCCTGATTTTGTTTTTTCATATTTATCCAACATTATATTCAAAATTCGAGTGATAATGCTCTTAAACATAAAATAAATATGATTTTACTAGATCCATTTGTAAATGCCGTAAAACTTGAGTATAGGTTACACTACTTTTTGTGCGGAAGCATGTTCAGTGGTGGTGAAAGCCACTAAAACCATAAAAGTTGATGGTAACGAAAGATGCCCAATGAAATCTGTCGTTAAAAATGTATTAAATTATACATGCTTCATAAAAAAGATTTTACAAAGTAATTTTCATCGCAAATTAAATTTCAAACACTTTCGCTGAAGTGTCTGAACTATTACCTCCTTGATATTCTGCTTTTACAACTAATTTAATAAATTATTGTAAAACAGTTGCGATACTTGAGGAAAGGTAAAAATTGCTTCCGACCAATCATTCACTATTGAATATTATATGACTGAATATACTATATTATGCTCGGTCCGTTTTAGTCTGGAGACCGCAAACGGGTAACTGGTAAACAGTGCAGACCCAGAAATGCGGCGTCTGATCAGGGTCTATACTGTTTGTAAGTAGTTAACCATTTTATCTCTAGAACATAGCTTGACATGCCTAACTGAAATTCGACTCTCCAATCTATAGTGTTGGGGAGTTTACCCAGTCTAAAATGGATTAAAGAGTATTCAACTTGGGCTAGTCTTAAGGAAACCAAAGCACCTCTTTAAATAACACTGAGTGTTCTCCGATAGCTCAGTCAGGAACGCGTTTGGCTCATGACCAGTATTATAGCTATATGCCTCTACCGTGCAGGTTCGATTAACGTTAGCGTTGCTAGCAAAAATCAAAGGGCTGAATAGCCCTGTAATGACAGATTCTATGAGAAACTTATACATTCCAGAAAATCATTTTGCCTTCCATTTTAACTTATGTGAAGTTTCTCCTTCGAAAAAGAAGAAAACAAAACGAGCTACAGCGAAAAACAAAGGCGCTGATCAGTCTGCGCGGACGCGCAGACTGATCTGCGCCTTTGTTGTTCGCATATGTACTAAAGCGAGTTTTCTCAGCGGTTCATATGAAGACTTGAACCATGGATCAAGCACAAGTCGCACTACTTTATGTTGATATCTCAATGGCGTACTAATATACACACATGGTCTACTTTTTTGCGTGGATAAATACAAATTTCAATAGCAGTCAAAGCCACTCTCTCTAAAACCGCGCGTCGCAACGAAGAATGACATATAGAATCTGTCATTAAAAATATCGAGTGGTAAAAAATATCAAGTGGAAGAAAAACATCGAGTGGTGAGAAATATCAATAAATATGATGCCGATATGTATCAATGGCTTGAATATCCCTTTCCTGGTCACGCTGATTTCACAATGTATTCCCCGGCCGAGTTGTCGAAAACTTTCCCGGCTTTCCTCTACCACTAGACAGTCGGCTTCTTTTGAAGCAGAAATTCTTAGTCTCATACAATCTTAAGTTAAGTTAAGTAAATTAAGCTTAGCTAAGCGTGTTACGACATCATTATGACTATGTAGTACAATTATTAATATATTCAGGAACTATCAAATCAAATTAACGTGATAAATGTGAGTCATGGAATTCTGTTTTTTGTCAGATTAGGCGGCATGTACACGGCTTACAAGAAATTCTACACTAGTAAAGTTAATTTCACAGGCAAATGGAGTATCATAAGGAAATCAATTAAGAAAATATGTCAAATTCAGTTTCTAAACTGTTTGTTGTCTTACGGTATTCATATCAGACATAATTTGACTCCTGGGATGTCGGTTTAGTGTCAAACAAACAGCTTTATAAGGAGTAACTCTTTATGTACAGACGACCCTCTTTATACAGTCACTCGATACAACGACAAAATGACAATTTGAATATCACGAAACCTTCGCTTAAGAGGTGACAGTTAATGAGAAATTATGCAAGAATATTGCATTAAAAATTCAAGCAACATATGATTTGATTTGGATATTTGTTAGAATCGCCTCACTGGGGCGATTCTAACAAATATCCAAAACATATGTTCTATGATGAAATAAGAATAAAACAAGGTATTTCTTACATATCATTTCGACCATTAAGGATTCTTTACAACAGCAAATTCATTTTAATGGCAACATCTTTGGGAACAATTGCTATCTTTGTAACTAGGGTTCACTGCACCGGTTTATGGCGAATTATACACTTAGTAGATTTTCCGCATTTCGACAAAGGAGAAGGTTCACATAAAATACCAAAAAATAAGTGAAGATAGCCAGGAAATGCCACAATCAGGAAGCACAGCCCTCCAGAGGCACCAAAAGAAGGAGAGATGGGGAACAAATAAGAACAAATCAAACGCCACAAATGAAACCACAGACGCACAAACAAAGACGAACTGCAACAGATAAACCGCCTTGGAGTGGTCGGCAGGAAAACTACTCATCACGAAAACATGCCTATATGATTATGATCCCCTCACACCCCACTTTTATATAGTAAAACTGGAGTTTACAGGGGTATGCATTATTTTATCATTTCTGTTCAAAAGCATAGATTGTAGGTACGCGTTAGAACCGCCTCGCTGAGGCGGTTCTAACGAGTACCCGCAACCTATATTTTGAGCAGAAATATGAAGAATTTCAGAATTTCTTATCTGAAAATTTTCATTTTTTGTTAGTAAAATTTTCAGAATATATTTGAATATGCATGTTTTCGTAATGTTGCAGCTTAAACCAGTTTTACTCGCGCGAACGTCGCCCTTAATTTTGATGCAGCTCGAAATTACAATTATATGTTCAGTCCGCATAGACGTCCTCTACCTCAGCAGTGAAATACGTATAATCAAGCAGTGAAACACGTATTATCAAAAGCAGTTTTATAAACAAAGCAAAAAGCTCAATGGCGATTTGAAGTCAGAACACAAAAAATCAACAAAGAGGACCACGATGAGCCCGACCAATGACATTGATTGTCGGGCACCGACCACGTGAAACAGACTAAGAAGGAAGTCGTCATTTAGTCTGAGAACCAAACTACTGTTGTGCAAGTAGAGGGAAGCAGTTATAAATTATAAACCATAACTTGGTTTACAACCATGCATGCAGTTTGCCGCAGAAATTCCATGTTGTAGGTTATTTTGTGTGTGTGTGTGTGTGTGTGTGTGTGTGTGTGTGTGTCGGGGGGGTGGGGGGGGGGTGGGGGGGGAATAACAGAATACATGCATCAAAATATGATTTGCTCTTTTTTTAACTTAAAATGTTCAGTTGACTATCAATTACATTAGTATACATCTGTGGGAATAACAGAATACATGCACCAAAATACTATTTTCTCTTTTTTTAACTTAAAATGTTCAGTTGACTATCAATTACATTTGTACCCCTTTTAGCCATTTTTGTTTGTGTTGAGGTTTTACGGCCCAGTCAACCCAATGGGGTCATGTCGAGCGCGGTCAGTTTACCTAACCACACGTTTACTGGGCAGGCTTAGTCCTCTAAGCGGTTAACCAGTATTGTGCACATTCTTTCACCAGAAACTGACAACTGCCCGTCTTGAATCAGCGAAAGGGAGAGAATGACCGTACAAAATATTTCATAATCAATATCCACGAAAGAATGTTGCCGACCTCGGCGGGGGTTGAACCCGCGACCTCCTGGTGTCCAGTCGGACGGCGCATCCAACTGAGCCACCGAGGCAGGCCCCTTTCAACCCTGCGGACCCTGCGGACCAAACTAAATACCTGTGCGAACAGTGAAGTTTCTGTTGAGACGGCTCATAGAGAGCCGTATCATCAGGATCTAAACTGTTTGCCATTCTGTTCTTTGATTGACATGCTTTGATTTGCAACAATGGACATGTCCAAAATCAATGGTGAAAACGTCCATTTCATAAACTCAGGGAAGAAATCGTCATTCTGAAAGTTAGAATATCATCTATGATCTTTAGGTTTCATCAAATAAATACTTTGAAGCCAAAACTTAACCCGTTCAACCATGAGTGTCTGAAATAGACTCTTCCGTCTTTGAATTTGGACTCATCCATTGTTGCCAAAAGGATAGCAGTTGTAACATGTAACCAAGAACAGAATTGCAAACAGTGTAGATCCTGATGAGACGGCTCATGATGAGACGGCTCATCTGGATCTACACTGTTTGCAGAAGTATCTGTCTCGGTCTTCAGAACTACATGGGTTAAACAGAATATGATTTTGGTGTCTATGCTGAGAAGTACATAGCATACTCACAATTGATCTTGTACCGCCTTTCAGACATTCAAATTGTATAAAAAATAGTAAATTGCGGTGGCAGAATGTGTCTGAGACATTTCATTAAACGGAAATGAACTTCTAACGGGCAATGCTTGATTGAAAAACGAGTAAGTATGATTAAGCTTCTACTTGAGACGAATTACCAACGCACACTTAATTTACCATAATTATCCTAAATATTGAGACCTCGGGGGTTGTTGCGGCGGGGTTGGGGGGGGGGGGGGGGGGAGGGGGTGTAGCTTGGGGCTAATTCAGGTACGGATGTTTGAGCCAGTATTTTAAAACCGGACCCATTCATATACTAGATCGTCTGAAATGTTGACCCAATCATATGCTGCCCTTTGATTTTTTGTACTCATTTATTGCTGGTAGTTAGACAATTATAGCAGTCAATTCATTGAACTCCAAAAGAACAAGCAGTCTCGAAAACTCTCTGAACCTAAAACATGTGCATTTACCGTGATACATCAGAAAAGTGGGGCCTTTCATATACTAATTTAAAAAAAATGGGGTAAATCATAAACTTTTTGCTGACAAAAAGGGCTAATCATATACTTGGCAGCGCTGAAAAAGGGGCACGCAAATCTATACTGTGCCATATATAGGAAGTTACCCCCATCCCCCGAGACTGAGACACCTTAAGTCCTTACCGTACTTCTCCTAAAATTTCAACAAGTCCATTTTACTGTCCGCGAATGTGTCTGAAAACTCTGTATGAATGGCACTCGCGTGCAAAATCAAAATACATTTAGAAAATGTTTAACTTTGGCGTTAACCCACTGATGTCTAGCATACGTAAAAGGGATATTGGCAAGCAGTGTTGACTCAGATAAGACGCCGCATTATGTAGTGTCTGATCAGGATCTACACTGTTTGCATTAAATAGAGGAGAGGCTGTTTACAGTCAACTGTCAACAGCCAAATAACGTTAAATCAGTTATTTACAGTCAGCTGTCGTTAGCAAAAAAAAAAAAAAAAAAAAAAAAAAAAAAAAACACCTTTAAAATGGCTATTTACAGTCATATTTATTACAAATGTGTTCTCGAAGAAGGGACATTAAAAGAAATAATACAACATCAATTTTCATTTCAATTCGATCGTATCGAATCAATCTTGATATTGGTCGCAGGAATTGAAATTCAAGCTGTCTTGCTTGTAACATGTATTCCCCAATATTTTTATAGAAATACACATATAAGCATCATACTACAAAATGCATGCCATTCAACTCAACATAAAATAAGCTCACTATATTGCTTGTGTGTGTGTGTGTGTGTGTGTGTGTGTGTGTGTGTTTTCGAGACGCCCAACATGAAAATTACTATAATTTTCCCTTCTTTAATAAAATGTTTTAAACTCATTAATATCAAACATACAATATAATTCTTTTTATTTCAGTCACACAGAAAGTGATGAATGTTAAATATCAAATAATAAGATACGGCATCCGTTCATGCAAAATTAAGTTATATCATTTCTAGTGCCCTTTTTTCGAGAACACATGTGTTGTACAAATCTGTAAATACACGGTGGGTAGCCATAACGGATCCTGAGTGATCAACTCGCTCATAACTCCTCCTGCGGGACTAAGTACCAGCTCCTGGGTGGATTTTGTGTTTACACATATACACAGTGACCTCTTTTCGTTCTCAAAGGAACACGCGTTGAACTGGAAGGTAAACATTTAAATTCTTACGGGACTTTAAAGGAAATAAAGGGGAGAGGGAGAGAAAGCACGAGGCCCGACCGGGGCTCAAACCTAGGACCTCTCGCATACTGTGCGAGCACTCCCTGCATTTTATAACAGAATAGCTATTGATGCGAACTTTGAAAAAAAAAATATTCAGCCCGACGAAATCTTGCTTTATCATTCAAGATGTTTTACTTAACTGTTAAAGAACCTCGAGGCACAGGACATCACTTTGACAAAGGAGGCTTGCAATTACAGCCCGAATTACATTAGGCAGAACGTCTCCTTAGGCCTCAAACCTTTAACAGTCGATTTTCAAGCTATAAATTTATGGAAAAAATGGTTTCAGATATCATAATGTCTGCGCTTCGCAATCGAATCCCAAAATACACCCATAATCACCTTTGACTATGATAAAAAGACATTTTTTTCTTGTAAGCCGCGAGCGAAAAAAATGCTTTCAACCGACTTGCATGACCATCACGCATTTCTTTAGCAAAAACATATCAAAGGAAAGAGAGCAGAAAGTAACATGAAAGGACTTTTATACCACAGCGCATGTGCAGCATATTTTCAGGAGAATAAATAGTTTGTCCGAGGAACAATAAATTTGGTGCCTTTTGAGTTTTATATTTTTATATTCCCATGCTTAAGCAATTTTCGGATTATATATACACAACATATGTGCCGGAGCACAATTCCTACAATATACATATGCTTCCAGCAAAGACACGGATCAGCCAGCGAATGTGCAGACTGATCAATGTCTTCGCTTGCGCATGCAGAAGCATTGGGTTCTTGTAGGCTTCGATAGAGAGCACTGCAAAGACTATGATCAGACCATTACGAAAACACGCCTATTCAAATATATTGAAAATTTTATCACCAAAAAAATGAAAATTTTCAGGTAAAAATCCGGATATTTTTCATATTTCTGCTCAAAACATAGATTGTGGGTACTCGTTAGAACCGCCTCGGCGAGGCGGTTCTAACGAGTACCCACAATCTATGTTTTGAACAGAAATAAGGAAAATAATGTATACCCCTGTAAACCCCAGTTTTACTATATAAAAGTGGGGTTTAAGGGGGTCAAAATTATATAGGCGTGTTTTCGTGATGCAGAGCGGACAGCAAGCTGAAACGTGTATTCGTTGTGCATATGTACATTGTAGAAATTGCTGTGCCCTTATTCATGTGTATGTGGCATTTTACTTGGAAAAAGGGAGTAGGAAACAGGATTGTAGAAGCCAGGGTACTCAGCACCCTCACAAAATGCGACTAAAACTTTTCGACTGATCTTTGTAGGTGTTCTTAAGTTGTGCACGTGTCTTTCTTGTAATGCTTAAATTATTCAAGCGGCATGTGTTACCAAAAAGCGATTCACAACGATTCATAACAGTGTTCAGAGCTGACTTGCATAAAGCGCTCTCTGAAACAGACCTTTGCATATCAGCCAGACGAAACAGAATGACGCTGTCAGTGCCCGTTTTAAGACATTCAATGAAACTTTTTGTGAACAGCCATTTGTCTTGAAATGGTTTCAACAGTAAAATTTCGGTTTTAAAAGCGACGTGTTCTGGTACCAAAATAGCCACACGACATAAATTCCAAGATCTAGACAGAAATGCGTTTCTTCAATAACATTTTCTGCCTGCTCAAACTTATGTCTGTTCCATGTAAGGTTCCGTGTGATAAATGCTTTGTTTTAACTCACTCTTTTTTTCCAGAAAAGCGGACCCGAAACTGAGTAGCCATCATTTTAGTTCCAAAACAATCCACCCAGACGCCGGTACTTGATTCCGCAGGAGGAGTTATGAGCGATTTGATCACTCAGGATCTGTTATGGCTACCCACCGTGAGATAGCCATTTTAACGTCTTTTAGCTAGTAACAGTTGACTGTAAATAACCATATTAATGCATTTTAGCTAATAACAGTTTACAGTAAATAGCCAATTTAACGTTTTTTTTTCTTGCTATTTACAGTTGACTGTAAATAGCCACTCCGTATTTTTTTTTATAATAAGTGATAATAATAAAAAATAAAAGCAAACCAGACAAATGTTCGATTGAACATGAATCTGCCCAATAAAAGAGGTAGAATGTCAACTAAGCATAAATGGGTCAGTCAATTTATATTTTATATTGCATGTTTGGTCATTGATCTTAAGACTAATACATTTTACGATAAAAATAATAAGTTTTTCATTGCCTACCTACGGCCATTTCATTCAGGGTGCGGTCTTTATGGCGAATCACGTGATCATCTTCTCTTCCGAGTCTTTCATTTGATATTTGGTAGGTCAAAAGGCTGCCGATTGTGGAAAAAAGCGCACATCTAACAAACCAGAAGCTTTCTGAACGTGAGTTGCCGATTTCAAAAAATGAAAACGAATGCCCTGACTACCTTCTGTCTATCTCCCGAAAACTGAATTAATTATGTTTAACCCCACCGGCGAATGCATATGTCCACTGTATTTATTAGGTACAACAGTTAAGTATTCCACGTAACAACAACAAAAACAACCCCTCACTATTACAGGTGATTCCTATTTACGCATCAAACTTATACATATTATAATAGAATTTCGAAACCGACGGGTCACTTTATTCTATCTATACTCGTTCTTTCACACGCACACACCCACACCAACAGCATCAGCAGCAACAACATCAACTACAACACCCACCACCAAGTACAATGTATTTCTAAATACACAGATGCTTTTGCATCGATGAACTCATTTCACTTTCAGTTTTCAAAAAGATAAAAATATGCCTACCTTCAAATGAGGATTCACTAAGTAGACTTTTCAAGGAAGATGGTTGTCTTCCTCCATACTTATAACCCTTCCAACCGTAACGATACCTCTGTAGTAAGCTCATAGTTTTCTTAGACTATCAACAAAAGTCTTACTGTCATACGTTTGTAAACATGCGATTTAAATCATAAACTTTCTATAGTTTTTTTAGCAACCAACGTAAACATGTGTCTTACTGTCATACGTTTGTAAACATGCGACTAAGTCATCAACTTTCTATAGTGTTTTTTTCTAGCAATCAACGTGCACGCATGTCTGAAACTGCAAATTTTATTTCCTTTTAGGATCTATATTTAACACAAAATCTCAAAGTTTAACTTATTATAACTTATTATCTTAAAGTTGTTATTTTTCAAAGACAATTTTAAGGGGAATAGTTACATACACTTCTAAGGAAAACAACTCTTAAAATGATTTTTTTCTCTTTTTTTTTCTGTATCCCCTTTGAAATGTGTCTGCTCTAAAATGAAAGAATTTGCTCCTCTTGGGAGCAAATTCTTTCATTTTAGAGCAGACACATTTTCAGAAGTGACCTGGTGGACAGAAAAGAAAAACAGGAAATCGCATATGTTGTCTCCCTTGTAAAAATGGATATCAATCTATCAACTGTGTCCAGTCTCCTTAAACTGAGCCGCGTCATAGGAAATGCTCTTCAGGCATAGGCAGGAAGCGAACGCACAAATCAATTTACACACTTATGCAGTCTGATCAGGGACTTCAATATCTACCTCAAGATTAATAAAATACTGTAAAATATAAAGACGTATAACAAAATCCCTAAAACTATATGGCTTCGCTGGTTAATCAGGCTTCGAGATTATAATACTTTTTTCATGCTCAACTCAACTGAGCATGAAATTTCACTTGGTCATAAAAATAAAAATACCAAAAATTTAAAACTTTTTTCATGCTCAACTCAGCTGAACTTGAGCATGAAAAAAGTTTCAAAATTGTGTCAGTATTTTAAGATTTATAAACATAACAAATTTCATGCTCAGCTGAGTTGACCATGAAAAAAGTAACCTCGGGGCCAGGATTTTTACTGTTCTTACAAGACCTGAAGAACCTTTTTTAATGGCGCGGCTCAAATGTACGTCATTTTCCTTGAAAAAAGGGGGTAAATGTTTCCCTATTTTTACTAATAATACATCGCTTTAGATTTCATCCGAATCATCATCTCAGGGAAACTTTCGCTACAATGAAAATATCGTCCAAAAATATTTTTATGTTAAATGCTTTTAGTTACAATTAATAGGAACATGTAGACTTTCAAACTATATGTACATGTACCTAAAGTGCTTGTACAAATTAGATTTTGATAAGCTAAAAGTTTTATAAACTATCTCTGAGGTTTTGAAATACCATCAAAAACGGTTTTAAACACCACTAGAAAAAGAAAGACCGACTTTTTTTTCCAGAATTAAGCCAAACATCTTGATTCAATGCTTTATATAGGAGTTAAAAATGGGGAATCATGGAATTTGGTCGCTTAAATCAGTCTTTTTAATTTCTTAAAAAAAAAAAAAAAAAAAAAAAAAAAAAAAGACAAATGTAACTATCACTTGTGAGAAATATTTCCACTGTTTCTATCAAAGAATGCTGCATTCCGGTTCCTCATCACGAAAACATGCCTAAATAATGTTGACCCCATTGACCCCCACTTTTATATAGTAAAACTGGGGTTTACAGGGGTATACATTATTTTTGTTATTTCTGCTCAAAAACATAGATTGTGGGCACTCGTTAGAACCGCCTCGCCAAGGCGGTTCTAACGAATACCCACAATGTATCTTTTGAGCAGAAATATGAAAAATATCAGATTTTTTTTTTTACCTGAAAATTTTCATTTTTTGGTGGTAAAATTCTCAGTTTATTTGAATAGGCATGTTTTCGTAATGTCGTCAGAAAAGTAGTAACTGTATTTTTACTGTAGTGTTTCTTTATCTCGAAGAAAGAATGCAATTAAGCCGGGATACAACATTTCCTCCTAGTCAGCAAAACAGCCTACGCATCCACTAGGCCTGAGTCTACACATCCATATAGGCTGACCAGAGTCCTCGCTGTCCGCCTGAATACGCATTGGATCATTGGCATCCCACAGAGTGACCTGCGAAGATTTGAATAGACTGTGCGGAAGCGCAAGCTGATCTGAGTCTTCGCGGGGCGCAGATATAATTTGGTAGGAAATGCTGTTCCCCGATCAGCTGAGACAATATCTTAGAAAACAGTGTACGTAACACATCCTAAGAAATACTCGCTACACGTATTTCTTTCTTAATATAGTATTCCTTAGATATAAGAATTCACTGCCTCCAGTTTCAGAAGAAATTTGTAAAGTTAAAGATTTCAAAGGAAAGAAACATCAATAACTTCAGATTAACTTTAAACAGATCAAGCTATATTTAGCAGAAGGAATACGAACAGAGTTTAACATCCGTCCTATGCTACATCCTATCTAAAAAAAAGCAAACAAAAAAAAAAACAATATATCCGAAATCTCTCGCAATCTTATAAACCTTAAAGCGCCAAACAAAATTTATAGCACACGACATCTTAACTTTCATTTTATTTTATTTTTCAGAGAAAACAAGTCTTGACATTTCATGTGAATCGTCTGCTTGGCAGACGATTCACATGAAATGTCAAGATTTGTTTTCTCTGAAAAATAAACAAAAAAATCAAAATTGTCGTCTGCTGTAGTTGTGACTGGCGCTTTAAGCGTTAAGAATACTGACTTCGGAGCTGACCGTATATTTGATACGCTTGACATTTCCTATCACTTTTATTTCAGCCTCTCGCTTTTAAGACAATTGTTAACCTTTCCAGCAGGGAATGTCTACGCTTAAAGACAACCTAGCTATTAAGGAGGACAGATGTTAAGATATACTGGAACAGTAAAACCCAGGCTAGACTGCGTACATGCGAAGTCTGACCTAGATCAAAATTTTCATTGCGTGATACAGCTTGAAGTAGAATGGGTAAATTGAACAGGGGAAGGCAGAGGTCCGATAAGAATTGAAATAGATTTTCTTGTGGGGAGTATATTTCAAGGAAATCGGCTGACAAGCTTCAACAAGAGCGACCAGACAGCAATTCAAAAGTCTTTTTTATCTTGTATGCAAATATATCAAACGGCAGTTGTGGGGTTATTGTGTTTATCCAACTGCAAGCGAAGATGTACCACTAGCGTACGATAATGTGCTATGAACAATATGCACATCATCGTGGTAATCTTTACTTCTCTCAGGCCCATTTCAGCAAACGAAAAACTGATGACATGTTTCTTATTTTTCCCTTAAAATAAGTTTTGACACTTCAAGTCCTGCAAATTGTCTCCAAAAGGAGAAAATTCCCACGGAATGTCAAAACTTATATAAGAAAGATAATTTCAAAGTAACGTCTGCTGCATTTACATGAACTGTCAAAGCCTGTCTTCAAAAAAAAAAAAAAAAAAAAGAAAGAAAAATCATCAGTTTGTCGTCTGCTTAATTAGCCATGAGTGACAACAGTTAAAAAAAGAATACCGTGAAACTTTTCCAAGTATTACGTGTACATAGCAAACTTCCGTTCTGCAAACGAAGTTGGTGGTACTATTCATGCCCTCTCGAAGAGAAAGGGCCACTGTCAGACGATTTGAAAGACGGAATATTGATTTACAAACAGAGCGCAAATGGACTCAAAACTGACCCATGAATAACAAAATATAAAAAAATTAAAAAAAAAAAAAATTAATAAAATAAAATAAATAAAAATAAAACAAAACAAAACAACAACAACAACAACAACAGCAACAAAAATATAAATGAATAAAGTTAATTGATAAAAATAATAAATAAATAAATGAATAAATAAATAAATAAATAAATAAATAAATAAATAAATAAATAAATAAATAAATAAATAATTATACCAAATGTGGTCATTGACTTTTTGTTAAATACTATTCACAATAAAAATATATATCATTTAATTCTCTGTCGGCAGCCTTTTCATTGGATACACGGTCGCCATGGTGGATGACGTCTTCACTTCTGGGCTTTACACTGAATATTTAGAAGTCTCGGAAAACCGTCCAAGTGCCAACAATTTTCGTTTTGTTAGATATGATTTTGCGTCGAAAGGGTCTCGTCTTACAGAATATATTCCATAGGCGTAGCGCTCATTAAGGACATTACGCATGTGTGTAACTTGCGTAAGAAAAATATTTATATAAAGTGGAATTAACAAAACTATTTTGCTTCTTTACCATAGGGGCCTCTCTTTAAAGAAAGAATTTGCTCTCTCTGAGAGCAAATTCTTTCCTTTAAGAGTAGCCCCTAATTTGGAAGCGATTTTAGGCATAAATTCCAAGATTATTCCTGGGTGTGCGTAAAAGAATTCCGTTACGGCTACGCAACTGTATTCGAACAATAAATGATCTTTCATGACTTCAAATAGTAATTGTTCAACATAATTGTGTAAATCAGTTAACATTTTCATTTCCTATTCCTTTCTGTTTTTAAGAGGACATGTTATACTTGGTAGATTTTGCGCCATTTTATACAGGGGGATTTGTGACTCCCTGTTTTCTTAACTGTACACCATGTCCCTTCCGAAAAGCGTTCTACTCTAAGAATTTGCTCCCCGTGTGAGCAAATTCTTTCTTTTTAGAGCACATATTTTTTTTAGGAGGGAGGCAAGAAAATTTTAATAGATTTGACTCCCATGTAAGAACTCAAATAAACCACAACTTGAGTCATTTCACGACAAATTCTACAATAAGACTTGTGCGACCAGCGAAGACTCAGATCAGCCTGCGCAGCCGCGCAGTCTAATCAGGGTCTTTGCTGGTCGCATGTGCCTTCTACAGCCTCCAGGCTATTGAAAGCGCGATAAACTAGAAGCTTTGCCATATTGGGAGGATACAGGCTGATCTGAGTCTTTGCTGGTTACACAGGCCTTATTGTATTTTTTATCGTGCGCTGGCTTATTTATTTCGTCATGTAAAAACGTGTCTTAAGAGTATATGCAGACAACGAAAGTCCAGATCAACCTGTGCATCAGCAGAGTCTGATGAGTGCCTTCGCTGTCCGCTTACAGACTCATAGGATATTAACCTATTTATACCGAGTGGACACTTTTTTCTCAACTCTTAGGACAGGTCCAATTCTAATAAAAGGGGTGTCTGGTAGGTTTTCATTATTACATTTATCATGTTTTAAAAGAATTCCCGTATTTTATGCAAAAAGTGTAGACCCTGATCAAACGCCACGGTCAACACTGTTTGCTAATGCCCCTTTTATGGGACGCCAGCAATAAATGGATTAAATGTAGAATATATCGATAGGGTTTTGCGGCCACAGGCTAATCTTGATTTTTTTCTTCACCATATGCTAGAAGATACATTTTCTCACATCACGGCCCATAATAATGTAAAGCCACGGGCATTTGGCTTTAGCACTCTTTAGGCTAAATCAAGCGAAACTTAGCAATATCTTTCTTAATTAAAAAAAAAAAAAAAAAAAAAAAAAAAAAAAAATCCAGTCAAATTGTTTCAATGAAAAGTCTATTTTTTGTTTTAGAAAATAGGAAAATATTTTAATGGCGTCTGCTTTAATTTATAATCAGCAGATTAAATGTGAAGTTCTTCGACTTCATGTAAAGCAGGCGGTTTAAGAAACAAAACGTTTCCAAGACTATTTCTGAGGTTTTATAAAAAGAAACCCTTCATTTGATCAGTCAAAAGCTGACCCTCAAAACTCACTTTCACATACTTTTACATACTTATAATGGAGGAATCATTTTACAGTTAGAAGGAATTTCATGTGATTGGTCTATAGTCAGAGCTTAAATTGTCGGGGAATAAACCGCCGGCTCGGCTCGAGAGCACTAAAGGCTAGATTTAAGTCGATGACCGGTGATTGCGCAACGATATGTAATTACGCAATATAGAAATATGATAGAAGACATTTATCAGTAAAATTGCTATAGATGTGCCGACGAACTTGATTAATTTATATATTCATTTATGCAAATCGCGCAACATGTCATGCCTTATCACATTTTCCATACTGTACGTTTTCTTATTGATCCAAAGTTAGCCGCTTTTGATGCCGCATCTACCCTAAACATTCGAACAGGCGGACGATGAAAACATCGTAGACCCAGATCAGACGCCGCAGAACGCGGCGTCTGATCAGGGTCTGCAATGTTTGCCACATCCAGTATTTTGTAGACAAACCAACAGGTCATAAAATCGAAGATTTCACATTCTGTTTAAGGACAAGTATGGTAAGGAGTTTAGATGCTCGAATGGGGTAAATACGATTGTATTGTTTGAATACAAGTTCCGCGGTGGGAAACTCTGTCCGTATCTGGATAGCGAAATAATTCGTCAGCTGCAGGACCGGATCCAGGATTATTTAACAGGGAGTTTACGATTTCTGAGGTGGTTCGATTATAAAAAGGTACTTACCCTAAGTATTTGGATAGACAGGCTTGAAGAAATAGTGATCCCCCTGATCAGACGCCGCCGAACGTGGCATCTGATCAAGGTTTACACTGTTTTTATTTTTAGAGTCAATATAGTATTAAATATTAATCATTTTTTCCCAAAAATTTCCAATGGAGTTGAAATTTATGTCAGAAGTGGAGGGGTGAACCCTTCTTGATCCGTCCTCATAGTGCCCCCTTTGCTACAGTATCTACCGAGTCTGTAAGCGTGCTCTTTTAGGACACACCTTACGAAAACACGCCTATTCAAATGTATTGAAAATTTCACCACCAAAACCTGAAAGTTTTCAGATACAATTCTGATAATTTTCATATTTCTGCTCAAAACATAGATTGTTGGTACTCATTAGAACCGCCTCGCCGAGGCGGTTCTAACGAGTACCACAATCTATGTTTTTGAGCAGAAATAAGAAAAATAATATCTACCCTTGTAAACCCCAGTTTTACTATATAAAAGTGGGGTTTAAGGGGGTCAAAATTACATCTAGGTATGTTTTCGTGATGAGAAAGTAACCCAACTCGAATTGACTAATTCTTATCACGAGGAATATAAAAAAAAGAAAAGCAGCAACACCCTTAATGCCCTTAAGGGTTCTGGACGGACTTTTGTTTTCACTACAATGAATAAGCCCAATCATCAATGAGGACCAGAAAATAAGACTGGTGTTTCTCTTGATATGGACCAAACAGCTGGTCACCGTGACTCAGTTCGATGTGTGTCCGACTGGTAATCAGGAGGTCACGAGTTCGATCCCCGCCGGGTCCGGCAACATTCTATCGTGGACATTTATCATGAAACATTTTCTATGGTCATTCTTTCCCCTCTGCTGATTCAAGATGGACAATTGTCAGTTTCTGGCGAAAGAATGTGCACAAGTACTGGTTAACCCTTAGAAGACTGAGCCTGCCCTAGAAATTTTAGTCTGGAGACCCCCAAAAGGGCAATTAGCAAACAGTGCAGACTTAAACCAGACACCGCGGATTGCAATGTCTGATCAAGGTCTCCACTGTTTGCAAAGAGCTTTGCTATTTTTTCTAGGAATATCTAAATCACATACATGTAGCATGACATATCTAAAATTAAAATTCCTTGTTTTCAATATATAGTGTGGGAGAGTTTATTCAGTCTAAAATGGGTGAACATTGCTGCACAGAATGCATTGTAAATTTATGTATTTATGCATTTAATTTGACGGTTCGCTGATAACTTTTGGGTCCCAAAGCGTATCCAACTGATTGGAAACTGCATCTGAATTAATAGTGAGGTTGCAGCTACGTAAAATCGGTTTAGGCCTCTGTCCCTTTTCACAATTTGTCTTCGTCTTTATACTGACATTTCTCTGATACACAAAAAAGATTCAATGACTCGAAAACTAATGGCTTATTTACGGTGGTCGATTCGAACTCGGTTTTGAGTCCCTAGGAATTCTGAAGTAAGCAAGTATTTAGGAACATTACGAAAACACGCCTATTCAAATATACTGAAAATTTTACCATCGAAAAACGAAAAAAAATCAGATAAAAATTCTTATATTTTTCATATTTCTGCTCAAAACATAGATTGTGGTACTCGTAAGAATCGCCTCGGCGAGGCGGTTCTAACGAGTACCTACAATCTATGTTTTTGAGCAGAAATAAGAAAAATAATATATACCCCTGTAAACCCCAGTTTTAATATATTAAAGTGGGGTTTAAGGGGGTCAGAGTTATATAGGAATGTTTTCGTGATGATATTTTTGTTTTTTTTTTTATTTCATCATGAAAATGTATGATGTATGTAATCATTAGAATTGCCTCATCGGAGCGATTCTAATGGGTACACTTAAAGTACCATTAATTTATAGAAGAACGAAAAGACATTCTTAAATTATTCTCATTAGTCTCCTGACCTGGCGCTATGATGACCTTAGTGGCTTGCACTACCTATGTCTAGAACAAATTTCCATGGTCCCAAAGATGTTCGAGCTATTGAAGTTCGACTGTTCAAGTTCAAGTCTTCTACGAACACATAACATATCACGAATGGGAAGTGACTGTGATCAGACAGGACCGTCCAACCAATAATAATTCCAACCTCATCTTTATGTATAGTTCGCGCAATTTGATTGGTTAGAGAAAAAGTTAAACATTTCGATAAAGTCAAGAGTAAGAATCCTTCCGCTGTCTCAGAAGATTGACATGTTTGGCAACATTTGCAACATTTTGATGACAACTATGGCATTATAAGTAATGAATTAATATTTGTGTGGATTGTATCGATGTGTAAACTCCGGTGAATCACACAAAAACTCAGTTTTTATGAGTGATTCATCGAAGTTTACACATCGTTAAAATCCATAAAACAATAACACAAGAGCGGGTTAAGGGGAACTGATCCACCCTTCATTGGAGGTAACTCTAACTGTCCTATCCCCTTCTCATAAAGGTTTACTCTAAAAAGAAAAGAACTGCTCCTCTTTTCTTTTTGATATTTTCCAGTTGGATCAGAAGAAATGTTCGGGAGAACTCTCACCTGCTTTTATTTTCACTTTACGTTTTTCATCTAGTATAGTCGAACCTCGTTATCTCGAACTCGCTTATTTCGAATTACCGCTTATCTAGAAGTGAAAATCTGGTCCCTGTTTTAACATGAAACTATGACAACAGGTAGCAAAATAATGTTGAAAAGAGGAGAAATTGCTCCTAAGGAGCAATTTCTCCTCTTTTCCACATTATTTTATATATATATTTCTAACATCAGGAGTCAAATTACACATTCATTTGTTAAATGTGGTTGTTCAATTTGTTGTTTTCCTCATTCTATCAACTCTGATATATCGAGGTACGGATATCTCGAAGTATTTCAGTGAGTCCCTTGGAATTCGAGATAACGAGAGTCGACTGTATATTGGACATTTAACTCAGACTGACTCCTTCTGTCCTTTGGAGCAAGTATAAAATGTTAAATCTTATTTTCTGTGAAAACAAAATGATATCACTATGATAATGTTTATTATGCTTTTACTAAAGTTTATAGTTAATAGGCTATAGTTTGAGCGTTCATATAAGAAACCTCTCTAATGTTCATGCGCAGAAGTTAGGCTCCGAATCGTTGCAGTTTCTGGTTATATAGAAAAATCAGATATATTTCATGAGTAATTTAATTACACAGTTTTAAACACAGTCGTAAAATTAAATACTTCATTTATCCCTCCATTTTAGAAAGCAAAACGGGGAATAAGGAAAGGGTTGGTAGTGTGTGTGTTCAGGACGGGTTTGGGAAGGGGGATCGAGGCATAAGAAATTATGAAAAAGTTCGTTTGTTCGCGTGCTGTATATATAAAAAAGACTTGCAATCTTCATCACGAAAACACGCCTATATAAATTTGACGCCTTTAAACCCCACTTTTATATAGTAATACTGGGATTTACAGGGTTATGCATTATTTTTCTTATCTCTGCTCAAAAACATAATGGGTACTCGTTAGAACCGCCTCGCGGATGCGGTTCTAACGAGTACCACAATCTATGTTTTGAGCAGAAATATGAAAAATATCAGAGTTTTTTTATCTGAAAATTTTCATTTTTTGGAGGTGAAATTTTCAATATATTTGAATAGGCGTGTTTTCGTAATGTGTGTGCATTTCTAAAATACTAAAATATATAAGTAAATAAGAGAATTTAGTAACTGATAAAATCAGATCTACATTAAGCCCCCAACACCAAAGGGAAAGACTGACCAATACAATAAAGAAAGCACAAAGCCAACAGACTGCAAGCAGAGTTGGCAACTCTTTCCCCAAAAGGTGGGAACTTTGTTTCCAAACTTAAATGAATATATAATCACCTTAAGCAATTAGTAAAAGAAAAACATTAAAAAGTGTAACACTACATAAGTATCGCCTTTGAACGATCAGTAATGAATTACTTGCGGGGGGGGGGGGGGGGGGGGGGGTGGGGGGGGGGGGAGGGCGGGGAGTGGGGGGAGCTTAGGCTAGGTTTGGGGATCCTAAAATCCTCGCCTTCAGCTTCCATAGTGATAAAAACATATTTGTTCGTCCGTGTGTAAGACTGCCTCTTATTCTTGGATAAGTTAATCTTCGTTTATCACTTGCTTTGTATACCTTGAATAACAATTCTATTATCCAGTCTGTATGACCAAGCAGGCTAATAGTTTACTCTAATGTGAGACACACGATACCTCAGTTCATTCCAATTATACGTTTATTTCATTTTTTGATTCTTATGAAGAAACCTTTGAAGAAATATGGATGGAATTATGGTTTCAATTTCGTCCTAGGAAATGAAGTAATTACTGCTGTTTTATCAGGATGTGTCCCTGGCCTGGAGGTTCAAGAAAATTTTTAAAAGACATTTAGAATGTTCTCCTAGCACATCTTGATGAGGATAAATAGACAATAGAGCCATAACGTCAGAAAACGTACCTTCGGACATGTGCGCCCTGCGAAGATTCAGATCAGACTGCGCATTCGCGCAGTCTGATCAGAATCTTCACTGGGCGCATTGTGGATAGCCAAGGCTGCAATGTATCGTCGTTCAGACAGCGAAGACTGTGATCAGACTTTGCGAATGCCCTGGCTGATTTGAGTCAGAAGGTTCTTTTCTCAAACTGCTGCTCATTTGTGGTTTCCGCAAAACTCCTAAAGTGACTTTTACTCACACAGTGGAAACCTACTTTAAATGCCGAGGTCATAGACCTATCTCATACATGTGTAAGCCTACACGCCCTAATTTATTTTTGGTCAGGAGGAATTTGTGGGCATCCGCCAAAAGGTGCAGGAGACCATCAATTATTACAAGTGCGAAAAAACAACAAAAAACAACAACAAAAAAAACAACAACAAAACAAAACAAAACAAAACAAACAAAAAAAAAAAAAAAAACAAAAACAAAACTTCATAGCAGCGAATGCCGATATCGATGCACGGTCTGATGTGAACCTTCTTTGCCCGCTTACAGAAGACATTGCTACTGTAGAATATATCAACATTAGACTGCGTCGGCTGACCTGAGCATTTGCCATTCCTATACGACAAAGAAAGCCGTTTTCACGTTTGGTATACAATTCAAATGTTTATAGGTTATATTTTCCGCATTCATGTTGTCATGAAATGATAAAATATTAAATCAAATATCATTTCCTTTAGTATAGATGAATGCTTATACTATTTTTCGGAGGAAAACCCAACCTGCTAGGCATACAGTTTGATACAACATACAGAAGCCCTAACAACCCATTACGAAAACACGCCAATTCAAATGTATAGAAAATTTCACCACCAAAAGCTGAAAATTTTCAGCTAAAAAACTCAGATATTTTTCATATTTCTGCTCAAAACATAGATTGTGGGTACTCGTTAGAACCGCTCGCCGAGGCGGTTCTAACGAGTACCCACAATCTATGTTTTTGAGCAGAAACAAGAAAAATAATGTATACCCCTGTAAACCCCAGTTTTACTATATAAAAATGGGGTTTAAGGGGGTTCAAAATATATAGGCATGATTTCGTGATGCAAAGGGCTAACGAGTTTCAAATAACAATTTATAATAATAATATTCACTCTACCATATCCGTCAACAGTTCCCTGTGGAGGTGGTGGGAGTGGTGTGTGTGTGTGTGTGGGGGGGGGGGGGGGGGATGGGGGAGGGGCTTAAAGGTGCCCGTTTGAAGCTCAAGAGCTATATATCACGTGACAGTCCCCATAAATTCTGACCATCCCTTGTTCCCTTTTTTAATGTGTCAAAAAGTCTTAGTACATCAAACGATCCGTCATGGCGATCTTTTCCTGAACCATTCAAGACAGCAAACATTTTAGTGCGTTTCGGTCCAGAAACAACAAATGAGCCAAATCGTCAACGAGGCGGCTCTAACGAGTACCCACAATCTATGTTTTTGAGCAGAAGTATGAAACATATCAGAATTGTTATCTGAAAACTTTCAGTTTTTGGGGTGCAATATAGATGAATAGGCGTGTTTTCGTAATGGCCGTCCCTCTTCGGTCCGGTCCATCTCCAATATAAGGGATGTCTGCTTAGTTTTTATTATTACCATGTTTGATAAAAATTCCTGTTTTTAATGCAAACAGTGCAGAGCCTGATCAGACGCCGCAGAACGCAGATCTGGGTCTACATTGTTTGCCAATGTCCATTTTATGGGACGCTAGGCGTAAATAGGTTAACGAGTTTTAACGAGTTTTAATTTATCCGCGCAGTCTGATCAAAGTCTTTGTATGGCAGCTTGTGGGTAGACAAGGATCCAAAGCATTTGCAGGAAAACAGAGAAGACTCCGACCAGCACGCAAATGCATAGGTTGATCTGAGTCTTCGCTCGGCGCACATGCAATGCACTTGTAGGAAGTGTTGTGCCTTGGTTCAAATGTGCACGTACAGTCTACCCTCTTTAGACCGATACTCGATACAACGACAAAATTCGTTATAATAACAATTTGACTGTCAGAAAATCTTCGCTTAAGAGGTAACAATTAGTCACAAATTATGCAAGAATACCGTAATTGACACTATACAGAAACATACGTTTTGGATATTTGTCAGAATCGCCTCATAGAGGCGATTCTAACAAATATCCAAAACATATGTTCTATGAGGAAATAAGACTAAAACAAGATCTTTCTTACATACCATTCTGTCCATTCAGCATTCTTTACGACAGCAAATTCATTGTAATGGCAATATCTTTGGAAACAAATGCTGTCGTTGCAACGAGGGTTCACTGTACTTATCATGGGTTGAGAATCATGGTTCTACAATATTTAGGCTGCTTCAGGTGAAAAGGTATCATCGAGGGTAATTGAAAATAGCAGCACCATGTTCATATTTTCACGAAAATAATTTGAAAGCCGCGCATCATGACGTAAACGAACTTCTCACATATACTGTCTGATCTGGGTAAACATAGCTCGCTGAATTTTGTCATCAACAATATTCAAAGACTGTGTGGCCATAGTCAGTCTGATTCTGATTGTCTAGTTTGTTTGTTCAGACTCAAGGTTAGCAACCCATTTAAGCCTATGGGACTTTTCGGCAGACTTCCGGTTTTGGTGTCTTTTTTTTTGTTTTTTGTTTTTAAATTAATTAATTTATTTATTTTTTGCTTAGGGGACGGTTTGCCGCATGGGGATGGAGATTAGTCAGCGTTTTAGGATACTGGGTAAAAACAAAAAAATCATGTAAAGACCCGAACCGTAATAGAGAGAGACCATCATAGCGGTAGAGAAATAAAAGAACACATGAAACGATTACCATTATTATATTATGTTCCACCGTGACCAACCTGTAACATTTCTTTGCGGTTTTCCCGTTGTTTTTGAGGTTTCGTAGCGTTCATTTGCGGCATTTCCTGTTGATTTTGCGGCGAGGAAAGAGGGTGAGGTAACAGATGCTTCGTTTTTGTTATTTTTATTAATTATCGGAGATATCATACAGCCCAGTCGAGCGACGAAAGACCGAACTTTGTGATGACACTCGGCATTCTGGCAAAAACTTTACGGATTTTCTATCATTCGAGAAAACCACCGTTGCGACACTGCGATATTGGATCAGTTATGATTTGTGGACCTCTGTTTTCCAATCCAGCCTGAAATCATCGCGGTTTTAGTATTACACATACAAATTTATTACTCTTCAATGATGAGAAACTATTATTTCTGCTCGGAACAAAAACAAAACGCTGTAATTGTCCCCCCGAATGTAAAAGTAACGCTAATTGTATCGGCATCGTATTTTCTCGTAGTAACGCTGCTTACACAGGGTTTTGCGACATTCAATCTAGTCGTTCGTCTGTCATTTATCATCACCTTTTGACAAATGGCAATGACCTAGCCGGCTTTTAAGCTGATAAAAGTATGCCTTATAGATGAAATCAGCATGTTAATACGCAAATATATATATTCTGAATATCACCTGAAGGAATACTAATTATGTTTATGCAAGCATTATTCAAAATTGGAGATAAATAGGCAAAAATTGCTACTACGTAAATAAGAATCCCCATACACAATTAGCAATATATTAACCCTTCCAGTCTTGCAGACCGAAACAGATACTTTTTGCAATAGTGTAGATCAAAATGAAGGAAATTGTACACTTTTAAAAGAGGTAGGCCTAACAAAGTAAAATTTATTTTCATCACCCCCTTCTGACCCCCTTAAACCCCACTTTTATATACATGTATTTAAACTGGGATTTACAGGGGTATACATTAGTTTTCTTATTTCTGCTCAAAAACATAAATAGTGGGTACTCGTTAGATTCTAACGGGTACCCACAATATACGAGTATGTTTTGAGCAAAAATAACGAGTACCCACAATATATATTTGAGCAAAAATATGAAAAAATATCAGAATTTTTATCTGAAAACTTTCAGCTTTTGGTGGTGAAATTGTCAATACATTTGAACAGCCGTGTTTTCGTAATGGCCACCCTTTTGAAAAGAAATTCATCCCAAAAGAGAAGAATTTGCTCCCTTTGGAATCAACTGTTTTCCTTTTAGAACAGACCTATTTTCACAAGGGACTTGGTGTTCAACAAAGCAAACAGAAAACTTGAACGTGTATCCAGTCTGATGCTCTTTCAAAATAGATTTATCAGATGCGTGGACTCGAATTTACCAATGTAAAGCAAAACAGCTATAATTCCTTCAACAGTCTGAGTTGTAGCCTCTAGAGAGAAGGTCTTAGAAAATCAGTCAAGACAACTTTGACATCCTCGGTAGGAACACCAGTCCCATAAAGCACGTTTCCTATAATATCAATGTTTTCCAACCGTATCATTGTTTTCTTAAATTAACAACGTTTCTTACAATATCAGCCGCTTCCAGCGAAAAAGTGCCTTCGAACATGCGCAAGATGCGAAAATTCAGATCATCCTGCGTATGTGCAAAGTAACATCCAGGTCTTTGCTCAGCAGTCATACATTCTGTAGCATCCAATGATTCTGTTATGGAACAGCGAAGGCCCAGATCAGACTGCGCGGATGCGCAGTCTGATCTGGGCCTTCGCTGTTCGCATATGACCCCAAGGCACATTTCGCTGTGGGTGCAGATACATGTATCAGTGTTTGTCTACAACGCCGCTATTTTCCTTCAATAACCATTTTTCTTACATTACTAAATAGAAAGAAGGGCAATAATCATGAATCGATGCAGTCACCTAACACCTTCCATCCAAGACACCAAAGGGAAAGAAGGACACACTTAATGCAACGGCACCACAATCAAAACACTACAAGCAGAAAGCCAAAAGGACAGTTTTCCAACAAAACAAAATATTCATTCCACAATGTCTAGTATTTTCCTACTGCAGCAAAATTTTAGTCGACTCAAATGAGTACACTCAACATGCCAGTATCTTATACATGATCGAAAAAAAAATCCCTAAATTATCCCTATTTGCCCCCTGACCTGGCGCTGTAATTAACCGTCAGTAGCTCGAACTACCCATTTTCGAATTTCCATGGTCCCAAATTTGATCGAGCCATTGAAGACCGACTATATATCGCTGTTTCTAGCCATATAAATGCTTCTGTATGATTTACCAATCATTATCCGAATTTACAATGTTTTCCCATAAACCCAATATCCCAGTAAGCATTCTTAAATAATCTATAGCTGGCCGTTATCGGCCCGTCAGCTACCATTACGAAAACACGCCTATTCAAATATATTGAGAATTTTGCCACCAAAAAAATGAAAATTTTCAGATAAAAAAATTCCTATATTTTACAAATTTCTGATCAAAACATAGGTTGTAGGTACTCGTTAGAACCGCCTCGTCGAGGCGGTTCTAACGAGTATCCACAATCTATGCTTTTAGCAGAAATAAGAAAAATAATGTATACCCCTGTAAACCCCAGTTTTACTATATAAAAGTGGGGTTTAAGGGGGTCAAAATTGTAAAGGCATGTTTTCGTGATGCCCTGACGGGCCGATAATGGTCCGCTATAGATTTATAAAGAGTGCTGGCTAGGATGTTTCTGTAGAACCAAAATGTTCATACAGGCACTCGCGCAGGCAAAAATATAAGTGAAGATACTCAGGAAAAGCCACATTGATGAAGCACAAGGCGCTCGAGGCACCTAAGGAAGGATAGATGAGGAACAAATAAGGACAACACAAACACCATATATGAAACCACCAACATACAAAGAAAGAACTGTAACAGAGGGGCCGCCTTGCAGTATCTACTTGGACAGTTACTTAGGCTATTCAGATCTTTTCAGTAGGCGTCTTGCTACGTGTGTATGTGAAAGCAACAACCATTGTCAGTCTTCTGAGGAAACCAAGCTGGACTTGATTTTCTCTGTTTTCCTACTTATAAATGCTGAATTGTTCGAAAATATAATCCACATGAGGCAATACACGAAAAAAGGATGCATACATTCCGGTCAAGGATTTTTGAAAATAAATTTTAAGGTAACAGATGAATCTGTAACGACCAACGATGCGCATGTGGTCATTGCCCTGGTTACTCGCATGTGCAATAACGACAATTCTTAATGAAATGGCTCATTAGATATCATTAAAATTTTGGCCAGTTGTACTGGTACCCGAACATTGCCTGTTTCTCAGAACAGCTTCTGGGGGTGGGGCGGGGAGGGGTGGGGGTGCGGGGGGGGGGGGGGTGGGGGGGGGGGGGGGGCTTCTGTCACCAATTTGCCGTTTCGTTAATTGATATCGTTGGTTTTCTCTTTTAGAATGCGTTTTTGAAACCTTGAGTCGTTTTTTGATACTTTTTTGACTACAGCAAACATTTCCCAATTCGGTTGCAGTAAACCGAGATCAAATTATACATTTAACATGTAGGAATTTTCTGTAATGGAGAACAAATTTAAATATGCCGCTAACCAAGAAAGGCCAACATCAGGGTATACAGCCTTCCCAAAACGCAGAAAAAGTTAGAATGACACGAAACAACATCACAGAACAAAACCCCAAATGGAAACAGAACAAACAAACCTAAGAGTAATTGTATGTGAAATACCGCCTTCTTGAAACGGCAACAATATATCTTTGTGGGTGGGAGGTAAGGGGGTGGCTTAAATCTACTTTTACGAGTACGGAACCATTGCCCTTATAATTTTACTATTTGTTCATAAAATAATATGTAAATTGTAGATTGTACCACTTTTATTTAGCTTTTTCAGAAAAATGCCAACGGAATGGCGTCTTAACTTGGAAATTTTAGAAGGGATGTATTGTGATATCATGACATACGTAAAGTGTTCTCTCAACTGACTGCAAAAAATAGAAATTATGTATTCACCTTTCCAGACACGAATTCCCATATGCATTTTGCTGCCATAATTACATAAGTAAGCCAGTCAGGCCGTCGTATCATATACTTGTAAAGAGAAAGCTAACTAACCAAACCTAATAAATCGGTCGAGTCGAGCAAAATGGAGCTTACAGAGTATTGGAGAAATATGGATCGCAACATGAGAAAACGCATCTTCTCACATGTGCGCCCAACGAAGACTCAAATCAGCCTGCGAATGCACGCAGTCTGATTAGAGTCTTCGTTGATTCCATGAAGAAACTGCATCCTGGCTATCCAAACTGCACCCAGTGAAGGTTCTGATCAGCCTGCGAGAATGCGCAGGCTGATCTGAATCTTCGCTGGATGCATATGGCCAAAGGTACGTTTTCTGACGTTACGGTTCGTGTAAATAAGCTATTCAGGAAAGACAACTGTCAAGAAGCAGCACAACTTTCCAAGGATAATGAAAAAAGAAAAGAGGAGGAAAAAGCAATGTCCGACATACATACAAAAGAAAATCTGCAACAGAATGTTAGTCTTGAAATGGTCAGCATAAAAAGACTTATAGGGAGTAGGTTTATAATAGCTTTACTCAAAGTTTTGCCCTTAATTCTGGCGCGACTCACAATAATAAAGATGTGTTCTGTCCGCGTGAGGTCCTCGACTCATCAATAATATATCAAAATAAAACGCATACAGTGCTGTCGGCCAATTCTGCGCACTTAAGCTACTGTGCAGGTCATAATTCCAATACAGAGAAAAAATAAAATGCATTTTAGCAACAATTCAGAGCCTTGCCAATGTAGAGCCAATTTACGTCATTTTTTTCATCTCCAGTTTTAATTTGTTGTCAGTGTAGGCCATCAAACGTCGCTACCGTTGCGTTTTTGAGACATTAAAATTTTCTGCTAATTCTGCGCACCTGGAGTAAATCGCTTCCTTATTTTATAATACTTCTATGATCTGGTTCTTCGAAAACACATTTGAGTAGACCAGGGCAGTTGATGAAATGTGAATAATAAAGTTCATATTTTTTTGCGACAGTCTTGTTAAAAATTGCGATTTTCACACAGTGCTGTGTTATTTTTCACATAAACACGTGTTGTCGTAATCATTTTACAAATATTTTGAATTTGCCATTTGAAAATGCTTTTTATACTTCCATTCCATCAGTGTATTAAAATGATGTACCAAAATGAAATGGTTTTGATGTTTGTTCAAAACTATTTGAATAAGCAGGATTAGTCGATGCGCAGAATTAGCCTACATGGCTGTATGCAGTGTAACCCCATAACAACGGTCACACTCCTTAAGGAAAAAAAAAAAAAAAAAAAAAAAAAAACTCGACTGTTATAGAAAGTTTGCTATTGTAGACAGCTCAAATATATAAAAATAGCACTTTGGGAAATCAGAAAAGTAGCTATATTGAGGAGTAGGTTCTTTTTTTACAGGTGACCGCTCGTGGAAGCTCTACTGTAACCACTAACGCTATCGTGTAACAAAGTAGAGTGCTCAGTGGCGATCTGAAAAAATACAAGTAGTTGCGGTCATGGTACCAAAGCCGTAATCCAAAATCATAAATCCATAAACGAATGACGAATCAGAATGTTCAGACCAACAGACATGGACCCCAGAACAAAGGGTGTAATCAGGCGTCCGCGGATAGTAAGCATTACTTGGTAAGCAAGCTTCGCCCACCATGCCCATGGGCCTGAACGAAGGAAATACTGAAGATACCCATGAAAAGTCTAGGGGATGGCGGAGGGGAGGGGATAAGATAAACCAGTTTTACTCGCGCGAAAACTCGCCCTTAATTCTGATGCAGCGCCTATTTACAAAAATGTATGTTCAGCCAGCACGGGGTTCTCTACTCATATATGAAACACCACAGTGTAACACATATAATAAAAAAAACTGTGACGAAAGAAAACAAGAACTTTAAGGCGATCTGAAGCCACATCACGAAAACATGCCTGTATAACTTTGACCCCCTTAAACCCCACTGTTATATAGTAAAACTGGGGTTTACAGGGATATACAGTATTTTTCTTATTTTTGCTGAAAAACATAGATTGTGGGTACTTGTTAGAACCTCCTCGGCGAGGCGGTTCTAGCGAGTACCCACAATCTGTGTTTTGAGCCACGATATGAAATTTATCAGAGTTTTTTATCTGTAAATTTTCAGTTTTTGGAGGTGAAAGATTCCATATATTTGAATAGGCGTGTTTTCGTAATGAGAAAAAAAGAAAACCACAAACATGACCACGATGGGTCTGACCACATACATCGTTAGTCAGTCGCCAACCTTTTGAAACATATTTGGGAAAAACAATCATTCAGTCTGAGGTCCGTAACTTGCGTGTGGCAGGTCAATGATAAAACTGATTTGGTATAATTGTCTGATCCTTGGATATACCATTGGACGGGGAGAATAAATGGGTTGTTGTGTAGTAAATGAAAAACAAATAACTGTCTGTGTAAATATGCAAGAAGTGAAGTGGTTTACCCTTTTATCCCTGAGTTTCTGCAAGGGACTCTTCCGTCTTCGAATTTGGACATGAGTTTTTGTTGCAAATAGGGATATCAGTCAAAAATTTAGAACCAAATAGCAAATAGTGTAGATCCTGATGAGGCCTCGTATCATTAGTATCTAGACTGTTCTTCACGAAAACATACCTATATAATTGTGATCCTCTTAAACCCCACTTTTATATAGTAAAACTGGGGTTTACAGGGGTAAACATTACTTTTTTTATTTCTGGTCAAAAACATAGATTGTGGGTAGTCGTTAGAACCGCCTCGGCGGGGCGGTTCTAACGAGTATTCACAATCTAAGTTTTTAGCAGAAATATGAAAAATAACAGAATTGTCTGAAAGCTTTCAGTTTTTGGTGGTGACATTTTCAATATATTTGAAAAGGCGTGTTTTCGTAATGTTTCATGAGCATATTGTTTGGTCTACCTGGTTGAAAGGATCAAATTGTCGGGTGTTATGTTATTGTCGAAAGAAATGCGTGTATATGTCAACAGTAACACTGGACAAGGTAAGGATCGCTGTGATCTGTTTTCGGAGTACGGCGGAAAACAAAACGGTACAATTCCGAAGCCGAAAACCATTACGAAAACACGCCTATACAAATATATTGGAAATTTCACCACCAAAAAACTCAAGAAATTTTTCCGATAAAAATTCAGATATTTTTCACATTTCTGCTCAAAACATAGATTGTGGGTACTCGTTAGAGCCGCCTCGCCGAGGCGGTTCTAACGGGTACCCACAATCTTTGTTTTGAGCAGAAATAAGAAAAATAATGTATACCCCTGTAAACCCCAATTTTACTATATAAAGGTGGGGTTTAAGGGGGTCAAAATTATATAGGTATGTTTTCGTGATGGTACCTTTCATTCACGCCTGCCTATTCTGTCATAATTGTTTACGTCTTTGCTGACACGTTTACAAGATTCTAACCCTTGAACCGGGAACTCAAACACTGGAGAGTTATTAACCCTCAAGCCTCTCAGCCTCTCAGCCTGGCAGACCAAAACAAATATCTTTTGCAAACAGTCTTATGATCAGTCTTATAAGGATCTACACGTTTTGCCGTTCTGGTATAGATTTTTGACTGAAACCTTATTTGCAAAAATGAATGTGCTCACATTCAGAGATGAAAGAGTCCATGTCAGAAACTCGGAGTGGAAGGGTTAAAGCACTAAGCAAAATTGTAGCAGGCGGCATTCTCTTTTTTACTGAAAAAAAAAAAAAAAAAGACTCCGTATTTCATGTGAATCGTCCGTCTAGCAAACAATTCATATCAAGCCTTCTTTTATCTCTGAAAAATGAAAACAAACTATTTCAAGGGATCGTCTGCTGCAGTTTGGATGCACTCTTACCAAATAACCAATTAGAATACGCTTACTTTCATTTGTAATAAAGATGGTCGTTCACAGATTTCTTAGCCAAAAACATCTTTCGAAAATAAGACTTTTTAAAATAAGTCACCAAATCTCTATCAGTTATATGTTTGCTTTCTGCTTGCTTAAATGATAGCTGATATATTTTTATTTGTGATTCCAATAATGAAAACATCTACGTGCTTCATCTGATTTTCGATCAACTTGTAAAACGTGAGTGGTAAATCAAAATTATTGTATCTTCAGATGTATCGTCTTAAGTTCTCTTAAAAAATAAACTTGTATTCGCATGTGTCTTATATTTAGTCGGCTTATTTAACGCAGCACGAAAACATACCTATATAATTTTTACACTCTTAAACCCCACTTTTATATAGTAAAACTGGGGTTTATAGGGGGTTAGGGTATACATGATTTTTCTTATTTCTGCTCAAAAACATAGATTGTGGGTACCCGTTAGAACCGCCTCAGGGAGGCGGTTCTAACGAGTACCACAATATATCTTTTGAGCAGAAATATGAAAAATATCAGGATTTTTATCTGAAAACTTCAGTTTTTGTTGATGAAATTTTCAATATATTTGAGTAGGCGTGTTTTCGTAATGGCTTAGCGAGCTGGGTAAAATATCAGCTCATGACTCTTTGGATTATTTTCCTTAGTTTCCCTAGAAAAACAGGCTCTGACATTGCATGTAAATTGTCAAAACCTATTTCCTATAAAAAAAATAAGAAAAATAATTTAAAATGTAGTAGTGTTAAACATCTTTTAGAATAGTTTTCATACATGTGCTCACCGTCAAGTAGAGAACCAGTAATACAAAGACACACGTACCTTCACGTAGGGAACCAGTAAAACGGTTTCGAAAGGAGACTTGTTTCCGTCTTCCGTATCTGTATCCCTTCCAGCCGTGACGCGACTGTAGTAATAGGCTCATTTTCTACACCAGAGTACCACGAAAACTAAAAACCAGTCACTTAGATATCCGAGCACCTATATTCCTTATCGTGCTTATTCCAGAATTTGAAACGTTCCTGTGAATACGCGCTAATGCGTCTAAAAGTCCTTTAAGAGACTACAAACGCGTAACGTGCATAGCCTGATCAAACGGCTCCCTAAGTAGTCTACAATGCTCTTTCAGGCGTGAACGTCCGAATTATTAGTGTAAATGCTGTAATTGCTTCTTTTTAAGAAAAATGAACACATTTTGCAGGAGAGGTAAATTTGTCATTTTTGTTTGCCTTCCTTATGGAAAGGGACCTTCTCTAAAAGGAAAGAATTTGCTTCCAAGGGAAGCAAATTCTTTCCTTTTAGAGAAGACCCCTTTCCTGAAGGAACATGGTGCACAGGACAGCACACTGGAAGTCACAAATGTTATCTTCCTTGTCAAAACTGGCGGAAAATCTACCAAGTGTACCTAGTCCCCTAAACAAGTTTAGCATTTTTAGATCCACAGTAGACACTGAACTGTAATCTTTCTTGTGGTTTTATATTTATTGTTACAACTGAATGCTTCATTTTAATTAAGATATGCAAGAGGTCGATCTTGATGATATTAGATACACATATTCATAATATGAATTTAATAGGTGCTACCTTAATCTGTGCATCCAAATTATCATCACTTGTCTCATATATATGGCAGCCAAAAATTATCTTTTTGTTTCACTGACCAAACTATACATTGCCCTGATCAAAATAATCATATTTTATAACATTTAAAAAAATAGTTAAGAGAAATGTCCATGCAGTGCCACAATCACAAACCGCAGCCCTTCACAGACACCAAGAGGAAGAGGAAACAGACAAAACCAAACAAGCGCAAATCGTAAATCTAACAAACGTACGAAAAGCACCAAGACTAACTCTCTCTTCCCCAAGCGAGGTAATCGCAATGCTAAAAGGACTGAAAAACACAAGAACAAAATAACACAAGACAAGACATGAAACAAATCACCTCGTAGAACAAACCAAAAAGCAACAAGGAGTAAGACTAACATTGGGACCGCCGCCTTAGAACGGTCAGTAGAAGAAACCTTCGTGGGGACTAAAACACTTTTATGGCCAGCCAACTTCACCCCGGGTCCCGATGCAACACAGAAAAAAACACAATAAACCCGGCCCGCACAATGGCCCCCAACTCAAGCAACGCATCAAAGCGAAAACATAAAAATCAAATTTATCACTATGATAAACAAAGACGAGCACGCAAAGCCACTTATAGATCTGACCTGACTCCAGGTGAACAACTTCTTAGGATCTCGTCCGCAGTATCAATATCATCTCTCCTCACTGACCCGGTTGCCGCGTCAATAGCCTCTGCCTAGTGATATTGGCTTGCTATGACAATTTATTGAAACTATTGCATTACTGCATACGTAAACGCAAAGAGTTTATGTAACCATGAAAGTTTAGTTACACCTATCGCTGGTTACACGTCGAGTTTATTGTGTTGTTTCTGTCACACCGTAACGAAAGGATTGAAGATAGATCATTACAGTGATTATGTTTTCATTTTGTTACTTTAAAAGTGAAACTCTGGACATGTTTTGAAACGAACGACACGCACTTTCATTTACGTTAAATGTATCACTTGCAGACAAAGCAGTTTCATTGAATGCAAATGAAAGAACCATTTAAACAGACTTCTTCCAAAATCGATAATACTATACTCGTATGTTAGTAACACAAACATTGCAGACACACGACGTTGACAAACCGTCGTTTAAATGTTGGCACAACCTCATGGCGTTGTTCCGACGTTGATGGAATATATTTTTCAAAGCATGTATTTGTAATATATACCAGAGTGACAGTATCTTAACCCTTTTACCCCTGTTTCTAAAGTTGCCTCGTCCATCTTTGAATTTTGACATGTCCACTGTTGCAAAATTGGTGGTGGGAATTAGGGTGCATTTAAAACCAAAAGCAAAGTGGCAAACAGTATAGATTCTGATGAGACGGCTCATCATGATGATGTATGCTGTTTGTAAAGGTATGTGTTTTGATCTTCAGGGCTGAAAGGGTTAGATCGACGTCATATTAATGACGATACATACAATTGTATCAACACTGGAAAAATGGCATTGGTAAAATGCTGTTGCAATGTTGTTTCCAGCTGGATTTAGAACTTGCAAATGAGATTGAAATATTTAAGCAAAATGATATTATCCATTGTTATAGGTCTTCTTCCCCGCAAACTTATTGTCCATTGTTACTTACTTATCAAATACTTTATGTTTATTGTCATAATCATTCCAACGCTTGTTATTTAACATCTTTCAAGCTTTTTTCTCCGTATTGAATTTATCAACTAAAATCCTCATTTAACCACCGAGGGACATCAACTATTTCCTGAAGCCTGCTGCAAGCGACGACAAGTAGACAACAAATCAAGAGTAACGTAATCTATCTCCTTTTTCATAGTACCGATTGAACTAAAACGTCACGAAAATGTTCATGTTTTTGTTTTGGAAATGAAGTCTGTCGAGTTCGTCCAGTCGAACTATTAAAGCCACAACACTTATTCAATAGATAGTCTTACACCATCAAATTCGATCTGAAATGCTCCAGAAGGTTATCTGGAAACCTTTACCTTCCATATAAATACGATTTATCACAGATAGCTATGTTGTGTCTGTTGCATCCCACTCATTTTATATGCAATCCTTTTAAGAAAATTACTATACTGTATTATTAGACAGATCTGTTATTCAAACCACGTTATAACAAAATCAGCATTTCTGCATATGCGAATTGCGCATGCTCAGACGAGACGTACAGTCTCGTCAGAGCATGCGCAATTCACACAGAATTCAATTGTTTATAGTACATTTTAAATTTCGAACTGCACATGTCCAGAGTATACAGCGCGTGACTAGGAACTTTTTGTCACGATGCGACAGAACTGTAAAGACGATTCATGATATTTTAAATTCTGCTTAGAAGCTACAAAACACAACCATTTTGACATTAAAAAATATGGGATCATTCTGGCAGAAAAGAATTTAATTCCTGGTATATGGAACCGAATTGTTTCTTTTAACTCTGAGAAGGGAAACAAAAGCATTCAGGTCAGACTGACTCCCTTGCAGTATGTACACCCGTTTGATTAAATTTTGTAAACCCACTGCAGCATAATTTTAGAGTGAAGACCCTTTTCAGACAACTCTGAAAAGCAGACTTACTGAGTATTCCTGAAGCATGTGCGGTAAGAGCGTTTTCTCACCACGCAACTCATTATATTTATAGATGACATTAATTGAGCCCAAACGTCCTAAAACATATCTTCTGACATGTGCGCCCTGTGATGATTCAGATCAGTCGCGCAGACTGATCAGAATCTTTATTGGCCACAATTTGGATAACCAAGGATGCAAAGTGTCTTTATGTGGATAACAAAGACTCTGGTTAGACTGCACGAATACCATTACGAAAACATGACTGTTCAAATATATAGAAAATTTCACCTCCAAAAAATGAAAATGTTCAGATAAAAAACTCTGATATCTCTCATATTTCTGCTCAAAACATAGATTGTGGGTACTCGTTAGAAACGCCTCGGCAAGGGGAGTCCAACGAGTACCAACAATCTATGTTTTTGAGCAGAAATAAGAAAAAAAAATAATGTAAACTCTGTAAACCCCAGTTTTACTATACAAAAGTAGGGTTTAAGAGGATCAAAATTATATAGGTATGTTTTCGTGATGCCCAGGCTGATTTGAGTCTTCGCTGGGCGCACATGTCAGAAGGTACGTTTGTTGACGTTGCAGCTAAATTGTCTATGTCACAAAATGAGCACGTTCAATTCCATTCGATCGCATCCAAGCAAACCGATGTACGATATACCTTCTTCATCACAACTGATGACTAATTATGGTCATAATGCACATGCGCATAGCAAGTTACACGTGTGCTCATCTGGGACTTTCCAAATAATTGAAAACATGTAACGAATACCAACGGGCCCTGTGCGGACTTTTGGTGGGCAAAGACGGAGCCGAATAAAATTATACCAGGATTATTTCATAAGGTAGATTTTCGCTGCCACATGACTCCATAATTTTGCAAGAGAAATCAATCGGTGCTTACTTGTTAATGAATCTGAATGGGAAACTCAGTATGTCATTTGTGAGTTTTATTCATACTACATATACATTTGGATGATCTGAGAATTACATCAATCATTGATGCTGTCGACGAAACAGTAAAACACAAATGAAGTCATAAACAAAAAAAGCCTGGTAGCAGCTAAACCAACAAGCAATTCGATTTTAGGTTTCTCTCGAGAAAAAAATGACTTTCATCACTAAAACATGCCTATATAATTTTGCCCACTTAAACCCCACTTTTATATAGTAAAACTGGGGTTTACAGGGGTATACATTATTTTTCTTATTTCTTCTAAAAACATAGATTGTGGGTACTCCTTAGAACCGCCTCGTCGAGGCGGTTCTAAGGAGTACCCACAATCTATGTTTTGAGCAGAAATATGAAAAATATCAGAATTTTTCATCTGAAAAATTTCATTTTTGGTGGTTAAATTTTCAGTATATTTGAATAGGCGTGTTTTCGTAATGAGTCCACTCCCAACTCTCCAGTTGTTTTCCTACTGAACATTCCCAGTCGGTTCTTCTGTTGCAGTTTGTGCGTCTGCGGTTTTATATGTGGCGTTTGTTTTGTCTTTACTTGATCCTCATTTTTCCTTCTTTTGGTAACTTGGGAGGGTTGTTTTGTGAAATTGTGGCATTTCCTGGTTATCTTCACATATCTATCTGATCCCTCGCTTCTGCATGTACAGCCTCTGTATGTACAACCTCTGTATGTACAAACTTAGTACGTACTAAATATATATGAGCCATAAAGTGAGAAAACGTACCGTCTAACACGTACGTCCAGTGAGGACTCAAATCAGTCTTCATTGTTCGCATGAAGAAGCTTTGCATCCTTGACTATCAAAAAAGCGCCCAGGGAAGATTCTGATCAGATTGTGCATTCGCATTCGCACAATCTGATCAGAATCTTCCCTGGGCGCTCATGTCCGAAAGTACGTTTTCTGACATGGCAGCTCATATGATAGAATGCAGGACAAACTCTGTCAAAGAAGCTCAAGAAAAGCCAAACCAACTGAATCCATATATGCGCCATTTACTGCCTAATGATACCCGACGATGACCCAAATATCATGTGGAATTTTCAGATCAAGAGGTAAAAGTCTGTAAAGGTTCAGGTTAGTCGGTAAAAATAAAGAGGAGTTTTGTGCACAAAATACTAAAGCACTACACACTATTTTATTGTTCATAGCAAACACTTGATAAAGTAGGAACAAAATAACAGAAAACAGATGACCGTAAATGATTATACCAACATGCCATGAATTTCTCTTACAGAATTTGGCCTCTGCCTTCCCGCTATTTCCATTTCAAAGTCTTGTTAGTGGGCCATAACATTTCTACATGTGTTCTATGACTGAGACCATAAAACTCCACCAAGATGCCGCTAAAATGATGCTCCATTATGCAATTAGTTAAGTAAAACTGATAAAACAGTAAACTAGAACCTCCCCCCCCCCCCCCCCCACACACACACAAAAAATCTTATATATAAAAAAAAAGGTAAGAGAAAATCCAGGGAGTGCCACAATCACAAACGCAGCCCTTTCCAGACACCAAGAAGAAGAGAAAACCTACAAAACCAATCAAGCACAAACCGAACAAACCTACGAAAAGCACCAAGCGAGACTAACACCGGGACCACCGCCTTAGTACGGTCAGCAGAGTAAACCACCGGGGGGTTTAAAGTACTTTTACACATAGCCAACTTCACCCTGGGTCTCGATGCCACTCCCAGTGAACATAATGAAGTAGCTCAAAATCGAATCCAAAACTTACATCTGCATAGCAAGTTAATAAAATTAAAAAAAAACAAAAATAAATAAACGGTTTCCTACGTTAAAAAATAAAGATTTTCAGATTAAATATTAAAGTGCAGAAAACTAGTGTTGTCAGAGCAAGTAAATATGGTTATATCACCTGATGTGAACGACCTCACTAGAGTATGGAGAGTTGAGGACGGTAGCCATAAAAAATCTGGTTAAATTATCAGTAGAGCATGAGTTTTTCACTAAGAGAAAACTTACTATGAAATGCGCATGCGAATGTTTACAATCACGAAAACATATCTATATAATTTTGACCCCCTTAAACCCCACTTTTATGTAGTAAAACTGGGGTTAACGGAGGTATGCATTATTTTTCTTATTTCTTCTCATAAACATAGATTGTGGGTACTCGTTAGAACCGCCTCGATGAGGCGGTTCTGACGAGTACCCACAATCTATGTTTTGAGCAGAAATATGAAAAATATCAGAATATATTTTCTGAAAATTTGTCATTTTTTGGTGGTAGAATTTTCAGTGTATTTGAATAGGCGTGTTTTCGTAATGAATATCTGGAAACTATATACATGTATCAGCCGCACCATGCGCAAAAGGTATTCGGTTCATATGCGGACAGCAAAGACAGAACTCATCAGTCAGTTAAAGAATTTATGGATACTGTTGAATAAAAACAACATACAGAAAAGTCCCTGACAAGACTGCATTACGAAAACACGCCTATTCAAATATACTGAATATTTCATCACCAAAAAAATGAAAATTTTCAGATAAAAAAATCTGATATTTTTCATATTTCTGCTCAAAACATAGATTGTGGGTACTCGTTAGAACCGCCTCGCCGAGGCGGTTCTATCGAGTACCCACAACCTATGTTTTGAGCAGAAATATGAAAAATAATGTATACCCCTGTAAACCCCAGTTTTACAATATAATAGTGGGGTTTAAGGGGGTCAAAACTATATAGGTATGTTTTCGTGATGGTATGGTTCTTGGGGACAATCGGAATCTTTATTTGCCTTTTTACATAACTAAGCCCAAATAGAAAGTTTTGAATTCATTATAAATATAGTTCGCACTGCCATTTTAACGGAGACGTTGGTTGTGGACTTTGTGATACTATATTTTAACAATACAATTTTACTGGCAACATATTTTCGAAAACTTATACTTCACTACAAAATAAATAAGGTTTCTTATTGATCGTAAAACGTTTGTGGATTTGCCTAAAAAGTGTGCGCTTTCTGTTGTCGTTCAATATAAATTCGGCCACGTCAAGTGAAAGAGTACCTTCGAACATGCGCAAATGCAGACTGTGTTACGCATGCATAAAGTATCATCCGGGCATTTGCTCTCCATTCATACTTTTTGCAGTATCCAATAACTCTGTTAGCGGACAGTGAAGTCCCGGAGTCTGATCCGGAACTTCGCTTGCCGCATATAACCGGAGGAGCTTTTCCGCATGGGGTGACTCTATTGAATATATATCACATAGCACGCAAGACTGTGATCTAATATCATTTCTTTGTCTGGACACAGGAATTTCGATTTAGACAATTACAGTCTCACAGAGGTTGTATAAAATGGTTAACATTTTTTGATCAACCCTATTCTTTACCAGAACGAAAATTAATTGACAAATTAGGTGCTTCCTTGTTATATGTTTATTCAGATGTGTCTCTTATTGATGGTAAATTGATCAGGACCAGAGCTCTAGATTCGAGGGGTATTCTGATAAATGCGCTTTAATGTGTACCGACTACATATGTTTTCATGGAGAATTAGAGGCTTACGCAGTTTTATGTCATGAATTTACGCCTGTTAAAGCTACACACTTTTTGTACTTTTCGCTTTTTCTGTACAGTGTTTACATGCGCTAAACGAGCTTTGTGGTCATCGTCCTTAATCTCTGCCCACATGGCTTTCTGTTCTTCTGTTTTCTTTGTTTTCGAAAGTACTTATATTTGGGGATGTTTTGGAAGATAAGAGTGAGGTTCGGTGGCTTTGAAACCAAAGCAGGTTTAACTATTAACAGCTGCAAGGCGGTATTTCTGTTGCAGATTATCATCGTTTGTTTGTTCTATTTGCGATTAAATGTTATTTTGTATTGTCGTTCTATGTCCTTAAATTCTTATCCGGTGCCTCGGGAGATGGCTCTGATTGTGGTTTTTCATTGATTCTCCATACGTTTTCGCTTCATTAAAACACATAATATCCCGCAGTAATACGGAATATGTAACGTTGTACTTTGTTTGGTAAGAGATCAATAAGAACTATTAGGTAATTATATTACCCTATTTTAAACAGTAATATAAGTCCTAATGTGAATGAGGCCAACATACAAAATCGTAATTCGGCAAATCATAAAGTCGATATACACAAAAGCAGAATTAGGAATGTTAAGACAGAGAGACATGGACCAAAAATAAATGGGGTGTAATCAGGCGTCATGGAAAGTAAGCATTACTTAGTCAGCACGTTTGCCCACCATGCCTATCAACCTGAACATACATTAAAACAAATCTCCCGGGTTTAAAAATCTGTTTATGGCTTGGCTGTGGCAAAAACATCAGATATGTGTCTGGAAACAGCCACAATGAAAGGATTGACAAGGTCCATAGAACTTCTTCAGTGTTGACACCAGTTTAGTTCTTCGGTATCCCTGAGTGAACAATTTCCGTGACAAGTTATTTCAATCATTAAAAAGCCAAGTTTCAGACACATAACAAATGGAACCCATATATACTGGTTTAGAGATCAGATGCCCGCTAATAATGAGCGTTGGTTTTGCTTATATTTCTAGTTCTGACATTTGCTTCATTGTTTCATTCTGTGCGGATTTATGTCGGTATTGATATCATGGAATTCCCAAATCAAACGGTATCATTTGATTTAAACCAACTTTGAAACTAAGAAAAATGTCACGGTTATGATGGCCCCACATCATTGTTCGAGAAGTTTTTTTTTTATTTCTAATAATTATGTCAGTAGCGTTTGGCAAGGCATTCTTACTGTTACAAAGAACTCATACTGTTCATGCCATTACGAAAACAAGCCTATTCAAGTAAAACTGAAAATTTTACCACCAAAAAAAAACAAAAAACAAAACAGATTCAGATAAAAAAAATCTGATATTTTTCATATTTCTGCTCAAAACATAGATTGTTGGTACTCGTTAGAACCGCCTCGACGAGGCGGTTCTAATGAGTACCCGCAATCTATGTTTTGAGCAAAAATAAGAAAAATAACGTATACCCCTGTAAACCCCAGTTTTACTATATAAAAGTGGGGTTTAAGGGGTCAAAATTATATTAGTCAGCGTTTTAGGATACTGGGTAAAAACACAAAATCCTGTAAAGCCCTGAACTGTAATAGAGAGCGACCACCATAGCGATAGAGAAATGAAAGAACACATGAAAACGATTACCTTATATTATATTATGTTCCACCGTGACCAACCTGTAACATTTCTTTGCGGTTTTCCCGTTGCTTTTGCGGTTTTCTTAGCATTCATTTGCAGTATTTCCCGTTGATTTTGCGGCTAGGAAAGAGGGTGAGGTAAGACAGATGCTTCGTTTTTGTTATTTTTATTAGTAATCGGAGATATCATACAGCCCCTACGAGCGACAAAAGACATAACTTTGTGATGACAGTCGGCATTCTGACAAAAACTTTGCGGATTTTCCAATCATTCGAGAAAACTACCGTTGCGACACTGCGATGTTGGATCATTTATGATCTGTGGACCTCTGTTTTCCAATCTAGCCTGAAATCATCGCGGTTTTAGTATTACACATACAATTTTATCAGTCTTCAATTATGAGAATCTATTATTTCTGCTCGGAACAAAAATAAAACGCTGTAATCGTCCCGAATGTAAAGTAACGCTAATTGCATCGGCATCGTAGTTTAGTAACGTTGCTTACGCAGGCATCATTATCAGTAGCTCAAGTATGAAAATCGATTGGGTTTTGCGATATTCAATCTAGTCGTTTCGTCTGACATTTATCATCACCTTTTAACAAATGGCAATGACCTAGCCGGCTTTTAAGCTGATAAAAGTATGCCTTATAGATAAAATCGGCATGCATATACGCAAATATATATATTCCGGGTATCACCTGCAGGAATACTTTTTATGTTTTTGCAATCATTATTCAAATGTGGAGATAAATAGGCAGAAAAATGCTACAACGTAAATAAGAATCCTCATGCACAATTTGCAATATATTAACCCTTCCAGTCGTGCAGACCAAAACAGACAACGTTTTGCAAACAGTGTAGATCAAAATGAAGGAAATTGTACACTTTTAGGAGAGGTAGACCTAACAAAATAAAATTTATTTTCATCACGAAAACATACCTATATAATTTTGACCCCCTTAAATCCCACGTTTATATAGTTAAACTGGGATGTACAGGGGTATACAATAGTTTTCTTATTTTTGCTCAAAAACATAGATTGTGGGTACGCATTAGAACCGCCTCTGCATGGCGGCTCTAGCGAGTACCCACAATCTATGTTTTGAGCAAAAGTATGAAAAATATCAGAATTTTTATCTGAACACTTTCAGTTTTTGGTGGTGAAAGTTTCAATACATTTGAACAACCGTGTTTTCATAATGGCCACCCTTTTGAAAAGAAACTTATCCCAAAAGAGAAGAATTTGCTCCCTTTGGAATCAACTGTTTTCCTTTTAGAGCAGACCCATTTTCACAAGGGACTTGGTGTTCAACAAAGTAAACAAAAAACTTGAACGTGTATCCAGTCTGATGCTCTTTCAAAATAGATTTATCAGATGCGTGGACTCGAATTTACCAATGTAAAGCAAAACAGCTATAATTCCTTCAAACAGTCTGATTTGTAGCCTCTAGAGAGAAGGTCTCAGAGAATCAGTCAAGACAACTTTGACATCTTCGGTAAGAACACCAGTCCCATAAAGCACGTTTCCTATAATGTCAATGTTTTCCAGCCGTATCATTGTTTTCTTAAATTAACAACGTTTCTTACAATATCAGCCGCTTCCAGCGAAAAAGTGCCTTCGCAAGATGCGAAGATTCAGATCATCCTGCGTATGTGCAAAGCATCATCCAGGCCTTTGTTCAGCAGTTATATATTCTGTAGCATCCAATGATTCTGTTATGGAACAGCGAAGGCCCAGATCAGACTGCGCGGATGCGCAGTCTGATCTGGGCCTTCGCTGTTCGCATATGACCCGAAGGCACATTTTCGCTGTGGGTGCTGATATCAGTGTTTGTCTACAACGCCGCTATTTTCCTTCAATAACCACGTTTGTTCTTACATTACTAAATAGAAAGGAAGGCAATGATCAGGAATCGATACAATCACATAACACCTTCCATCCAAAACACCAAAGGGAAAGAAGGACACACTTAATGCAACGGCACAACAATCAAAACACTACAAGCAGAAAGCCAAAAGGACAGTTTCCTAACAAAATAAAGTATTCTTTCCACAATGTCTAGTATTTTCCTGCTGCAGCAAAATTTCAATGATTCGACTCCTTCACCGTGGCTAATTCGAACTCGTTTTTTTTTTAATTTCCAGGAAATTCTTCCGATAATCAAAGAGCAAATATTGGGAAATATCAGGAAAATTTTCTTATTGTATCATGAAACTGTATGATGTGTTTATTCATTAGAATCGCCTTGTGTAGGAGATCTAATAAGTACATCAACATGCCAGTATCTTATACATGATCGAAAAAAAACAACCTAAATTAACCCTATTTGCCCACTGACCTGGCGCTGTAATTAACCGTCAGTAGCTCGAACTACCCATTTTCGAATTTCCATGGTCCCAAATTTGATCGAGCCATTGAAGACCGACTATATATCGCTGTTTCTAGCCATATAAATGCATCTGTATGATTTACCAATCATTATCCTAATTTACAATGTTTTCCCATAAACCCAATATCCCAGTAAGCATTCTTAAATAATCTATAGCTGGCCGTTATCGGCCCGTCAGCTACCATTACGAAAACACGCCTATTCAAATATATTGAGAATTTTACCACCAAAAAAACAATGAAAATTTTCAGATAAAAAAATTCCTATATTTTACATATTTCTGCTAAAAACATAGATTGTGGGTACTCATTAGAACCGCCTCGTCGAGGCGGTTCTAACGAGTATCCACAATCTATGTTTTGAGCAGAAATAAGAAAAATAATGTATACCCCTGTAAACCCCAGTTTTACTATATAAAAGTGGGGTTTCAGGTGGTCAAAATTATATAGGAGTGTTTTCGTGATGCAGGCACTCGGGCAGGCAAAAATATAAGTGAAGATACTCAGGAAATGCCACACTGATGAAGCACAACCCACTCGAGGCACCTAAGGAAGATAGATGAGGAACAAATAAGGACAACACAAACACCATGTATGAACCCACCGACGCACAAAGAAAGAACTGTAACAGAGGAGCCGCCTTGCAATACCTACTTGGACAGTTACTTGGGCTATTTAGATATTTTAGTAGTCGTCTTGCTACGTGTGTATGTGAAAGCAATAGCCATTGTCAGTCTTCTGAGGAAAACAAGCTGGACTTGATTTTCTCTGTTTACCTACTTATAAATGCTGAATTGTTCGAAAATATGATCCACATATGAGGCAATACACGAAAAAAGGATGCATACATTCCGGTCAAGTATTTTTGAAAATAAATTTTAAGGTAACAGATGAATCTGTAAACGACCAACGATGCGCACGTGATCAATGCCCTCGTTTTTCGCATATGCAATAACGGCCATTCTTAATGAAATGGCTCATTAGATCTCATTAAAATTTTGGCCAGTTGTACTGGTACCCGAACATTGCCTGTTTCTCAAAACAGCTTCTGGGGGTGGGGGCGGGGAGGGCTGCGTGTGTGTGTGGGGGCGGGGGGGGGGGAGGGGGGCTTCTGTCACCAATTTGCCGTTCGTTCCTTGATATCATTGGTTTTCTCTTTTAGAATGCGTTTTTGAAACCTTGAGTCGTTTTTTGATACTTTTTTTGACTACAGAAAACATTTCCCAATTTGGTTGCAGTGAACCGAGATCAAATTATACATTTAACATGTAGGAATTTTCTGTAATGGAGAGCAAATTTAAATATACGGCTAACCAAGAAAGGCCAACATCAGGGTATACAGCCTTCCCAAAACGCAGAAAAAGTTAGAATGACAGGAAACAACATCACAGAACAAAACCCCAATAGAAACAGAACAAACAAACCTAAGAGTAATTGTATGTGAAATACCGCCTTCTTGGAACGGCAACAATATATCTTTGTGGGTGGGAGGTAAGGGGGTGGCTTAAATCTACTTTTACGAGTACGGAACCATTGCCCTTATAATTTTATCATTTGTTCATAAAATAATAAGTAAATTGTAGATTGTACCACTTTTATTTAGCTTTTTTCAGAAATTGCCAACGGAATGGCGTCTGAACTTGGAAATACTAGAAGGGATGTATTGTGATATCATGATACACGAAAAGTGCTCTCTCAACTGACTGCAAAAAATAGAAATTATGTATTCACCTTTCCAGACACGAATTCCCATATGCATTTTGCTGCCATAATTACATAAGTAAGCCAGTCAGGCCGTCGTATCATATACTTGTAAAGAGAAAGCTAACTAACCAAACCTAATAAATCGGTCGGGTCGAGCAAAACGGAGCTTATAGAGTACTGGAGAAATATAGACCGCAACGTGCGAAAACGTACATTCTCACATGTGCGCCCAACGAAGACTCAAATCAGCCTGCGAATGCAAGCAGACTGATCAGAGTCTTTGTTGATTCCATGAAGATACTGCATCCTGGCTATCCAAACTGCACCCAGGGAAGATTCTGATCAGCCTGCGCGAATGCGCAGGCTGATCTGAATCTCCGCTGGATGCACATGCGCAAAGGTGCATTTTCTGACGTTACGGTTCATATGAATAAGCTATTCAGGAAAGACCGCTATCAAGAAGCAAAACCTTCCAAAGGTAATGAAAGAAGAATAGATGAAGATAAAAGCAATGACAAATCAAAACTGCACAACTGCAATGTCCGACATACATACAAAAGAAAATTTGCAATCGAATGTCAGCCTTGGAATGGTCAGCATAAAAAAACACACAACAAAACGAAGAAGAAGAAAAAAAGCTACTAGGAAGAAGGATTAAACCAGCTTTACTCAGTCAAAGTCTTACCCTTAATTTTGGCGCGGCTCACAATAATAAAAAAAATTCTTCTGTTCGCGTGAGGTCCTCTACCTTATCAGTAAGATATTACAATAAAAACGCATATGCAGTTTAACCCCATAACAACGGTCACACTCCTTAAGGGGGAGAAAAAAAAATAAATAAAAAATAAAATAAAAAAATAATAAAAGCACCGCAAGCGTAATACCCCGCCACAGCAGTTATTTGTTTATGTATTAAAGTTATCGTTGCAAAAATGTCGGGAAAGAAAATGACGGAGGGACAGATAACAATCCTAAACTAGATCTTGATAATACCAATGGACAGATAACAATCCTAAAGCAGATCTTGATAATGTCAATGCATATAGCAAGTTTGGTTAAAAGGCCTTGTTATTTACTCAAGTTATCATCCAGAAATGAAAATATGGACGTGTCTCGGGCAGATAACTCCGTAAAAATTGACGAAATTTGCCCATTAGCAATTCCAAACCTGGTCTCCTTACTGTCAATACATATAGCAAGTTTGGTTAAAATCCCTTGTTATTTACTAAAGTTATCATCGGGAAACGAAAAAATGGGCGTGTCTCGGGCAGATAACTCCGTAAAAATTTGAAGAATTTTGCCAATTAGCAATCCCAAACCAGATCTCCTAAATATCAATGCATATAGCAATTTGGGTGAAAATCCCTTCTTATTTACTCAAGTTATAGTCCGGAAACGAAAATATGGGCGTGTCTCGGGCAGATAACTCCGTAAAAAATTGACGAAATTTGGCCATTAGCAATCCCAAACCAGATCTCCACAATATCAATGCACATATCAAGTTTGGTGAAAATCCATTGATGTTTACTCAAGTTATCATCCGGAAACGAAAATATGGGCGTGTCTCGAGCAGATAACTCCGTCAAAAATTGACGAAATTTGCCCATTAGCAATGCTAAAACAGATCTCCACAATATCAATGCACATACCGAGTTTGGTGAAAATCAAGTTATCATCCGGAAACGAAAAACGGACGGTCGGACGGACAGACGGACGGACTCACGGACGACCAACGTGAAACCATTATACCCCGCCACTATTGTGTGGCGGGGTCTAAAAAAAAAACGGTTATAGAAATTTTTCTATTATAGAAAGTTCAACTATTGAATAAATAGCACTTTGGGAAATCAGAAAAGTAGCTATATTGAGGAGTATGTTGTTTTTGACATGTGACCGCTCGTGGAATACAACTGAGGATACCCATGAAATGTCTAGGGGATGGCGGAGAGGAGGGGATAAGATAAACCAGTTTTACTCGCGCGAAAACTCGCCCTTACAAAAATATATGTTCAGCCCGCACGTGGTCCTCTACTCATCTGTGAAACACCACAATGAAACACATATAATAAGAAACATTGTGACGAAAGAAAACAAAGGACTCTAAGGCGATCTGAAGCCACATCAAGAAAACATGCCTATATAACTTTGACCCCCTTAAACCCCACTGTTATATAGTAAAACTGGGGTTTACAGGGATATACAGTATTTTTCTTATTTTTGCTCAAAAACATAGATTGTGGGTACTCGTTAGAGCCGCCTCGCCGAGGCGGTTCTAGCGAGTACCCACAATTTGTGTTTTGAGCAACGATATGAAATTTATCAGAGTTTGTTATCTGTAAATTTTCAGCTTTTGGAGATGAAAGATTCCATATATTTGAAAAGGCGTGTTTTCGTAATGAGAACAAAAGAAAACCACAAACATGACCACGATGGGTCTGACCACATCGTTAGTCAGTCGCCAACCTTTTGAAACATATTTGGGGAAAAACAATCATTCAGTCTGAGGTCCGTAACTTGCGCGTGGTAGGTCAATGATAAAGCTGAATTGGTATAATTGTCTGATCCTTGGATATACCATTAGACGGGGAGAATAAATGGGTTGCTGTGTAAGTAAATGAAAAATAAATAACTGTCTGTGTAAAGACGCAAGAAGTGAAGTGGTCAACCATTTTATCTCTGAGTTTCTGCAATGTACTCTTTCGTCTTCGAATTTAGACACGATTTTTTGTGACACCAGTATAAAATTTAGAACCAAACAGCAAACAGAGTAGATAGTGATGAGACGGCTCGTCACGAGCCGTCTCATCTGGATCTACACTGTTTGCATGAGCATTTGTTTTGGTCTACCTGGTTGAAAGGATCAAATTGACTGGTGTTCTGTTATTGTCGAAAGAAATGCGTGTATTTGTCAACAGTAAGACTGGACAATGTTAGGATCGCTTTAATCTGTTTTCGGAGCACAGCTGAAAACAGAACTGTACAATTCCGAAGCGTAAACGCACCTTCCACTCACGCCTGCCTATTCTGTCGTAATTGTTTACGTCTTTGCTGACACATTTACAAGACTCTAACCCTTGTACAGGGTACCCAAAGACTGGAGAGTTATTAACCCTCAAGCCTCACAGCCTCGCAGACCAAAACAAATACCTTTTCAAACAGTGTATATACAGTAAAACTGGGGTTTACAGCGGGGTGGGGGTATACATGATTTTTCTTATTTCTGCTCAAAAACATAGATTGTGGGTACTCGTTAGAACCGCCTCAGCGAGGCGGTTCTAACGAGTAACACAATATATGTTTTGAGCAGAAATATGAAAAATATCAGGATTTTTATCTGAAAACTTTCAGTTTTTGTTGATGAAATTTTCAATATATTTGAATAGGCGTGTTTCCGTAATGGCTTAGCGAGCTGGGTAAAATATCAGCTCATGACTCTTTGGATTATTTTTCTTATTTTCCCTAGAAAAACAGGCTCTGACATTGCATGTAAATTGTCAAAGCCTATTTCCTATAAAAAAATAATAAAAAGATTTTAAAATGTAGTAGTGCTAAACATCTTTTAGAATAGTTTTAATACATGTGCTCACCGTCAAGCAGAGAACCAGTAATACAAAGACACACGTACCTTCACGTAGGGAACCAGTAAAACGGTTTCGAAAGGAGACTTGTTTCCGTCTTCCGTATCTGTATCCCTTCCAGCCGTGACGCGACTGTAGTAACAGGCTCATTTCTACACCAGAGTACCACGAAAGCTAAAAAAACAGTCACTTAAATATCCGAGCACCTATATTCCTTATCGTGCTTATTCCAGAATTTGAAACGTTCTTGTGAATACGCGCTAATGCGTCTAAAAGTCCTTTAAGAGACTATAAACAAAGCGTAACGTGCATAGCCTGATCAAACGGCTCCCTTAGAAGTCTACAATACTCATTCAGACGTTAACGTCCGAATTATTAGTGTAAATGCTGTAATTGCTTCTTTTTAAGGAAAATGAACACATTTTCAGGAGACGTAAATTTGTCATATTTTTTGCCTTCCTTATGGAAAGGGATCTTCTCCAAAAGGAAAGAATTTGCTTCCCGTGGAAACAAATTCTTTTCTTTTAGAGAAGATCCCTTTCCAGAAGAGACATGGTGCACAAGACAGCAAACTGGAAGTCACAAAAGTTATCTTCCTTCTAAAAATGGCGGAAAATCTACCTAGTGTACCTAGTCTCCTTAACAAGTTTAGCATTTGTAGATCCACAGTAGACACTGAACTGTAATCTTTCTTGTGGTTGTATATTTATTGTTACAACAGAAGGCTTTATTTTAATTAAGATATGCAAAAGGTCGATCTTGATGATATTAGATACACATATTCATAATATGAATTTAATAGGTGCTACCTCAATCTGTGCATCCAAATTATCATCACTTGTCTCATATATATGGCAACCAAACTCAATGACCAACAAATTATCTTTTTGTTTCACTGACCAAACTTTACATTGCCCTGATCAAAATAATCATATTTTATAACATTTAAAAAAAATGGTTAAGAGAAAAGTCCAGGCAGGCCACAATCACAAAACCGCAGCCTTTCACAGACACCAAGAGGAAGAGGAAACAGACAAAACCAAACAAACGCAAATCGTAAATCTAACAAACGTACGAAAAGCACCAAGACTAACTCTCTCTTCCCCAAGCGAGGTAATCGCAATGTTAAAAGGACTGAAAAACACAAGAACAAAATAACACAAGACAAGACATGAAACAAATCACCTCGTAGAACAAACCACATAGCAACAAGGCGTAAGACTAACATTGGGACCGCCGCCTTAGAACGGTCAGTAGAAGAAACCTTCGTGGGGACTAAAACACTTTACGGCCAGCCAACTTCACCCCGGGTCCCGATGCAACACAGAAAAAACACAATAAACCCGGCCCGCACAATGGCCCCCAACTCAGTCAACGCATCAAAGCAAAAAATAAAAATCAAATTTATCACTACGATAAACAAAGACGAGCACGCAAAGCCACTTATAGATCTGACCTGACTCCAGGTGAACAACTTCTTAGGATCTCGTCCGCAGTATCAATATCATCACTCCTCATTGACCCGGTTACCGTGTCAATAGCCTCTGCCTAGTGACATTGGCTTGCTATGACAATTCATTGAAACTATTGCATTACTGCATACGTAAACGCAAAGCGTTTATGTAACCACGAAAGTTTAGTTACACCGATCACAAAGTTTAGTTACACCGATCACTGGTTACAAGTCGAGTTTATTGTGTTGTTTCTGTCACACCGTAACGAAAGGATTGAAGATAGATCATTACATTGATTATGTTTTCATTTTGTTACTTTAAAAGTGAAACTCTGGACATGTTTTGAAACGAACGACACGCACTTTTATTTACGTTAAATGTATCACTTGCAGACAAAGCAGTTTCATTGAATGCAAATGAAAGAACCATTTAACAGACTTCTTCCAAAATCGATAATATTACACTCGTATGTTAGTAACACATACATTGCAGACACACGACGTTGAAAAACCGTCGTTTAACTGTAGGCACAACTTCATGGCGTTGTTCCGACGTTGATGGAATATATTTTTCAATACATGTATTTGTAATATATACCAGAGTGACAGTATTTTAACCCTTTACCCCTGTTTCTAAAGTAGCCTCGTCCATCTTTGAATTTTGATATGTCCACTGTTGCAAAATTGGGGGTGGTAATTGGGGTGCATTTAAAACCAAAAGCAAAGTGGCAAACAGTATAGATTCTGATGAGACGGCTCATCATGATGATGTATGGTGTTTGCAAAGGTATGTGTTTTGATCTTCAGGGCTGAAAGGGTTAGATCGACGTCATATTAATGACGATACATACAATTGTATCAACACAGGATGGCATTGGTAAAATGCTGTTGCAACGTTGTTTCAAGCTGGATTTAGAACTTGCAAATGAGATTGAAATATTTAGGCAAATTGATATTATCCATTGTTATAGGTCTTCTTCCCCGCAAACTTATGTCCATTGTCACTTACTTATCAAATACTTTATGATTATTGTTATCCAACGCTTGTTATTTAACATCTTTCAAGCTTTTTTCTCCGTATTGAATTTATTAACTAAAATCTTCATTTAACCACCGAGGGACATCAACTATTTCCTGAAGCCTGCTGCAAGCGACGACAAGTAGACAACAAATCAAGAGTAACGTAATCTATCTCCTTTTTCATAGTACCGATTGAACTAAAACGTCACGAAAACGTTCATGTTTTTGTTTTGGAAATGAAGTCTGTCGAGTTCGTCCAGTTGAACTATTAAAGCCACAACACTTATTCAATAGATAGTCTTACACCATCAAATTCGATCTGAAATACTCCAGAAGGTTATCTGGAAACCTTTACCTTCCATATAAATACGATTTATCACAGATAGCTATGTTGTGTCTGTTGCATCCCACTAATTTTATATGCAATCCTTTTAAGAAAATTACTATACTGTATTATTAGACAGATCTGTTATTCAAACCACGTTATAACAAAATCAGCTTTTCTGCATATGCGAATTGCGCATGCTCAGACGAGACGCACAGTCTCGTCAGAGCATGCGCAATTCACACAGAATTCAATTGTTTATAGTACATTTTAAATTTCGAACTGCACAAGTCCAGAGTATACAGCGCGTGACTAGGAACTTTTTGTCACGATGCGACAGAACTGTAAAGACGATTCATGTTATTTTACATTCTGCTTGGAAGCTACAAAACACAACCATTTTGGCATTAAAAAATATAGGATCATTCTGGCAGAAAAGAATTTAATTCCTGGTATATGGAACCGGATTGTTTCTTTTAACTCTGAGAAGGGAGACAAAAGCATTCAGGTCAGACTGACTCCCTTGCAGTATGTACACCCGTTTGATTAAATTTTGTAAACACACTGCAGCATAATTTAAGAGTGAAGACCCTTTTCAGACAACTCTGAAAAGCAGACTTACTGAGTATTCCTGGAGCATGTGCGGTAGGAGCGTTTTCTCTCCACGCAACTCATTATATTTATAGATGACATTAATTGAGCCCAAACGTCTGAAAACATACCTTCTGACATGTGCGCCCTGTGATGATTCAGATCAGTCGCGCAGATCAATCGCGCAGACTGATCAGAATCTTTATTGGCCACAATTTGGATAACCAAGGATGCAAAGTGTCTTTATACGGATAACAAAGACTCTGGTCAGACAACACGGTTACTATTACGAAAACATGACTATTCAAATGTATAGAAAATTTCACCTTCAAAAACTGAAAATTTTCAGATAAAAAACTCTGATATTTTTTTCATGTTTCTGCTCAAAACATAGAGTGGGTACTCGTTAGGACTGCCTCGGCGGGGTGATTGCAACGAGTACGCACAATCTATGTTTTTGAGCAGAAATAAGAAAAAAGTAATGTAAACCCTGTTAATTCAAGTTTTACTATACAAAAGTGGGGTTTAAGGGGATCAAAATTATATAGGTACGTTTTCGTGATGCCCAGGCTGATTTGAGTCTTCGCTGGGCGCACATGTCAGAAGGTACGTTTTTTGACGTTGCAGCTAAATTGTCTATGTCACAAAATGAGCACGTTCAATTCCATTCGATCACATCCAAGCAACCAGTGTACGACATACCTTCTTCATCACAACTGATGACAAATTATAGTTATAATACACATGCGCATAGCAAGTTACACGTGTGTTCATCCATTGTAATTGAATACATATAATAATTATTGAAAACATGTAACGAATACCAACGGGCCCTGTGCGGACTTTTGGTGGGCAAAGACGGAGCCGAATAAAATTATACCAGGTATTATTTCATAAGGTAGATTTTCGCTGCCACATGACTCCATAATTTTGCAAGAGAAATCAATCTGGCAGATAGACGGTGCTTACTTGTTAATGAATCTGAATGGGAAACTCAGTATGTCATTTGTGAGTTTTATTCATACTACATATACATTTGGATGATCTGAGAATTACATCAATCATTGATGCTGTCGACGAAACAGTAAAACACAAATGAAGTCGTAAACAAAAAAGCCTGGTAGCAGCTAAACCAACAAGCAATTCGATTTTAGGTTTCTCTCGAGAAAACAAATGACTTTCATCACAAAAACATGCCTATATAATTTTGACCCCCTTAAACCCCACTTTTATATAGTAAAACTGGGGTTTATAGATTTATATACATTATTTTTCTTCTTTCTTCTAAAAACATAGATTGTAGGTACTCCTTAGAACCGCCTCGTCGAGGCTGTTCTAACAAGTACCTACAATCTATGTTTTGAGCAGAAATATGAAAAAAATCAGAATTTTTCATCTGAAAAATTTCATTTTTGGTGGTTAAATTTTCAGTATATTTGAAAAGGCGTGTTTTCGTAATGAGTCCACTCCCACCTCTCCAGTTGTTTTCCTACTGAATTTTCCGAGTCGGTTCTTCTGTTGCAGTTTGTGCGTCTGCGGTTTTATATGTGGCCTTTGTTTTGTCTTTATTTGATCCTCATTATTCCTTCTTTTGGTAACTTGGGAGGGCTGTTTTGTGTAATTGTGGCATTTCCTGTTTATCTTCACATATCTATCTGATCCTTAGCTTCTGCATGTACAGCCTCTGTATGTACAACTTCTGTATGTACAAACTTTGTACGTACTAAATATATATGAGCCATAAAGTGAGAAAACGTACCGTCTAACACGTACGTCCAGTGAGGCCTCAAATCAATCTTCATTGCTCGCATGAAGAAGCTTTGCATCCTTGACTATCAAAAAAGCGCCCATGGAAGATTCTGATCAGATTGTTCATTCGCACAATCTGATCAGAATCTTCCCTGGGCGCTCATGTCCGAAAGTACACTTTCTGACATGGCAGCTCATATGATAGAATGCAGGACAAACTCCGTCAAAGAAGCTCAAGAAAAGCCAAATCAACTGAGTCCATATATGCGCCATTTACTGCCTAATGATACCCGATGATGACCCAAATATCATGTGGAATTTTCAGATCAAGAGGTAAAAGTCTGTAAAGGTTCAGGTTAGTCGGTAAAAATAAAGATGAGTTTTGTGCACAAAATACTAAAGCGCTACACACTATTTTGTTGTTCATAGCAAAAACCTGATAAAGCAGGAACCAAATAACAAAAAAATAGATGACCGTAAATGATTATATTAACATGCCATGTATTTCTTTTACAGAATTTCGCCTCTACCGTCCCGCCTATTACCATTTCAAAGCCTTGTTAGTGGGCTATAACGTTTCTATATGTGTTTTATGACTGAGACCATAAAACTCCACCAAGATGCCGCTAAAATGATGCTCCATTATGCAATTAGTTAAGTAAAACTGATAAGACAGTAAACTAGAACCCCACACAAAAAAAAGGTAAGAGAAAATCCAGGGAGTGCCACAATCACAAACGCAGCCATTTCCAGACACCAAGAAGAAGAGAAAACCTACAAAACCAAACAAGCACAAACCGAACAAACGTACGAAAAGCACTAAGATTAGCTCTCTGTTCACCAAGCGAGGTAATCGCAATGCTAAAAGCACTGAAAAACACAAGAACAAAATAACACAAGGTTAAGACATAAAACAAATCGCCTCGTAGAATAAACCACAAAGCAACAAAGAGTAAGACTAACACCGGGACCACCGCCTTAGTACGGTCAGCAGAGTAAACCACCGGGGGTTTAAAGCACTTTTACACATAGCCAACTTCACTCTGGGTCTCGATGGCACTCCCAGTGAACACAATGAAGTAGCTCAAAATCGAATCCAAAACTTACATCTGCATAGAAAGTTAATAAAATGAAAAAAAAAAAAAAAAAAAAAAAAAAAAATAAAATAAATAAATAAACGCTTTCCTACGTTAAAAAATAAAGATTTTCAGATTAAATATTAAAGTGCAGAAAACTAGTGTTGTCAGAGCAAGTAAATATGGTTATATCACCTGATGTGAACGACCTCACTAGAGTATTGAGAGCTGAGGACGGTAGCCGTAAAAAATCTGGTTAAATTATCAGTAGAGCATGAGATTTTTACTACGAGAAAAAACTTACCATGAAATACGCATGCGAATGTTTACAATCACGAAAACATACCTATATAATTTTGACCCCCTTAAACCCCACTTTTATGTAGTAAAACTGGGGTTAACAGGGGTATGCATTATTTTTCTTATTTCTGCTCAAAAACATAAATTGTGGGTACTCGTTAGAACCGCCTCGACGAGGCGGTTCTAACGAGTACCCACAATTTATGTTTTGAGCAGAAATATGAAAAATATCAGAATATATTTTCTGAAAATTTGTCAATTTTTGGTGGTAGAATTTTCAGTGTATTTGAATAGGCGTGTTTTCGTAATAAATATCTGGAAACTATATATCAGCCGCACCATGCGCAAAAGGTACTCGGTTCATATGCGGACAGCAAAGACAGAACTCATCAGTCAGTTAAAGAATTTATGGATACTGTTGAATAAAACAACATACAGAAAAGTCCTTAACAAGACTGTATGGTTCTTATGGACAATCGGAATCTTTATTTGCCTTTTTACATAACTAAGCCCAAATAGAAAGTTTCGAATTCATTATAAATACAGTTTGCACTGCCATTTTAACGGAAACGTTGGTTGTGGACTTTGTGATGCTATATTTTAACAATACAATTTTTCTGGCAACATATTTTCGAAAACTAATACTTCACTACAAAATAAATAAGGTTTCTTATTGTTCGTAAAACGTTTTGTGGATTTGCCTAAAAAGTACGCTTTCTGTTGTCGTTCAATATAAATTCGGCCACGTCAAGTGAAACAGTACCTTCGAACATGCGCAAATGCAGACTGTGTTACGCATGCATAAAGTATCATCCGGGCATTTGCTCTCCATTCATACTTTTTGCAGTATCCAATAACTCTGTTAGCGGACAGTGAAGTCCCACAGTCTGATCCGGAACTTCGTTTGCCGCATATAACCGGAGGAGCTTTTTCGCATGGGGTGACTCTATTGAATATATATCACATAGCACGCAAGACTGTGATCTAATATCATTTCTTTGTCTGGACACAGGAATTTCGTTTTAGACAATTACAGTCTCACAGAGGTTGTATAAAATGGTTAACATTTTTTGATCAACCCTATTCTTTACCAGAACGAAAATTAATTGACAAATTAGGTGCTTCCTTGTTATATGTTTATTCAGATGTGTCTCTTATTGATGGTAAATTGATCAGGACCAGAGCTCTAGATTCGAGGGGTATTCTGATAAATGCGCTTTAATGTGTACCGACTACATATGTTTTCATGGAGAATTAGAGGCTTACGCAGTTTTATGTCATGAATTTACGCCCGTTAAAGCTACACACGTTTTGTACTTTTCGCTTTTCCTGTACAGTGTTTACATGCGCTATACGAGCTTTGTGGTCATCGTCTTCAATCTCTGCCCACATGGCTTTCTGTTCTTCTGTTTTCTTTGTTTTCGAAAGTACTTATATTTGGGGATGTTTTGAAAGATAAGAGTGAGGTTCGGCGGCTTTGAAACCAAAGCAGGTTTAAACTATTAACAATTGCAAGGCGGTATTTCTGTTGCAAATTATCATCGTTTGTTTGTTCTATTTGCGATTAAATGTTATTTTGTATTGTCGTTCTATGTCTTTAAATCCTTATCCGGTGCCTCGGGAGGGAGGGCTCTGACTGTGGTTTTTCATCGATTCTCCATACGTTTTCGCTTCATTAAAACACATAATATCCCGCAGTAATACGGAATATGTAACGTTGTACTTTGTTTGGTAAGAGATCAATAAGAACTATTAGGTAATTATATTACACTATTTTAAACAGTAATATAAGGCCTAATGTGAACGAGACCAACATACAAAATCGTAATTCGGCAAATCATAAAGTCGATATACACAAAGGCAGAATTAGAAATGTTAAGACAGAGAGACATGGACCAAAAATAAATGGGGTGTAATCAGGCGTCATGGAAAGTAACATTACTTAGTCAGCACGTTTGCCCACCATGCCTATCAGCCTGAACATACATTAAACCAAATCTCCCGGATTTAAAAATCTGTTTATGGCTTGGCTGTGGCAAAATCATCAGATATGTGTCTGGAAACAGCCACAATAAAAGGATTGACAAGGTGAACAATTTCCGTGACAACTTATTTCAATCATTAAAAAGCAAAGTTTCAGACACATAACATATGAAACCCATACATACTGGTTTAGAGATCAGATGCCCGCTAATAATGAGCGTTGGTTTTGCTTATATTTCTAGTTCTGACATTTACTTCATTGTTTCTTTCTGTGCGGATATACGCTCGTATGTCGGTATTGATATCATGGAATTCCAAAATCAAACGGTATCATTTGATTTAAACCAACTTTGAAACTAACAAAAATGTCACGGTTATGATGGCCCCACATCATTGTTCGAGAAGTTGTTTTTTATTTCTATTAATTATGTCAGTAGCATTTGGCAAGGCATTCTTACTGTTACAAAGAACTCATACTGTTCATGCCGTTACGAAAACAAGCCTATTCAAGTAAATACTGAAAATTTTACCACAAAAAAAAAACAACAAACAAATTCAGATAAAAAATTCTGATATTTTTCATATTTCTGCTCAAAACATAGATTGTGGGTACTCGTTAGAACCGCCTCGATGAGGCGGTTCTAATGAGTACCCGCAATCTATGTTTTGAGCAAACATAAGAAAAATAACGTATACCCCTGTATACCCCTGTAAACCCCAGTTTTACTATATAAAATTGGGGTTTAAGGGGTCAAAATTATATTAGTCAGCGTTTTAGGATACTGGGTAAAAACACAAAATCCTGTAAAGCCCTGAACTGTAATAGAGAGCGACCACCATAGCGATAGAGAAATGAAAGAACACATGAAAACGATTACCTTATATTATATTATGTTCCACCGTGACCAACCTGTAACATTTCTTTGCGGTTTTCCCGTTGCTTTTGCGGTTTTCTTAGCATTCATTTGCAGTATTTCCCGTTGATTTTGCGGCTAGGAAAGAGGGTGAGGTAAGACAGATGCTTCGTTTTTGTTATTTTTATTAGTAATCGGAGATATCATACAGCCCCTACGAGCGACAAAAGACATAACTTTGTGATGACAGTCGGCATTCTGACAAAAACTTTGCGGATTTTCCAATCATTCGAGAAAACTACCGTTGCGACACTGCGATGTTGGATCATTTATGATCTGTGGACCTCTGTTTTCCAATCTAGCCTGAAATCATCGCAGTTTTAGTATTACACATACAATTTTATCAGTCTTCAATTATGAGAATCTATTATTTCTTCTCAGAACAAAAACAAAACGCTGTAATTGTCCCGAATGTAAAGTAACGCTAATTGCATCGGCATCGTAGTTTAGTAACGCTGCTTACGCAGGCATCAGTATCAGTAGCTCAAGCATGAAAATCAATTGGGTTTTGCGACATTCAATCTAATCGTTTCGTCTGTCATTTATCATCACCTTTTAACAAATGGCAATGACCTAGCCGGCTTTTAAGCTGATAAAAGTATGCCTTATAGATAAAATCGGCATGCATATACGCAAATATATATATTCCGAGTATCACCTGCAGGAATACTTTTTATGTTTATACAATCATTATTCAAAAGTGGAGATAAATAGGCAAAAAATGCCACAACGTAAATAAGAATCCTCATGCACAATTTGCAATATATTAACCCTTCCAGTCGTGCAGACCAAAACATATAACGTTTTGCAAGCAGTGTAGATCAAAATGAAGGAAATTGTACACTGTTAGGAGAGGTAGGCCTAATAAAATAAAATTTATTTTCATCACGAAAACATACCTATATAATTTTGACCCCCTTAAATCCCACGTTTATATAGTTAAACTGGGATGTACAGGGATATACAATAGTTTTCTTATTTTTGCTCAAAAAATAGATTGTGGGTACGCATTAAAACCGCCTCTGCATGGCTGTTCTAGCGAGTACCCACAATCTATGTTTTGAGCAAAAGTATGAAAAATATCAGAATTTTTATCTGAACACTTTCAGTTTTTGGTGGTGAAAGTTTCAATATATTTGAATAGGCGTATTTTCGTAATGGCCACCATTTTGAAGAGAAATTTATCCCAAAAGAGAAGAGTTTGCTCCCTTTGGAATCAACTGTTTTCCTTTTAGAGCAGACCCATTTTCACAAGGGACTTGGTGTTCAACAAAGCAAACAGAAAACTTGAACGTGTATCCAGTCTGATGCTCTTTCAAAATAGATTTATCAGATACGTGGACTCGAATTTACCAATGTAAAGCAAAACAGCTATAATTCCTTCAAACAGTCTGATTTGTAGCCTCTAGAGAGAAGGTCTCAGAGAATCAGTCAAGACAACTTTGACATCTTCGGTAAGAACACCAGTCCCATAAAGCACGTTTCCTATAATGTCAATGTTTTCCAACCGTATCATTGTTTTCTTAAATTAACAACGTTTCTTACAATATCAGCCGCTTCCAGCGAAAAAGTGCCTTCGCAAGATGCGAAGATTCAGATCATCCTGCGTATGTGCAAAGCATTATCCAGGCCTTTGTTCAGCAGTTATATATTCTGTAGCATCCAATGATTCTGTTATGGAACAGCGAAGGCCCAGATCAGACTGCGCGGATGCGCAGTCTGATCTGGGCCTTCGCTGTTCGCATATGACCCGAAGGCACATTTCGCTGTGGGTGCTGATATCAGTGTTTGTCTACAACACCGCAGTTTTCTTACAATATCCACGTTTTCTTACATTACTAAATAAAAAGGAGGGCAATGATCATGAATCGATACAATCACCTAACACCTTCCATCCAAGACACCAAAGGGAAAGATGGACACACTTAATGCAACGGCACAACAATCAAAACACTACAAGCAGAAAGCCAAAAGGACAGTTTCCTAACAAAATAAAATATTCTTTCCACAATGTCTAGTATTTTCCTGCTGCAGCAAAATTTCAATAATTCGACTCCTTCACCGTGGCTGATTCGAACTCGTTTTTTTTTAATTTCCAGGAAATTCTTCCGATAATCAAAGAGCAAATATTGGGAAATATCAGGAAAATTTTCTTATTGTATCATGAAACTGTATGATGTGTTTATTCATTAGAATCGCCTTGTGTAGGAGATCTAATGTACATCAACATGCCAGTATCTTATACATGATCGAAAAAAAACCCCTAAATTAACCCTATTTGCCCACTGACCTGGCGCTGGAATTAACCGTCAGTAGCTCGAACTACCCATTTTCGAATTTCCATGGTCCCAAATTTGATCGAGCCATTGAAGACCGACTATATATCGCTGTTTCTAGCCATATAAATGCATCTGTATGATTTACCAATCATTATCCTAATTTACAATGTTTTCCCATAAACCCAATATCCCAGTAAGCATTCTTAAATAATCTATAGCTGGCCGTTATCGGCCCGTCAGCTACCATTACGAAAACACGCCTATTCAAATATATTGAGAATTTTACCACCAAAAAAACAATGAAAATTTTCAGATAAAAAAATTCCTATATTTTACATATGTCTGCTAAAAACATAGATTGTGGGTACTCGTTAGAACCGCCTCGTCGAGGCGGTTCTAACGAGTATCCACAATCTATGTTTTGAGCAGAAATAAGAAAAATAATATATACCCCTGTAAACCCCAGTTTTACTATATAAAAGTGGGGTTTCAGGTGGTCAAAATTATATAGGAGTGTTTTCGTGATGCAGGCACTCGGGCAGGCAAAAATACAAGTGAAGATACTCAGGAAATGCCACACTGATGAAGCACAACCCACTCGAGGCACCTAAGGAAGGATAGATGAGGAACAAATAAGGACAACACAAACACCATGTATGAACCCACCGACGCACAAAGAAAGAACTGTAACAGAGGAGCCGCCTTGCAATACCTACTTGGACAGTTACTTGGGCTATTTAGATATTTTAGTAGTCGTCTTGCTACGTGTGTATGTGAAAGCAATAGCCATTGTCAGTCTTCTGAGGAAAACAAGCTGGACTTGATTTTCTCTGTTTACCTACTTATAAATGCCGAATTGTTCGAAAATATGATCCACATATGAGGCAATACACGAAAAAAGGATGCATACATTCCGGTCAAGTATTTTTGAAAATAAATTTTAAGGTAACAGATGAATCTGTAAACGACCAACGATGCGCACGTGATCAATGCCCTCGTTATTCGCATGTGCAATAACGGCCATTCTTAATGAAATGGCTGATTAGATCTCATTAAAATTTTGGCCAGTTGTACTGGTACCCGAACATTGCCTGTTTCTCAAAACAGCTTCTGGGGGTGGGGGCGGGGAGGGCTGCGTGTGTGTGTGTGGGGCGGGGGGGGGGGAGGAGTGGGAGTGGGGCTTCTGTCACCAATTTGCCGTTCGTTCCTTGATATCATTGGTTTTCTCTTTTAGAATGCGTTTTTGAAACCTTGAGTCGTTTTTTGATACTTTTTTTGACTACAGAAAACATTTCCCAATTTGGTTGCAGTGAACCGAGATCAAATTATACATTTAACATGTAGGAATTTTCTGTAATGGAGAGCAAATTTAAATATACGGCTAACCAAGAAAGGCCAACATCAGGGTATACAGCCTTCCCAAAACGCAGAAAAAGTTAGAATGACAGGAAACAACATCAAAGAACAAAACCCCAATAGAAACAGAACAAACAAACCTAAGAGTAATTGTATGTGAAATACCGCCTTCTTGGAACGGCAACAATATATCTTTGTGGGTGGGAGGTAAGGGGGTGGCTTAAATCTACTTTTACGAGTACGGAACCATTGCCCTTATAATTTTACTATTTGTTCATAAAATAATAAGTAAATTGTAGATTGTACCACTTTTATTTAGCTTTTTCAGAAATTGCCAACGGAATGGCGTCTGAACTTGGAAATACTAGAAGGGATGTATTGTGATATCATGATATACGAAAAGTGCTCTCTCAACTGACTGCAAAAAATAGAAATTATGTATTCACCTTTCCAGACACGAATTCCCATATGCATTTTGCTGCCATAATTACATAAGTAAGCCAGTCAGGCCGTCGTATCATATACTTGTAAAGAGAAAGCTAACTAACCAAACCTAATAAATCGGTCGGGTCGAGCAAAACGGAGCTTATAGAGTACTGGAGAAATATAGACCGCAACGTGCGAAAACGTACATTCTCACATGTGCGCCCAACGAAGACTCAAATCAGCCTGCGAATGCAAGCAGACTGATCAGAGTCTTTGTTGATTCCATGAAGATACTGCATCCTGGCTATCCAAACTGCACCCAGGGAAGATTCTGATCAGCCTGCGCGAATGCGCAGGCTGATCTGAATCTCCGCTGGATGCACATGCGCAAAGGTGCATTTTCTGACGTTACGGTTCATATGAATAAGCTATTCAGGAAAGACCGCTATCAAGAAGCAAAACCTTCCAAAGGTAATGAAAGAAGAATAGATGAAGATAAAAGCAATGACAAATCAAAACTGCACAACTGCAATGTCCGACATACATACAAAAGAAAATTTGCAATAGAATGTCAGCCTTGGAATGGTCAGCATAAAAAAACACACAACAAAACGAAGAAGAAGAAAAAAAAGCTACTAGGAAGAAGGATTAAACCAGCTTTACTCAGTCAAAGTCTTACCCTTAATTTTGGCGCGGCTCACAATAATAAAAAAAATTCTTCTGTTCGCGTGAGGTCCTCTACCTTATCAGTAAGATATTACAATAAAAACGCATATGCAGTTTAACCCCATAACAACGGTCACACTCCTTAAGGGGGAGAAAAAAAAATAAATAAAAAATAAAAAAAAAATAATAATAAAAGCACCGCAAGCGTAATACCCCGCCACAGCAGTTATTTGTTTATGTATTAAAGTTATCGTTGCAAAAATGTCGGGAAAGAAAATGACGGAGGGACAGATAACAATCCTAAACTAGATCTTGATAATACCAATGGACAGATAACAATCCTAAAGCAGATCTTGATAATGTCAATGCATATAGCAAGTTTGGTTAAAAGGCCTTGTTATTAACTCAAGTTATCATCCAGAAATGAAAATATGGACGTGTCTCGGGCAGATAACTCCGTAAAAATTGACGAAATTTGACCATTAGCAATTCCAAACCTGGTCTCCTTACTGTCAATACATATAGCAAGTTTGGTTAAAATCCCTTGTTATTTACTAAAGTTATCATCGGGAAACGAAAAAATGGGCGTGTCTCGGGCAGATAACTCCGTAAAAATTTGAAGAATTTAGCCCATTAGCAATCCCAAACCAGATCTCCTAAATATCAATGCATATAGCAATTTGGGTGAAAATCCCTTCTTATTTACTCAAGTTATAGTCCGGAAACGAAAATATGGGCGTGTCTCGGGCAGATAACTCCGTAAAAAAATGACGAAATTTGGCCATTAGCAATCCCAAACCAGATCTCCACAATATCAATGCACATATCAAGTTTGGTGAAAATCCATTGATGTTTACTCAAGTTATCATCCGGAAACGAAAATATGGGCGTGTCTCGAGCAGATAACTCCGTCAAAAAATTGACGAAATTTGCCCATTAGCAATGCTAAAACAGATCTCCACAATATCAATGCACATACCGAGTTTGGTGAAAATCAAGTTATCATCCGGAAACGAAAAACGGACGGTCGGACGGACAGACGGACGGACTCACGGACGACCAACGTGAAACCATTATACCCCGCCAATATTGTGTGGCGGGGTCTAAAAAAAAACGGTTATAGAAATTTTTCTATTATAGAAAGTTCAACTATTGAATAAATAGCACTTTGGGAAATCAGAAAAGTAGCTATATTGAGGAGTATGTTGTTTTTGACATGTGACCGCTCGTGGAATACAACTGAGGATACCCATGAAAAGTCTAGGGGATGGCGGAGAGGAGGGGATAAGATAAACAAGTTTTACTCGCGCGAAAACTCGCCCTTACAAAAATATATGTTCAGCCCGCACGTGGTCCTCTACTCATCTGTGAAACACCATAATGAAACACATATAATAAGAAACATTGTGACGAAAGAAAACAAAGGACTCTAAGGCGATCTGAAGCCACATCAAGAAAACATGCCTATATAACTTTGACCCCCTTAAACCCCACTGTTATATAGTAAAACTGGGGTTTACAGGGATATACAGTATTTTTCTTATTTTTGCTCAAAAACATAGATTGTGGGTACTCGTTAGAGCCGCCTCGCCGAGGCGGTTCTAGCGAGTACCCACAATTTGTGTTTTGAGCAACGATATGAAATTTATCAGAGTTTGTTATCTGTAAATTTTCAGCTTTTGGAGATGAAAGATTCCATATATTTGAAAAGGCGTGTTTTCGTAATGAGAACAAAAGAAAACCACAAACATGACCACGATGGGTCTGACCACATCGTTAGTCAGTCGCCAACCTTTTGAAACATATTTGGGGAAAAACAATCATTCAGTCTGAGGTCCGTAACTTGCGCGTGGTAGGTCAATGATAAAGCTGAATTGGTATAATTGTCTGATCCTTGGATATACCATTAGACGGGGAGAATAAATGGGTTGCTGTGTAAGTAAATGAAAAATAAATAAGTCTGTGTAAAGACGCAAGAAGTGAAGTGGTCAACCATTTTATCTCTGAGTTTCTGCAATGTACTCTTCCGTCTTCGAATTTAGACACGATTTTTTGTGACACCAGTATAAAATTTAGAACCAAACAGCAAACAGAGTAGATAGTGATGAGACGGCTCGTCACGAGCCGTCTCATCTGGATCTACACTGTTTGCATGAGCATTTGTTTTGGTCTACCTGGTTGAAAGGATCAAATTGACTGGTGTTCTGTTATTGTCGAAAGAAATGCGTGTATTTGTCAACAGTAAGACTGGACAATGTTAGGATCGCTTTAATCTGTTTTCGGAGTAGAGCTGAAAACAGAACTGTACAATTCCGAAGCGTAAACGCACCTTCCACTCACGCCTGCCTATTCTGTCGTAATTGTTTACGTCTTTGCTGACACATTTACAAGACTCTAACCCTTGTACAGGGTACCCAAAGACTGGAGAGTTATTAACCCTCAAGCCTCACAGCCTCGCAGACCAAAACAAATACCTTTTCAAACAGTGTATATACAGTAAAACTGGGGTTTACAGCGGGGTGGGGGTATACATGATTTTTCTTATTTCTGCTCAAAAACATAGATTGTGGGTACTCGTTAGAACCGCCTCAGCGAGGCGGTTCTAACGAGTAACACAATATATGTTTTGAGCAGAAATATGAAAAATATCAGGATTTTTATCTGAAAACTTTCAGTTTTTGTTGATGAAATTTTCAATATATTTGAATAGGCGTGTTTCCGTAATGGCTTAGCGAGCTGGGTAAAATATCAGCTCATGACTCTTTGGATTATTTTTCTTATTTTCCCTAGAAAAACAGGCTCTGACATTGCATGTAAATTGTCAAAGCCTATTTCCTATAAAAAAATAATAAAAAGATTTTAAAATGTAGTAGTGCTAAACATCTTTTAGAATAGTTTTAATACATGTGCTCACCGTCAAGCAGAGAACCAGTAATACAAAGACACACGTACCTTCACGTAGGGAACCAGTAAAACGGTTTCGAAAGGAGACTTGTTTCCGTCTTCCGTATCTGTATCCCTTCCAGCCGTGACGCGACTGTAGTAACAGGCTCATTTCAACACCAGAGTACCACGAAAGCTAAAAAAGCAGTCACTTAAATATCCGAGCACCTATATTCCTTATCGTGCTTATTCCAGAATTTGAAACGTTCTTGTGAATACGCGCTAATGCGTCTAAAAGTCCTTTAAGAGACTATAAACAAAGCGTAACGTGCATAGCCTGATCAAACGGCTCCCTTAGAAGTCTACAATACTCATTCAGACGTTAACGTCCGAATTATTAGAAAAATGCTGTAATTGCTTCTTTTTAAGGAAAATGAACACATTTTCAGGAGACGTAAATTTGTCATATTTTTTGCCTTCCTTATGGAAAGGGATCTTCTCCAAAAGGAAAGAATTTGCTTCCCGTGGAAACAAATTCTTTTCTTTTAGAGAAGATCCCTTTCCAGAAGAGACATGGTGCACAAGACAGCAAACTGGAAGTCACAAAAGTTATCTTCCTTCTAAAAATGGCGGAAAATCTACCTAGTGTACCTAGTCTCCTTAACAAGTTTAGCATTTGTAGATCCACAGTAGACACTGAACTGTAATCTTTCTTGTGGTTGTATATTTATTGTTACAACAGAAGGCTTTATTTTAATTAAGATATGCAAAAGGTCGATCTTGATGATATTAGATACACATATTCATAATATGAATTTAATAGGTGCTACCTCAATCTGTGCATCCAAATTATCATCACTTGTCTCATATATATGGCAACCAAACTCAATGACCAACAAATTGTCTTTTTGTTTCACTGACCAAACTTTACATTGCCCTGATCAAAATAATCATATTTTATAACATTTAAAAAAATGGTTAAGAGAAAAGTCCAGGCAGGCCACAATCACAAAACCGCAGCCTTTCACAGACACCAAGAGGAAGAGGAAACAGACAAAACCAAACAAACGCAAATCGTAAATCTAACAAACGTACGAAAAGCACCAAGACTAACTCTCTCTTCCCCAAGCGAGGTAATCGCAATGTTAAAAGGACTGAAAAACACAAGAACAAAATAACACAAGACAAGACATGAAACAAATCACCTCGTAGAACAAACCACATAGCAACAAGGAGTAAGACTAACATTGGGACCGCCGCCTTAGAACGGTCAGTAGAAGAAACCTTCGTGGGGACTAAAACACTTTACGGCCAGCCAACTTCACCCCGGGTCCCGATGCAACACAGAAAAAACACAATAAACCCGGCCCGCACAATGGCCCCCAACTCAGTCAACGCATCAAAGCAAAAAATAAAAATCAAATTTATCACTACGATAAACAAAGACGAGCACGCAAAGCCACTTATAGATCTGACCTGACTCCAGGTGAACAACTTCTTAGGATCTCGTCCGCAGTATCAATATCATCACTCCTCATTGACCCGGTTACCGTGTCAATAGCCTCTGCCTAGTGACATTGGCTTGCTATGACAATTCATTGAAACTATTGCATTACTGCATACGTAAACGCAAAGCGTTTATGTAACCACGAAAGTTTAGTTACACCGATCACAAAGTTTAGTTACACCGATCACTGGTTACAAGTCGAGTTTATTGTGTTGTTTCTGTCACACCGTAACGAAAGGATTGAAGATAGATCATTACATTGATTATGTTTTCATTTTGTTACTTTAAAAGTGAAACTCTGGACATGTTTTGAAACGAACGACACGCACTTTTATTTACGTTAAATGTATCACTTGCAGACAAAGCAGTTTCATTGAATGCAAATGAAAGAACCATTTAACAGACTTCTTCCAAAATCGATAATATTACACTCGTATGTTAGTAACACATACATTGCAGACACACGACGTTGAAAAACCGCCGTTTAACTGTAGGCACAACTTCATGGCGTTGTTCCGACGTTGATGGAATATATTTTTCAATACATGTATTTGTAATATATACCAGAGTGACAGTATTTTAACCCTTTACCCCTGTTTCTAAAGTAGCCTCGTCCATCTTTGAATTTTGATATGTCCACTGTTGCAAAATTGGGGGTGGTAATTGGGGTGCATTTAAAACCAAAACCAAAGTGGCAAACAGTATAGATTCTGATGAGACGGCTCATCATGATGATGTATGCTGTTTGCAAAGGTATGTGTTTTGATCTTCAGGGCTGAAAGGGTTAGATCGACGTCATATTAATGACGATACATACAATTGTATCAACACAGGATGGCATTGGTAAAATGCTGTTGCAACGTTGTTTCAAGCTGGATTTAGAACTTGCAAATGAGATTGAAATATTTAGGCAAATTGATATTATCCATTGTTATAGGTCTTCTTCCCCGCAAACTTATGTCCATTGTCACTTACTTATCAAATACTTTATGATTATTGTTATCCAACGCTTGTTATTTAACATCTTTCAAGCTTTTTTCTCCGTATTGAATTTATTAACTAAAATCCTCATTTAACCAGCGAGGGACATCAACTATTTCCTGAAGCCTGCTGCAAGCGACGACAAGTAGACAACAAATCAAGAGTAACGTAATCTATCTCCTTTTTCATAGTACCGATTGAACTAAAACGTCACGAAAACGTTCATGTTTTTGTTTTGGAAATGAAGTCTGTCGAGTTCGTCCAGTTGAACTATTAAAGATACAACACTTATTCAATAGATAGTCTTACACCATCAAATTCGATCTGAAATGCTCCAGAAGGTTATCTGGAAACCTTTACCTTCCATATAAATACGATTTATCACAGATAGCTATGTTGTGTCTGTTGCATCCCACTCATTTTATATGCAATCCTTTTAAGAAAATTACTATACTGTATTATTAGACAGATCTGTTATTCAAACCACGTTATAACAAAATCAGCTTTTCTGCATATGCGAATTGCGCATGCTCAGACGAGACGCACAGTCTCGTCAGAGCATGCGCAATTCACACAGAATTCAATTGTTTATAGTATATTTTAAATTTCGAACTGCACAAGTCCAGAGTATACAGCGCGTGACTAGGAACTTTTTGTCACGATGCGACAGAACTGTACAGACGATTCATGTTATTTTACATTCTGCTTGGAAGCTACAAAACACAACCATTTTGGCATTAAAAAATATAGGATCATTCTGGCAGAAAAGAATTTAATTCCTGGTATATGGAACCGGATTGTTTCTTTTAACTCTGAGAAGGGAGACAAAAGCATTCAGGTCAGACTGACTCCCTTGCAGTATGTACACCTGTTTGATTAAATTTTGTAAACACACTGCAGCATAATTTAAGAGTGAAGACCCTTTTCAGACAACTCTGAAAAGCAGACTTACTGAGTATTCCTGGAGCATGTGCGGTAAGAGCGTTTTCTCTCCACGCAACTCATTATATTTATAGATGACATTAATTGAGCCCAAACGTCTGAAAACATACCTTCTGACATGTGCGCCCTGTGATGATTCAGATCAGTCGCGCAGATCAGTCGCGCAGACTGATCAGAATCTTTATTGGCCACAATTTGGATAACCAAGGATGCAAAGTGTCTTTATACGGATAACAAAGACTCTGGTCAGACAACACGGTTACTATTACGAAAACATGACTATTCAAATATATAGAAAATTTCACCTTCAAAAACTGAAAATTTTCAGATAAAAAACTCTGATATTTTTTTCATGTTTCTGCTCAAAACATAGAGTGGGTACTCGTTAGGACTGCCTCGGCGGGTGATTGCAACGAGTACGCACAATCTATGTTTTTGAGCAGAAATAAGAAAAAAATAATGTAAACCCGTTTAATTCAAGTTTTACTATACAAAAGTGGGGTTTAAGGGGATCAAAATTATATAGGTACGTTTTCGTGATGCCCAGGCTGATTTGAGTCTTCGCTGGGCGCACATGTCAGAAGGTACGTTTTTTGACGTTGCAGCTAACTTGTCTATGTCACAAAATGAGCACGTTCAATTCCATTCGATCGCATCCAAGCAACCAGTGTACGACATACCTTCTTCATCACAACTGATGACAAATTATAGTTATAATACACATGCGCATAGCAAGTTACACGTGTGTTCATCCATTGTAATTGAATACATATAATAATTATTGAAAACATGTAACGAATACCAACGGGCCCTGTGCGGACTTTTGGTGGGCAAAGACGGAGCCGAATAAAATTATACCAGGTATTATTTCATAAGGTAGATTTTCGCTGCCACAGGACTCCATAATTTTGCAAGAGAAATCAATCTGGCAGATAGACGGTGCTTACTTGTTAATGAATCTGAATGGGAAACTCAGTATGTCATTTGTGAGTTTTATTCATACTACATATACATTTGGATGATCTGAGAATTACATCAATCATTGATGCTGTCGACGAAACAGTAAAACACAAATGAAGTCGTAAACAAAAAAGCCTGGTAGCAGCTAAACCAACAAGCAATTCGATTTTAGGTTTCTCTCGAGAAAACAAATGACTTTCATCACAAAAACATGCCTATATAATTTTGACCCCCTTAAACCCCACTTTTATATAGTAAAACTGGGGTTTATAGATTTATATACATTATTTTTCTTCTTTCTTCTAAAAACATAGATTGTAGGTACTCCTTAGAACCGCCTCGTCGAGGCTGTTCTAACAAGTACCTACAATCTATGTTTTGAGCAGAAATATGAAAAATATCAGAATTTTTCATCTGAAAAATTTCATTTTTGGTGGTTAAATTTTCAGTATATTTGAATAGGCGTGTTTTCGTAATGAGTCCACTCCCACCTCTCCAGTTGTTTTCCTACTGAATTTTCCCAGTCGGTTCTTCTGTTGCAGTTTGTGCGTCTGCGGTTTTATATGTGGCCTTTGTTTTGTCTTTATTTGATCCTCATTATTCCTTCTTTTGGTAACTTGGGAGGGCTGTTTTGTGTAATTGTGGCATTTCCTGTTTATCTTCACATATCTATCTGAGCCTTAGCTTCTGCATGTACAGCCTCTGTATGTACAACTTCTGTATGTACAAACTTTGTACGTACTAAATATATATGAGCCATAAAGTGAGAAAACGTACCGTCTAACACGTACGTCCAGTGAGGCCTCAAATCAATCTTCATTGCTCGCATGAAGAAGCTTTGCATCCTTGACTATCAAAAAAGCGCCCAGGGAAGATTCTGATCAGATTGTTCATTCGCACAATCTGATCAGAATCTTCCCTGGGCGCTCATGTCCGAAAGTACACTTTCTGACATGGCAGCTCATATGATAGAATGCAGGACAAACTCCGTCAAAGAAGCTCAAGAAAAGCCAAATCAACTGAGTCCATATATGCGCCATTTACTGCCTAATGATGCCCGATGATGACCCAAATATCATGTGGAATTTTCTGATCAAGAGGTAAAAGTCTGTAAAGGTTCAGGTTAGTCGGTAAAAATAAAGATGAGTTTTGTGCACAAAATACTAAAGCGCTACACACTATTTTGTTGTTCATAGCAAAAACCTGATAAAGCAGGAACCAAATAACAAAAAAATAGATGACCGTAAATGATTATATTAACATGCCATGTATTTCTTTTACAGAATTTCGCCTCTACCGTCCCGCCTATTACCATTTCAAAGCCTTGTTAGTGGGCTATAACGTTTCTATATGTGTTTTATGACTGAGACCATAAAACTCCACCAAGATGCCGCTAAAATGATGCTCCATTATGCAATTAGTTAAGTAAAACTGATAAGACAGTAAACTAGAACCCCACACAAAAAAAGGTAAGAGAAAATCCAGGGAGTGCCACAATCACAAACGCAGCCATTTCCAGACACCAAGAAGAAGAGAAAACCTACAAAACCAAACAAGCACAAACCGAACAAACGTACGAAAAGCACTAAGATTAGCTCTCTGTTCACCAAGCGAGGTAATCGCAATGCTAAAAGCACTGAAAAACACAAGAACAAAATAACACAAGGTTAAGACATAAAACAAATCGCCTCGTAGAATAAACCACAAAGCAACAAAGAGTAAGACTAACACCGGGACCACCGCCTTAGTACGGTCAGCAGAGTAAACCACCGGGGGTTTAAAGCACTTTTACACATAGCCAACTTCACTCTGGGTCTCGATGGCACTCCCAGTGAACACAATGAAGTAGCTCAAAATCGAATCCAAAACTTACATCTGCATGGAAAGTTAATAAAATGAAAAAAAAAAAAAAAAAAAAAAAAAAAAATAAACGCTTTCCTACGTTAAAAAATAAAGATTTTCAGATTAAATATTAAAGTGCAGAAAACTAGTGTTGTCAGAGCAAGTAAATATGGTTATATCACCTGATGTGAACGACCTCACTAGAGTATTGAGAGCTGAGGACGGTAGCCGTAAAAAATCTGGTTAAATTATCAGTAGAGCATGAGATTTTTACTACGAGAAAAAACTTACCATGAAATACGCATGCGAATGTTTACAATCACGAAAACATACCTATATAATTTTGACCCCCTTAAACCCCACTTTTATGTAGTAAAACTGGGGTTAACAGGGGTATGCATTATTTTTCTTATTTCTGCTCAAAAACATAAATTGTGGGTACTCGTTAGAACCGCCTCGACGAGGCGGTTCTAACGAGTACCCACAATCTATGTTTTGAGCAGAAATATGAAAAATATCAGAATATATTTTCTGAAAATTTGTCAATTTTTGGTGGTAGAATTTTCAGTGTATTTGAATAGGCGTGTTTTCGTAATAAATATCTGGAAACTATATATCAGCCGCACCATGCGCAAAAGGTACTCGGTTCATATGCGGACAGCAAAGACAGAACTCATCAGTCAGTTAAAGAATTTATGGATACTGTTGAATAAAACAACATACAGAAAAGTCCTTAACAAGACTGTATGGTTCTTATGGACAATCGGAATCTTTATTTGCCTTTTTACATAACTAAGCCCAAATAGAAAGTTTCGAATTCATTATAAATACAGTTTGCACTGCCATTTTAACGGAAACGTTGGTTGTGGACTTTGTGATGCTATATTTTAACAATACAATTTTTCTGGCAACATATTTTCGAAAACTAATACTTCACTACAAAATAAATAAGGTTTCTTATTGTTCGTAAAACGTTTTGTGGATTTGCCTAAAAAGTACGCTTTCTGTTGTCGTTCAATATAAATTCGGCCACGTCAAGTGAAACAGTACCTTCGAACATGCGCAAATGCAGACTGTGTTACGCATGCATAAAGTATCATCCGGGCATTTGCTCTCCATTCATACTTTTTGCAGTATCCAATAACTCTGTTAGCGGACAGTGAAGTCCCACAGTCTGATCCGGAACTTCGTTTGCCGCATATAACCGGAGGAGCTTTTTCGCATGGGGTGACTCTATTGAATATATATCACATAGCACGCAAGACTGTGATCTAATATCATTTCTTTGTCTGGACACAGGAATTTCGTTTTAGACAATTACAGTCTCACAGAGGTTGTATAAAATGGTTAACATTTTTTGATCAACCCTATTCTTTACCAGAACGAAAATTAATTGACAAATTAGGTGCTTCCTTGTTATATGTTTATTCAGATGTGTCTCTTATTGATGGTAAATTGATCAGGACCAGAGCTCTAGATTCGAGGGGTATTCTGATAAATGCGCTTTAATGTGTACCGACTACATATGTTTTCATGGAGAATTAGAGGCTTACGCAGTTTTATGTCATGAATTTACGCCCGTTAAAGCTACACACGTTTTGTACTTTTCGCTTTTTCTGTACAGCGTTTACATGCGCTAAACGAGCTTTGTGGTCATCGTCTTCAATCTCTGCCCACATGGCTTTCTGTTCTTCTGTTTTCTTTGTTTTCGAAAGTACTTATATTTGGGGATGTTTTGAAAGATAAGAGTGAGGTTCGGCGGCTTTGAAACCAAAGCAGGTTTAAACTATTAACATTTGCAAGGCGGTATTTCTGTTGCAAATTATCATCGTTTGTTTGTTCTATTTGCGATTAAATGTTATTTTGTATTGTCGTTCTATGTCTTTAAATCCTTATCCGGTGCCTCGGGAGGGAGGGCTCTGACTGTGGTTTTTCATCGATTCTCCATACGTTTTCGCTTCATTAAAACACATAATATCCCGCAGTAATACGGAATATGTAACGTTGTACTTTGTTTGGTAAGAGATCAATAAGAACTATTAGGTAATTATATTACACTATTTTAAACAGTAATATAAGGCCTAATGTGAACGAGACCAACATACAAAATCGTAATTCGGCAAATCATAAAGTCGATATACACAAAGGCAGAATTAGAAATGTTAAGACAGAGAGACATGGACCAAAAATAAATGGGGTGTAATCAGGCGTCATGGAAAGTAACATTACTTAGTCAGCACGTTTGCCCACCATGCCTATCAGCCTGAACATACATTAAACCAAATCTCCCGGATTTAAAAATCTGTTTATGGCTTGGCTGTGGCAAAATCATCAGATATGTGTCTGGAAACAGCCACAATAAAAGGATTGACAAGGTGAACAATTTCCGTGACAACTTATTTCAATCATTAAAAAGCAAAGTTTCAGACACATAACATATGAAACCCATACATACTGGTTTAGAGATCAGATGCCCGCTAATAATGAGCGTTGGTTTTGCTTATATTTCTAGTTCTGACATTTACTTCATTGTTTCATTCTGTGCGGATATACGCTCGTATGTCGGTATTGATATCATGGAATTCCAAAATCAAACGGTATCATTTGATTTAAACCAACTTTGAAACTAACAAAAATGTCACGGTTATGATGGCCCCACATCATTGTTCGAGAAGTTGTTTTTTATTTCTATTAATTATGTCAGTAGCATTTGGCAAGGCATTCTTACTGTTACAAAGAACTCATACTATTCATGCCATTACGAAAACAAGCCTATTCAAGTAAATACTGAAAATTTTACCACCAAAAAAAACAACAAACAAATTCAGATAAAAAATTCTGATATTTTTCATATTTCTGCTCAAAACATAGATTGTGGGTACTCGTTAGAACCGCCTCGACGAGGCGGTTCTAATGAGTACCCGCAATCTATGTTTTGAGCAAAAATAAGAAAAATAACGTATACCCCTGTATACCCCTGTAAACCCCAGTTTTACTATATAAAATTGGGGTTTAAGGGGTCAAAATTATATTAGTCAGCGTTTTAGGATACTGGGTAAAAACACAAAATCCTGTAAAGCCCTGAACTGTAATAGAGAGCGACCACCATAGCGATAGAGAAATGAAAGAACACATGAAAACGATTACCTTATATTATATTATGTTCCACCGTGACCAACCTGTAACATTTCTTTGCGGTTTTCCCGTTGCTTTTGCGGTTTTCTTAGCATTCATTTGCAGTATTTCCCGTTGATTTTGCGGCTAGGAAAGAGGGTGAGGTAAGACAGATGCTTCGTTTTTGTTATTTTTATTAGTAATCGGAGATATCATACAGCCGCTACGAGCGACAAAAGACCAAACTTTGTGATGACATTCGGCATTCTGACAAAAACTTTGCGGATTTTCCCATCATTCGAGAAAACTACCGTTGCGACACTGCGATGTTGGATCAGTTATGATCTGTGGACCTCTGTTTTTCAATCTAGCCTGAAATCATCGCAGTTTTAGTATTACACATACAATTTTATCAATCTTCAATTATGAGAATCTATTATTTCTGCTCGGAACAAAAATAAAACGCTGTAATCGTCCCGAATGTAAAGTAACGCTAATTGCATCGGCATCGTAGTTTAGTAACGTTGCTTACGCAGGCATCATTATCAGTAGCTCAAGTATGAAAATCGATTGGGTTTTGCGACATTCAATCTAGTCATTTCGTCTGACATTTATCATCACCTTTTAACAAATGGCAATGACCTAGCCGGCTTTTAAGCTGATAAAAGTATGCTTATAGATAAAATCGGCATGCATATACGCAAATATATATATATTCCGAGTATCACCTGCAGGAATACTTTTTATGTTTATACAATCATTATTCAAAAGTGGAGATAAATAGGCAAAAAATGCCACAACGTAAATAAGAATCCTCATGCAAAATTTGCAATATATTAACCCTTCCAGTCGTGCAGACCAAAACATATAACGTTTTGCAAACAGTGTAGAAAATTGTACACTTTTAAGAGAGGTAGACCTAACAAAATAAAATTTATTATCATCAGGAAAACATACCTCTATAATTTTGACCCTCTTAAACCCCACTATCATATAGTTAAACTTGGATTTACAGGGGTATACAATAGTTTTCTGTTTTGTTTTTGCTCAAAAACATAGATTGTGGGTACTCATTAGAACCGCCTCTGCAAGGCGGTTCTAACGAGTACCCACAATCTATGTTTTGAGCAAAATTATAAAAAATATCAGAATTTTTATCTTAACATTTTCGGTTTTTTGGTGGTTAAATTTTCAAAATATTTGAATAGGCGTGTTTTCGTAATGCCAACCCTTTTGAAAAGAAAACTATCCCAAAAGAGAAGAATTATCTCCCTTTGGAAACAACTGTTTTCCTTTTAGAACAGACCTATTTTCACAAGGGACTTGGTGTTCAACAAAGGAAACAGAAAACTTGAACGTGTATCCAGTCTGATACTCTTTCAAAATAGATTTACCAGATGCGTGGATGCGAATTTACCAATGTAAAGCAAGACAGTTATAATTCCTTCATACAGTCTGATTTGTAGCCTCTAGAGAGAAGGTCTTAGAGAATCAGTCAAGACAACTTTGACAAAAAAAAAGAAAAACACCATCAAGCCCCTAACACCTAAGGGAAAGACAGACAAATACAATTAAGCAGTAACAAAATAAATAACTGGCAAGCAGAGTTGGCAACTCTTTCGCAAAATGGTTGGAATTCTATTACCCAAACTTAACTCGACTTACATAACTTTTTAAAGAAAAACATTAGAAATTGAAACACTACATAACAATTAACAAAAAGTACCACAATGAAAGTACAGCCTTGGAACGGTCAGTAATGAATTACTGGAGGGCTTAAACTAGCTTTACGGGATCCCAACTCTCGCCCTTAGCTTCTATAGTGGTAAAACATATTTGTTCAGTCCATGTGGAGGTCTTCTAATTCATCTATTACGGGCAACAGATAAATCATAGATAAATAAACGTCAAAAACGATTCCTTTGGAAACAATGAACACACTACAGATTAGAAAATGGAAGTCTCGGTTTTATTGAGACTCTTCATAAGCAGTAATGAAGTTTGCAACACTGCTTACACCCTCTAGCGTATACATAAGCAGAAGCCTATAATGAAACAAAGATGAGGACTCCACAGTAACAACGTATTGGAACGTGTTAAAAAGGTAAGAGAAAAGTCCAGGGAGTGCCACAGTCATAAACCGCAGCCCTTCCTAGACACCAAGAGGAAGATGAAACAGACAAAACCAAACAAGCGCAAATCAAACATACGTACGAAAAGCACTAAGCGAGTTAATCGCAATGCTAAAAGGACTGAAAAAAAAAAAAAAAAAAAAAAAAACACGGACAAAATAACACAAGGCAAGACTTAAAACAAATCGCCTCGTAGCAACAAAGAGCAAGACTAACACTCGGACCACCGCCTTAGAACGGTCAGTAGAATAATCCACCGTTGGGGGTTGAGAGAGATTTAAAGCACGTTTACAGCCGGCCAACTTTACCCTGGGTCCCGATGCTACTCTTAATACAGAAAAACATAAAAATTCGGTTCGCTTAAAGGCTCCCAACTCAGTGAATGCATCAAAGCGAAAACATAAAGATCAAATTAATCACTATGATAAATAAAGACGAGTACTCATGGCAAATTCTACTGTGTGCCAGAGTAAATGAAAACCAGTAGTTGAATCAGGGCGGGCCAAGTCAAAGACATATCGTCAAGCCCAATATTGGTTTAAGTTTTACGAAGAGGCCGTTATCGAGTCTGAGGCCCAAACTGCCGTTGTGCAGTTGCATTGCATTTTGTCGTCGTCAGTTGTTCATTCTGTTTTCGATTAAGCGCTGTTTTTCATTTCCTCTAAATAGTATACAGAATATGATCTGTCTTCTCTTGGTGCACATGCAAAGCGTATTGCAACCCATTTATACAATAGAAAAAGGTGTCGATACCGTCATCATCCAGACGTGTCATTTATATCATCTGTGCTTATTACAAGCCGGTAAGCATGGAAAATCAAACAAGTCAGCGAGCAACCGATTTTACTTTTATCTATCAAAACACATGGGCTGACATCACCGATAATTGCTCTCATGTCATTGTGTTTAAAAGTTTGATTATCAAATGTATGTGTCAATTTGTCCCTTACGTTTCTTGAAATCGCCTTGTAAGCAAATATGATCATTTCCGGAAAGACAAAGAGCGATCTTTTATCGAATATTAAGCAAAACTTAATGTGGCAGACTTGCATCGGTAGCAATAAATATAAATCTGAATAGATCGTACGCTTTGCATCTTTGGGGTTAAAGACGAAGTCGTAATTCTCAGATAAAGACAACAAGATCGATGTGTTTCACTGACGTAAACTTATTATCCGAAATAACAGGAGTCGGTGAACAACATTTGCTATGGGACTGCGTGTGCGCCCAGCGAAGACTCACATCAGCCTGCACAAGCGCACAGCCTGATCAGAGTCTTCATTCGGGAAACATGCAATCTTGTTGTAAGCGCTGTGCCCCATGAAACCGTTCGCATCAGAACGTATCTTTGTATAAAAGTGACCAGCGAAGAATAAGATCGGCCTGTACATTTGCACATTCTTGTCAGGGTATTCACTTGTAGCTTTCACAATATTTTAGCAATGAACTGAAGGCGTAATTATTGAATAGTCCTTGTCATGCTGTGTATTTTTTATGGCTATGTGACAGTTTAGAGGATTTAATACTGACGGTAGTATTCAATTACATTCAAATAACATTAGCTAATTTGTCTGCAGACTAACTACAGTTCGGGAAAATAGCGATCTTGAATTTAAACAAAGAAAGAACATTGTGTCTTTTCACCGGAAAATTGCATAACCGTTTGCATTTCTAACTAGAGTGGCTTCATCATACTGTATTTACCAAAAATATGCAGACAGGATGTCTGATCAAACAGTGAAGACCTAGATCACACTTCTAAAGGACAAATTACAGTCGAACCTCGTTATCTCGAACTCGCTTATTTCGAATTACCGCTTATCACGAAGTGAAAAATCTGGATCCTGTTTTAACATGAAACTATGACAACAAGTAACAAAATAATGTGGAAAAGAGGAGAAATTGCTCCTAAAGAATTTCTCCTCTTTTCCACAATATTTTCAGTATATCTCTATTTTCAGGAGTCAAATTACATATTCATTTGTGAAATGTGGTTGTTTGATTTATCTTTTTTCCTCAATTCTGCAAATCTGATATGTCAAGATACGGATATCTCGAAGTGTTTTAGAGAGTCCCTTGGACTTCGAGATAACGAGAGTCGACTGTATATCAATACTTTACTGTTTACCACTCCGCATATTGTTAAACCATTACCACTCTCTTGGCAAAATCAGAAGACGTCAAATTAATATTTTGATATATTTGAACTTTTACAGTTGTTTTTCTCTTTACAGAGTTAAATTCTATTCCAAACACGTGTCCATATTAAATCTCGCGTTTCCGCCTTAGTGACGTTCCTGACCTAAATCGTACCCAAGTACGAAGGTACCTGATACATACTTAATCATCGCCCGGCCAACGGCTGTCAGTGAATAAATATAAGTGAACATACACAGGAATAACTGCAATCACAAAGTACAGCCATTCCAAAGCACCAAAAGAAGGAGAGATCATCACGAAAACATGCCTATTTAATGTTGACCCCTTTAAGCGCCACTTTTATACAGTAAAACTGGGGTTTACATGGGTATACATTATTTTTCTTATTTCTGCTCGAAAACATAGATTGTACATAGACTGTGGGTACTCGTTAGAACCGCCTCGGCAAGGCGGTTCTAACGAGTACCCACAATCTATGTTTTGAGCAGAAATATAAAAAATATCAGACATTTTATCTGATTTTTCTTTTAGTTTTTGGTGATAAAATTTTCCATATAGTTGAATAGGCGTGTTTTCGTAATGTGAGAAACAAATAATGACACCACAAACGCCACATATCAAACCGCCAACGCACAAACAAAGAAGAGCTGCAACAGAGGAACCACTTTGGAACGGTCAGTAGGAAGGTAAGTGGGAGGCTTTCTTCAGACATCAAAGAAATTTTCCATGAGATGCAAGAATTTTCCGAGTACTCATAATACCTTTGTAAACCTAACTTCGAGCAGAATAAAGATAAATATTTTCAAATCCACAAACTGGGCTGTCTCCAGACTCTGATGATTTCGTTTATATCTGGTGAAGTATTTTCAAGGTGTGCAATATTATATAGCTAATAGGTTATGTCAGAGGCTTATAATTCTAGAATCCTAAGCTTCTAGTTATGTCCTTTAGTTAAAAAGACAGAGTCAATATTTTGGTTAAAAATAGCTCATTTAGAGCTATAGTTGAAAACTTACATTTCACACAGGTCTATTTACGGAATAGACAACTTGAATTACCTTTTAACATTAACCTATTTAAGTCGCGTGTACTCTTCTACCACAACTCTTTGGACTGATCCATTTTCAATAGAAAGGGTGTCCGGTTAGATTTTTTTATCACTACCACATTTCATTAAAAATTCCAGTATTTAATGAAAACAGTCACAGCTTTTTGCGGCGTCTGATCAGGGTCTGCATAGTTTGTAGATGTCCATTTTATGGGACGCTAGGCATAAATGGTTAACGCAATGGACAACTTGACTACCTTTGTTAAAGCATATATACTAGTTTAACCAATTAATCCCCAGCGTACCAGAAAGGGACTTGAGAAAACAATATTAAACAAAAGAAATTCTGTAAAAGAAATAATCAAATAGCATATAATTGAAATAAAAATAAATATTTCCCTAAGCTGAAAATGTGATAGTCCAGTCCAGTAAATCAAAATAGACACCTTTGCCAACAGTGTAGATTCGGATGAGACGGTTCGTGATCTGCTCTGTTTGCCATTCGGTTTCTGATTCTTGACTGACATGCCAATTTAAACAATGGACGTCCAACACCAAAGCCAAAAGACAAGGGTTAATGGAATAAAGCCTTACCTTCCATGTCTAATCCAGACAGACGAAGACTACCTCGAATAGAGGAGGGCACTCTCCTTCCGTACCTGTAGCCTTTCCAACCCTGTCGCGATTTTTGTACCCAGCTCATTGTGTCTTTTAATGTCTATTTGACACTTAACCTTCCAAATTGAACTTTTTTGTTCAGTACTACTAGATAAACGTGACTGAAATAGGTCTGAACTTTATATGTGTATTATCTAAAACAAACGGAGATAATTCGCATGGAATTTTAAGCCCACTTTTCAGGTAAAATAGTATATAAGAATATATATAAACATCATGATATGAGCCGAAACGAAACAAAACCTATCTTCAGACATTTGCGCCCAACGAAGATTCAGATCAGCTTGTCTGATCAGAATTTTCATTGGGCGCATTTTGGACAGTTAAAAATTCACATCACGAAAACATGCCTATATAATTTTGACCCCCTTAAACCCCATTTTTATATAGTAAAACTGGGGTTTATAGGGGTATACATTATTTTTCTTATTTCTGCTCAAAAACATAGATTGTGGGTACTCGTTAGTTTTGAGCAGAAATATGAAAAATCTCAGAATCTTTGTCTGAAAATTTTTATTTTTTTGGTGGTAAATTTTTCAGTATGTTTGAATAGGCATGTTTTCGTAATGAAAATTCTTCATGCCGACAACGAAGCTTCCGTTCAGACTGCACGGATGCGCAAGCTGATTTGAGTCTTCGTTGGGTATGTCACATGTCACAAGGAACTTTTTCTCCCGTTGCGGCTCAAAAGTCGTTTCAATTGTCAGAACCATTTTTTTTCAGTTCATGTAGTATTCTGATGCATGATATGCACAGTATATTAATTGTCATTACATTACGAGCAACAAAACATTATGCTTCTGCTTATTTGTTTTGAAAAATGACCAATTAAATATTATTCTCACTAATTCTGATTATAAGCGCTTATCATTCACAAAGGATAAATAACCAACAATAGTGGCATTTCAACAGTATTTTAGTTGTTTACAGCAAAAAGGGCTTGATGTACATTATAAGGGGACTGTATACATGTTTAGGGAGGCAATTCCTGTCAAAATTAGTTATGACTTCTGAGAAGGCGTTTACTCCAAAAGAAAAGAATTTGCTCCCCTTGGGAGCTTTTATTTTCATTTTCAATAAACCCCTGTGAGGGGGACTGTGTACAAGAAGCAAACAGGAGGTCACAATAATTGCCCACCCCCGCCCCGCAACAACCACCCCGTTGATAAATAAGGCGGAAAATCAAACAATAGTATTCAGTCCCTTAAAGATCACCACTATTATTTTACCAGAATATAGGGCTTCGTAGTTTACAGCAAATTACGAAGCCCTGTATTCAGTGGAAATATTTTATACATGTATCATCTGCGATATGAACTTCCCATAGCTCAAAAACTACAGTCATACAAGGCACTGCAAAATAATACAATACTATCAAGATAATATACAGTAAAATTCCGCTGTTCAGACGATTCTGCTATTAAGGGCAGCTTTTGTTAGTTTTTATTATTCGACATTCAATCTCTAATAAGACCACTTTTAGGCAGCCCAAGAGGTGGTCTAAATAGCGGGCTATGGTATATGTCTTTGTATTGTTTATACAAATGAAATAAACATTTAAACAACTATATCCGTAATACACAGTCCAATACAAAACAAGTTCATTTACACTACTTCGACCTTATATTCCACGTCCAAAACGTTTTCAGTTAATGTTTAATTTAGGTATATTATTGCCATTTTAGTACTAGGCAACAGGTGCAAGTGGTATCTCATTTACATATGCAAGGTGCACGACTAATGGCAGTCAGAAGTGAATACTCTTTACATTAACCCTTAAAGCGCCAAGCAAATTTGCAGCAGACATCATTCTGATTTTTTTTTATATTTTTCAGAGCAATAAGACTACATGAAATTTCAAGTCCTGTTTACTCTAAAAGTACAAAAAAAAAAAAAAAAAAAAAAAAAAATCAAAATGTCTGCTGCAGTTGTGATGGGCTTTTAGGGTTAATAATTAGAACATTAACTCAGATAAGACATTTTTATTATTGATTATCTGACGTAATTAAACCGTAGATTATCCTTGTTCAAGAGAATACAATAAATTTAACCGTAAGCCGCCGGGAAATTTTGAACGTATTTCTCAAACGTGTGATCCAATATCATTTCATTGACTGTTTTATCCGCTTTACAACTTGTTTGCTTAAAAGAAGTTGGTGCATATCTTATGTTCTTATTTTCATTATTCCAAGCGCTTAAGAAAATTGCCGAATTATCGTACTATATCTCTTCTACGGCATGCTGTATGTAGAAATCAATAAACATTTTCCAACTTTTAGATAAAATCACTAAGCTTAAGATAAACTTTAGTTGCTTTCTATCAGTCAGCTATACAGAAAGTTCCATCATCGCTTCGGCCACTGTGCCAATATCCTCTAAATTAAATGAAAGAAGGAAATCATCTCATTGTATCTTTTGATAAGTGCTCCTTGTAATATATTGGACTGAAAAAGGCTAACAAGATGTCATTCCGCGTGTTCGCCGATTTTTGTTCTCCACGCCAAAATGATATTACGAAGAATGGTAGGAGATGAAGAGCTCATTGACGTCTGTCTGGTAAAATTTAAGGGGAACATATACACTTTCATGGGAGGTAACGCTATCAAAACTGGTTTTGGCTCACTTCCAAAAAGCGATCTCTTCTATAAAAGAAACATTTGCTACCCTGAGCAAACGTTTCCTTATAGTAGAGTCCTTTTCAGACGGGCATAGCTATGCCCGTCTGAAAAGGACTCTACTACAAAGGAAATAGCCCGTCTGAAAAGGAATCTACTATAAAGGAAATAGCTCGTCTGAAAGGTAGTTGAGGTCATGGTACCTCAGCCAATATCCAAACTCATAAATCCGTAAACGAATGAAGAATCAGAATGTTCCGACCAACAGACATGGACCCCAGAATAAAAGGTGTAATCAGGCGTCCGCGGGTAGTAAGCATTACTTGGTAAGCAAGCTTCGCCCACCAAGGACTCTACTATAAAGGAAATAGCCCGTCTGAAAAGGAATCTACTTTAAAGGAAATAGCCCTCTAGAAAGGAATCTTCTGTAAAGAAAAGAAAGCAGGAAAGAAAACAAATAAAAATCTAAAAATAGATAAATACATAGCTTTCTTGTAGACAATAAGGAAAATCTGCTAAGTGTTCCCAGTCAGCATTCTACGTAAATCTATATCGGGCCGTCATCGGCCCGTCAGGGTAGCTGACGGGCCGATGACGGCCGGATGTAGATTTACGTAGAATGCTAGCTGGGTTTCAGTCCCCTTTATGTCGTGTTGCCAATCCCTTTAAGCAACGTTTTCTTGATATAGACTTTAGTCTCCAATAACCTTTGATTAAAGCAATATTGGACCAGCTGTGTAAAATCAACATTATTCAGATTCCGAACAGGTTTCTCAGAACTGTTCATACTTCTGTGTGAAGTCTGTTCAAGATCCATGTGATTTTTGATAATTTTACAAGCCCTACCCTATGAATGTAAGAATCGAATATTTCGGACAAAATGGAAGCGTGCACGGGCCTGCAGAGGTATTTCATGTTCGTATTTGAAACATATGTTGCCTTTCTCGTCAAATGGCCTCATGTGTATATCCTGTCAGCAGTAAGTAAATTAAATCATTCGTGATGACAGGTTGCATAATTGATGGAGCTTTAGCAGTTAATACTTTCTCCGTTTGTTAACCTTTCCTTTTGTATCACTTGAAAAAATATGAATGAGTTTACTTAGAAAAGACCACAATCACATCACGAAGCACAGCTTTTCTCAGGCACGGAAAGAGGGAGAGCTGAGGAACAAACTATTTCAAACATATGATTGAAAACAACAATAAAGGCACAAAGACCTCCCGAGAGATGAACATCACGAAATTTTGACCCCATTAAACCTCACTTTTATATAGTAAAGCTGGGGTTTACAGGGGTATACATTATTTTTCTTATTTTTGCTCAAAAACATAGATTGTGGGTACTCGTTAGAACTGCCTCGGCTAGGCGGTTCTAACAAGTGCCCATAACCTATGCTGTGAATAGAAATATGAAAACTGTCAGATTTTTTATCTAAAAACTTTCAGCTTTTGGTGGTGATATTTGAATAGGCGTGTTATCGTAATGGAACAAATAAGGACAACATAAACGCCACGTAAAAAAACACAGACACACAATAAAAAGAACCACTGCAGCAGAGAAACCGCGTTGGAACGGCAAGTAGGAAAACTACCGGGGAGCCTTAAACTTGTTTTACTCGTGAACAACAGCACAATAGCAATAACCAACATACAAAGAACTACATTCGAAGAAAAAAAAAACTATCTGGCGAGGGATAGGGTGCTTAAATTGATTTTACTCCATTCTAAAATTATGCAGTCCCACGCATTATCTTCATCACGAAAACACACCTATATAATTTTGACCCCCTTAATATAGTAAAACTGGTGTTTACAGGGGTATACTTTATTTTTCTATTTTGCTAACAAGCATAGATTGTGGTTACACATTAGAACCGCCTCGCTGAGGCGGTTCTAACGAGTTACCACAATCTATGTCTTGAGCAGGAATATGAAAAATATCAGAATTTTCTTTTTTGGTCGTAAAATTTTCAATATATTTAAATAGGCGAGTTCTCGTAATGTCTTCCTCTTCATTGTAGTTTCAAAATCTCGGAATGTGCTTAATAATCAAAAAGGACCAGAAAATATCGAGGGTTGAGCGCAAGACTGGCGTAAGTCAGATGATTGTTTTTCCCCAAACCTAATCTCCTCACCATGAAGGTGTTATGAAGATTACAACATTTCTTTCTGTAAACAATGAAAATTTAGGTGCCATTGCTCGTATGAGCAATGGCACCTAAATTTGCATTGTTTACAAAGGGGTCCAAGTTGCCCCTAAACAAGGGTTTCAAAAATATGTTTGAGTTACCATAGTCTTGCGCTCAACCCTCAATATAATCTACATTAAAGTAAAGTAAGAGCAGACCTTTTCACGGCCGCCATTGTAAAATTGTGGCATGACTTTGAACGATTCTAAGAAATTAGTCATATTTATTTATCGATACAAATTAATTAAGTTCCATTCTATCTTAACAGTTGTATACCCTTGGTTATGCATAAGACAGTTTCCTTACTAAGGAATGGGAATATGAGTATCATGTTTAAACAGCAGTTAAATGGGAATTCCCCGGCGACAGATATCTACACCTACGCACGCATATCTGTGATAAAACGAACAATCGAAATATACCTACTAGCATTTGTTTGTTTGTGTTGCGGTTTTACGGCCCAGTCAACCCAATGGGGTCATGTCGAGCGCGGTCAGTTTACCTAACCACACGTTTACTGTGCCTCTAAGCGGTTAACCAGTATTGTGCACATTCTTTCGCCAGAAACTGACAATTGCCCTTCTTCAATCAGCGGAAGGGAGAGAATGACCGTAGAAAATATTTCATGATCAATCTCCACGAAAGAATGTTGCCGACCTCGGCGGGGGTTGAAACCGCGACCTCCTGGTCTCCAGTCGGACGGCGCATCCAACTGAGCCACCGAGGCCGGCTACCTACTAGCAGTATGTTCCCTTACTTATGGACGGAGCTGTATATAACACATTAACTGTCCTGCAAATGTGCTAGTCCTTAAAACACCTTTACTCCGCTCATTAGACCACTTGTTTAGGCTTCGATGTATCCATGGAAGTTTCGCGGGCTGCAACTCAGTGATGAAGTGTCTTTCTTGTCATTACGAAAACAAGCCTATTCAAATATATAGAAAAATTCAACTCCAAAAACTGAAAATTTTCAGATAAAAAACTCTGATAATTTTTCGTATTTCGGCTCAAAACATAGGTTGTGGGTACTCGTTAGAACCGCCTCGCCGAGGCGGTTCTAACGAGTACCCACACTGTATGTTTTTGAGTAGAAATAAGAAAAATAGTGTATACCCCTGTAAACCCCAGTTTTACTGTATAAAAGTGGGTTTAAGGGGATCAAAATTATAAAGGTATGTTTTCGTGATGTTTGCTTTCTTCTTCTTTTCTCATACAAGCCAAAGCTTGAATTTTGATCTTTCATTTATATTGTGTGCCGCAGTTGTTAAAATGAAATATCCGCTACTATTTATTTTCAGATAAAAAATCGCCCAGAGAAATTTAAATTCAGCAGAAAAACAGTAACGATAATAGAGCAGAGTCATGGGAAATGGTCTGCAGAAAAAAAATTATGATAATCGAACACCTCACGGGAAATAGTCTATTGTATTAAATAATAATATTTATACGCATATGCCACATTTAAGAATCAAATGTAGTGCAACTATATCATAACAGATATTATGCATATAACATGGCGTCATTGTAAATTTCAAGTTGCGTTACAGTATGCAGCTTGAATCAATGAATTTGACTGTTTATTTTTTAATTTGACAAAACAGACAGAAAAACTCAAAAAACTTACTTCCCGACTTATCTTTCCATTTTCATTTTCTTTCCTTAATTTTATAACACACCTTCACAGGTTTAAAAATCGTTTTCGTTATTCTGTATATCTGTATACATGTAACTTGTATCCCGTAATTATGTTGTGACAGAAAGCTACTGGATAAATTGAAAGTTTCATTTTTACCTTTTAAACATTTAATAATGAAAATATATAAATCTTGGATGGCATGATGATTTCAATTGATGGGAAGAATGCATTTCTGATCCATGGATTTTCTGTAGAAAAACAACAACAACAACAACAAAAAAAAAAACAACAAAAAAAAACAACAACAAAAACACAACAAAAACAAACAAAAACAAAACAAGAAAAAACAACAAACAAAAAACAAAACAAAACAAAATAACAACAAAAAACAACAACAAAACAACAACAACAACAACAACAAAAACAAAAAAACAAAAACAGTTTTACGTTTACTACAGTGTATATGTGAATGAACACGCTCTTCACTTTCATCTGGGAGATCAGGTGTGCAAAAATATTAAACATTTAAGTTTTTAACTGCCCTGTAACTCAGCCAAAGAAATCCTCCCAAGCTTCCTCTCAATTCACTGCTGATATATTTGAACATTAATGATGCACATGATGTGTGTTTATATATTTTCAACAGCTAAAGCAAAATAAGTTAAGAAATATCAATACAAGTTATATCGTTTGTGTCAATATATTCCCAAGAGTAAATTACGAAATGCCCATAAGAGGTTGCATCACGAAAACATGCCTATATAATTTTGACCCCCTTAAACCCCACTTTTATATAGTAAAACTGGGATTTACAGGGGTATACATTATTTTTCTTATTTCTGCTCAAAAATAGATTGTGGGTATTCGTTAGAACCGCCTCTGCGAGGCGGTTCTAACGAGTACCCAAATCTATGTTTTGAGCAGAAATATGAAAATATCAGAATTTTTTATCTGAAAATTTTCCTTTTTCTGGTTGTAAAATTTTCAATATGTTTGAATAGGCGCGTTTTCGTAATGTCTGTTTTTGCTTTCGCATTATATATATATATATATATATATATATATATATATATATATATATATATATATATATATATATATATATATATATATATATATATATATCCAGCTTAGAGTATAAACCAGATATTACAGTAGTATAGTTGTGACCCATTTTATCAGGACAGCAACATTTGTTTGATGTTAACCAGGCCATGATTCCAGTAGAATGAGTTATTAATGTTGTCATAACTAACGTCAAACATTTTCTAGCTGTAAGATGACTTGACATTACGAAAACACGTCTATTCAAATACACAGGAAATTTCACCTCCAAAACTGAAAAAAAAGAGATAAAAAACTCTAATATTTTTCATATTTCTCAGCTATTCAAAACATAGATTGTGAGTACTCGTTCGAACCGCCTAATGAGTACCCACAATCTATGTTTTGAACAGAAATAAGAAAATAATTTATACCCCTCTAAACCCCAGTTTTACTGTATAAAAGTGGGGTTTAAGGGGGTCAAAGTGGGTTTAAGTGGGGTTTAAGGGGGTCAAAATTATATAGACATGTTTTCGTGATGATGCATGTGATATAATTTCTGCATTTTTTATTATTTAAAGAGACAATTTTCGTGAGATGTTTAGCGTCCTGCACAGGAAATCCTTTTGGAAATGGGTCTACTCTAATTTTTTTCCTTTTAGAGTGGACCCCTTGGTAGCAAATTCTTTCCTTGAAGAGTAGACCCTTATACAGAAGGAAAGTAACAACGATGTGATAGAGTTGCCGCCCATATAAAGTGCATTCAACCCCCTTAACAGCCGTCATTATGTATAAATGTCCAAATTTAACGTTGCCGGCCTCGGTGGCTCAGTTGGATGCGCCGTCCGACTGGAGACCAGGAGGTCGCGGGTTCAACCCCCGCCGAGGTCGGCAACATTCTTTCGTGGAGATTGATCATGAAATATTTTCTACGGTCATTCTCTCCCTTCCGCTGATTGAAGAAGGGCAGTTGTCAGTTTCTGGCGAAAGAATGTGCACAATACTGGTTAACCGCTTAGAGGACGAAGCCTGCCCAGTAAACGTGTGGTTAGGTAAACTGACCGCGCTCGACATGACCCATTGCTTTGACTCGGCCGTAAAACCTCAACACAAACAAACAAATTTAACGTTGCCTAGTAAACACATTTGCATGAAGATCTACCGGACTCCGAATTTTATATTGACTCAATCAGTACGTTTCGAAAACCTCTTGGTATTACTGACTGTTTAACAATTACAAAACGAGTCATCAACTTACAAAAAGATCGGTTACAACGTAAAGGTACTACTGCAAAAACCATGCATGGCTGTTAATTGTCGTTGCTAATTGTGTGTCCCTTTTAACGGTAGGACGATGAGTCTGGACAGACTGAATAACGGCTCCTTCCTCATTATGTTTAAGACGGTTGGCGCCTGACTACGGAGATCTGTGGTCGGGCCCATCGTGGTTCTACATGTGATTGTGGTATCGTCTAGCTTCAAATTGACATTGAACCGTCTACTTTAAGTATTCCATCATAATGTTTAGATTTTTAGAATTATATGTATTCTACTGAGCTGTTTCACTGATGGTGTAAAGATCCTATACGGGGACCGAAAACATTTTTGTAATCTGAAGCTGTATCAGAACTAAAATTACGAAAACACGCCTATTCAAATATATTGAAATTTTTACCACCAAAATCTGAAAATTTTCAGATGAGAATTCTGATATTTTTCATATTTCAGCTCACAACATAGATTATGGGTACTCGTTAGAACCGCCATGCCGAGGCGGTTCTAACGAGTACCCACAATCTATGTTTTGAGCAGAAATAACTATATAAAACTATATAAAAGTGGGGTTTAAGGGGGTCAAAATTCAGCGGAAAAACTACTTTGGTTTTATAAAAAGCTTTACTTGTCTTTGTCCGTAAATCGATGCCTCAGGAAGGCTGTGTTTCATGATTTTCTGGATATATGTTTTGTTCTTTAAATACCGCATTATCTCATGATTGAGTGAGACAACATTTATATTCATGAACCATTTTTTTTTTGTACAGCGAACGTTTGCCCTCATACTCCCATATACCAGAAATCCCTTTTCTCATAGTGTGACCAACTTGTTTTATCAGAAATGAAGCGCAAAGTTCAAACGGCCCTTCTACACGGGTCCCTTGTCCTTTTATATGGTACATAAGTGCGGCTTGAATCTTTGTGACCCAAGCTTTTCATAAACACCTTAAACGCAAAATACTTCCAGCGGGTGACGTTTATACAACGTCACATTAACGTCGATGGCTCAGTTGGATGCGCCGTCCGACTGGAGACCAGGAGGTCGCGGGTTCAACCCCCGCCGAGGTCGCAAAATTCTTTCGTTGAGATTGATCATGAAATATTTTCTACGGTCATTCTCTTCCTTCCGCTGATTCAAGAAGGGCAGTTGTCAGTTTCTGGCGAAAGATTGTGCCCAATACCGGTTAACCGCTTAGAGGACTAAGCCTGCCCAGTAAACGTGTGGATATGTAAACTGACCGCGCTCGACATGACCCAATTGGGTTGACTGGGCCGTAAAACCTCAACACAAACAATCGTCTATTCCTGTTCTTCATTACGAAAAAACGCCAATTCAAATATACTGAAAAGTTAATTACCGAAAAATTGAAAATTTTCAGACAAAAAATTCAAATATTTTTCATATTTCTGCTCAAAAGATAGATTGTGGGTACTCGTTAGAACCGAAAACAAGCCTATTCAAATATATAGAAAAATTCAACTCCAAAAACTGAAAATTTTCAGATAAAAAACTCTGATAATTTTTCGTATTTCGGCTCAAAACATAGGTTGTGGTACTCGTTAGAACCGCCTCGCAGAGGCTGTTCTAACGAATACCCACAATCTATGTTTTTGAGCAGAAAAAGAAAAATAATGTATACCCCTGTAAACCCCAGTTTTACTATATAAAAGTGGGGTTTAAGGGGGTCAAAATTATATAGGCATGTTTTCGTGATGTGTGCCGAACTGGGACCCTTTTACTGTATCAATATTGGGATATCTTTTCTTTTGACCATAATTGTACTATAATTTGAACAAGTCCATTTAACTATCTGTAGATGTGCTTGAAACTGTTGCATGAGTGGACTGATTAGACACACCGTTTACTCAGGTCTGCATGTCCCATTACGTAGAATAGATATGGTATTAAACAGAAATAGCGCTCACCTTGCTGGAAAAGTGTATTGACTTCTGCTGATTGACGTTTGCTTCCTCTGGATAAAGATTTAGATATGGGGTTATTTATGTATTGAATTCCAAGATAATGGGCCTAATAATGTATTTTGACTAGCAAGACTGACCTTTTTTACATACCTCCTAGGTTTTTTATTCGGGCTTAACGTCGCTTTCAACAATCTATCAGCCATATCGCGACGATAACAGGATGTGGCAGGGAGCAAATTACTCACTTTGAGAGCGCTGCTTCAGTGAAATATCACGCCCAAGACACGAGACATAATATTCCACCCATTGAGCTGATCAGTTCTGATTCCTAGCTCTACTTTCTTAATGCTGAGTGCCAAGCAAAAGAGCAGCTAGTACCATTTTTAAAGTCTTTGGTAGAGCGAACCCGCAACCTCCCGTCACAAAATGGACGCTCTACTAACTTAACCACTGTGCCGATCACCTCCTACGTCAGAACAAGTCTGTGCGCCGCCATACAGGTTTACAGAATTTATAGATATTGTATAATATGCTGACAAACTATGCGAATGTACAAGCTATTCGGGGCCTCCTTAGTTCGTATATGGCATATGCCTTTTTCTCATTTTGCGCTTCAGATATTAGAAAATCTTGATACCGAAGGCCCAGATTGCCTATATATCCCCACTGCCTGATCTGGGCCTTCGATATCCTTTTACAAGATCACTGGATGCCGTAGATTTAAACAATGCATAGCAAAAGTATTCAGTACAGTGAACCCTCGTTACAACAACAGCATTTGTTCCCAAATATGTTGCCATTAAAAAGAATTTGCTATTGTTAAGCATCCTTAATGGACAGAATAATATATAGGAAATGCCTTGTTTTAGTCTTATTTCCTCAAAGAACATATGTTTTGGATATTTGTTAGAATCGCCTCAGTGAAGCGATTCTAACAAATATCCAAAACATATGTTGCTTGAAGTTTTTATATAATATTCTTGCATAATTTCTCATTAACTGTCACCTCTTAGCGAAGGTTTCGTGACATTCAAATTGATATTATAACGAACTTTGTCTTTCTAACGAGTGTCGGTATAACGAGGGTTGACTGTATATTACAGTGCGGTTTCGCTGACTGACCTTGATCTTGATATGCCTGAGTAAATTATGTAGACCTAGATCGGACACCGCAAAATGCTGCATCTGACAAGTATATACAATGTTTGATACCTTATATTCCACTTGTTGATACTCATCGAAAAAAAAAAATGATTTGTTCAAAGTTTGGAAGAAGAATAGTAGGGAAGTAAGATTATGGTAAAACAAAGCAAAAAGAAAGAATAAAATCAATAAGGGTGAATGATTACTAACATTAATCAAACGTGACAATGAAAGCCACTTACACAAGCTTCTTATCTAATTTCATGTAACGTGTGTCAGTCGAACGTTCCTACTCATCGTAGCAGATAGTCGGTTGTACCTGCTAACTATAGCTTTCAGTAACACGCCTTTTCAAATGTATAGACAAAATTCACCTCCAAAAACTAAAACTTTTCAGATAGAAAATATGTTATTTTTCATATTTCTGCTTAAAACATAGATTGTGTGTACTCGTTAGAACAGCCTTGGCAAGGCGGTTCTAACGAGTACCCACAATTTATATTTATTTGGGCAGAAATAAGAAAAATAATGTATACCCCTGTAAACCCCAGTTTTAGTATATAAATTTGTGTCTTAAAAACAGAATTTTGTGTGTGTGTGTGTGTGTGTGTGTGTGTGTGTGTGTGTGTGTGTGTGTGTGTGTGTGTATGTTTGTGTGTGTGGTTACTAGAATGCGTGCGTATATGTGTTTAATTAATGATTTTACAAAATGTAGGTTTATAGCATCAATCAATTACAGAAGATAATATTTTTTAGTTGACATAGTTTAAATTCTTGGTTTTGTAAGTCCTGTTAATGGTTTTCTTGTGTTCTGCCTTCAGGTCGCCGTTTGGCCATTGCTTTGTTTCAGTCAGTTTCACAAAAGTGTTTGTCATTACGAAAACATGCCTATTCAAATATATAGAAGATTTCAACTCCAAAAACTAAAAAATTTTCAGATAAAACCCCCGATATTTTTTCATGTTTCTGCTCAAAACATAGATTGTGGGTACTCGTTACCCACAATCTATGTTATTTAGCAAAATAAGAAAAATAATGTATACCCCTGTAAACCCCAGTTTTACTATATAAAAGTGGGGTTGAAGGGGGTCAAATTTATATAGGCGTGTTTTCGTGATGTGATTAAATGTGTTTAACTCACCGTGGTGTTTCACAGATGAGGTAGAGGACCCCTATGCCGACCAGACATATGCTTGTAATTTGGAGGTGTATCTAAATTAAGGATGCGGTTTTGCGCGAGTAAAACTGGTTAAAGCTCCCCCACCCCACAAACCCTCACCCCAGTGGTTTTTCTACTGACGTTCCAAGGCGGAATCTCTCATGATGAAAACATACCTATGTAATTTTAACACCGTTAAACCCCACTTTATGTAGTAAAACTGGGGTTTACAGGGGTATACGTTATTTTTCTTATTTCTGCTCAAAAACATAGATTGTGGGTACCCGTTAGAACCGCCTCAGCAGACGTGCGAAAAATATCCGAGTTTTTTATCTGAAAATTTTCGTTTTTTTTGGAGGTGAAATTTTCAATATATCTGAATAAACGTATTTTCGTAATGTTTTGCAGCTATTCTTTGTTTGTGCGCCGGTGATTTCAAACGTGGTGTTGGTTTTGTCATTGTATCTCATCTCTCCTTCTTTTAGTGACTCGGGAAGGCTGTGCTTCGTGATTGAGGCATTTCCTGGGATTACGAAAACACGCTTATTCAAATATATTGAACATTTCACCACCAAAAAATGAAAGTTTTCAGACAAAAATTCTGATATTTTTTCGTATTTTTGATCAAAATATAGATTGTGGGTACTCGTTTGAGCCGCCTCGCCGAGGCGGTTCTAACGAGTACCCACAATCTTTGTTTTTGAGCAGAAATGAGAAAAAAAATGTATACCCCTATAAATCCCAGTTTTGCTATATAAAAGTGGGGTTTAAGGGGACCAAAATTATATGTTTTCGTGATGGATATCTTCACTTTATTCACGCAAGTAACATATTTTTGTATGTTACTTCGCTTTTCTTAATACCTACTATACTGAATAAAGCTTGAATAAATTCAAATCTTTGCTCCAAAGGTACGAGAGACTTCTCTAGTGCTGTTATTCTTTCATAGCTAGAAAAATACAATTATATGGAAGCTACTTGTAAATATTGCGTGTTGTTAATTATTTATTTATAAACAATATAACTAGATTTAATGCAAACATTTCGGAGGCCCTAGCGTGTCAGATTTCAATATGATAGTGTACTTGTTCGGATGTACTGGTTTGTTATGAAAGCGTCTCTGTAGTCAGTCTCACAAAAATCAATGAAATGTTATTCAATTTCCCGATATTTAGATGACTTACGAAATATTAATAATGATTACTTTGAAATCGTATATAAAACTTCAGTCAATTCAGTTAAACAAAGCGATATTTATTAATAACTAATAATATACTATCAAATAATATAACCTCTACTTAAAGTGATGCTAAGTGGGATGAATTTAATTTTGATATCGTTAAATTTCCGAATGTCGTCGTCCCCCGTGCTAAACCCTATACTGTATATATTTCTCTACTTACTCGTTTGGCTTGGGCATCTATCCAATTTAATGCCTTTAATAATCAAAATAAACTTTTTGGTTCCTGTTCTTCTGTTTACTTTCATCACGAAAATATGCCTATATAATTTTGACCCCCCTTAAACCCCACTTTTATATAACAAAACTGGGGGTTAGAGGGGTATACATTATTTTTCTTACTTCTGCTCAAAAACATAGCTTGTGGGTACTCGTTAGAACCGCCTCGCCGAGGCGGTTCTAACGAGTACCCACAATCTATGTTTTGAGCAGAAACATGAAAAATATCAGAATTTTTATCTGAAAATTTTACAGTTTTTTTGGTGGTGAAATTTTCAGTATATTTGAATAGGCGTGTTTTCGTAATGTAACTGCTGACATTCTAAAACAGGGTTATTGGATAATAAACTGCGTAAAGCATTTTCTGGGTTTTATTGCTGTCATTCTTAAATACTTTTCAAATACAACGTTGGCTTAAAAACACTTCTGGAGGAATGTTTATCGGACCTCGAATTTTATAATGGCTTAGTTTATAAATTCAGAAGGATTGTTACTAATACCGAGTTTTCGAAACAGTTAAAATGAGTGTCAAACATTACAAAAAAAAGTAGGTTGAAACATGAATGCTATAAGCACCAAAACGCGTGATGGTTGTTAAAATAACTTTGCTTGTCTCTTTAATTGCACTACGGCCAATATACCTTAAACTGAATGAAGGTTCCTTGCTTGATCTGTTTCGGAAGGTGGCGCCTAGATATTAATGTATTTCGTGAATGTGCCTTTCCATGGTAAATTATCTTTGTTTTCATAGCTGTAAAATGGCATGAATATAGCCCTAACATTGCTCCTCCGTTGCAATTTTTTTTGTATATGTATTGTCATTATTCGTTCTGTGCCTCGGGAAGAATGTATTTCGTGACTGTGCATTTCCATGGTAAATTTAATGGTAACGCCCATGCCTTTCCATGGTAACAATTCATATTTGTTTCATAGCTGTAAAATGGCATGAATATGGCACTATATTTCCTTTTTAGTGTACGATTTCACTGCTGCCCTATAGTATCTGACAAATTCGTGTGCTTTAGGGAAATTGATATACTTTCAGCGGGAGATAACTCTGTAAAGAATGTTTGCCTCCATTACGAAAACACACCCATTCAAATATATTGAAAATTTTACAACTCAAAAAAGGACAAATAAAGAATTCTGATATTTTTTTTTATTTCTGCTCAAAACATAGATTGTGGGTACTCGTTAGAACCGCCTCAGCGAGGCGGTTCTAACAAGTACCCACAATCTATGTTCTCTAGCAAAATGAGAAAAATAATGTATACCCCTGTAAACCCCAGTTTTACTATAGAAAGTGGGGTTTAAGGCGGTCAAAAATATATAGGCGTGTTTTCGTGATGCTTTCTAAAAATGATTCTTTTCTGAAAAGAAAGAATTTACTTCCAAAGGGAGCAAAATCTGTCCTTGTAGAGGAGAACCAGTTTTAAAAAAGTGATTTGGTTTGCAGAAAAGCAAACAAGAAGTCATAAAAGCTGTCTCCCATATAAAAAAAACGGAAGAAAATCCACCATGTGCATCTAGTGCCTTTAAGGGTTCAAACGAGGTTCAATGAACGTTAACATAACTTCAATTATGCGTCAATAATGTACACATCAACATTTACTACTCTCAGGACTATTACATCAGACAAGAATACCATTACGAAAACAAGCCTATTCAAATATATTGAAATTTTTACCACCAAAAACTGAAAATTTTCAGATAAAAATTCTGATATTTTTTTATATTTCTGCTCAAAACATAGATTGTGGGTACTCGTTAGAACCGCCTCGGCGAGGCGGTTCTAACGAGTACCCACAATCTATGTTTTTGAGCAGAAATAAGAAAATAATGTATACCCCTGTAAACCCCAGTTTTACTATATAAAAGTGGGGTTCAAGGGGGTCAACATTATATAGGCATGTTTTCGTGATGGGTTGGAATTCCAAACACTATTTTTATTGGAAAAATTGAGCATAATGTTTCAAAATATCGTCTATTGAGTTCCCCAGCATGCTATGCGATTAGTACATTTTATAGGGCAAAATTATACAAAGTTTCAGCGAGCTCTGCATCTGATCACTGATTGTTTTATGCGTACTGAAACATATCTAACAAAAATAATGTATAAAATTAACATTAAATACACAATTATTCGTGAATCTACGGTTTAATGATCAGATTATTTGAGTCTGCGAGGGTAACATCATTTTCGAACATGGATTTCTTAAGGGCAAATAATGCAAGGAAATTTGTCTAGAACAAATATATACATATATATGAGTCGCAACGTCAGAAAACGTACCTCCTTCGGACATGTGAGCCAAACGAAGGTTCAGATCTACCTGGGCTTTCGCGCAATCTGATCAGAATATTCACTCGTCACGCAGTCTGATCAGAATTATCACTAGGCGCATGTTGGATAGCCAAGGATGCAATGCAAAATTTCTTCTTTAGGACAACGAAGACGCTGGTCAGATTGTGCGGATACGCAGACTGATTTGAGTCTTCGTTGGGCACACGCATTACGAAAACATGCCTATTCAAATATATTAAAATCTTTACCACCAAAAAATGAAAATTTTCAGATAAAAGATTCTGATTGTTTTCATATGTCTGATCAAAACAAAGATTGTTGCTACTCGTTAGAACCGCCTCGACGAGGCGGTTCTAACGAATACCCACAATTTATGTTTTGAGTAGAAATAAAAAAAATAATGTATACCCCTGTAAACCCCAGTTTTACTATATAAAAGTGGGGTTTAAGTGTTCAAAATTATACAGGTATGTTTTCGTGATGGAGTCAGAAGGTACATTTTCTCACATTGCGGCTCATATACTTCCGGTGGTACTTAGCAAGCAATGACCTGCCAATAGCTCTTCGGTGCCACTTCCTTACTTTGCATGATAATTCAAGTACTCCCACACAACAGTCTAGTTTGCACACAAGGCTGTCTGGAATCAAAACTTTTCTTGTAATCTTAACCCTGGTCCTGCTGAACTCGTTTATGCTCTGCTTTTGCAAACAGTGTAGATTCAGATCAGTTGGCTTCTGAAGAAGCCAACTGATCTGGATCTGCACTGTTTGTCATTACGTATGTGAATTTGTATCAACAACTTGGATCAAGCAATGTGATTGGCTGAAAATTAGAAGTGGCGGTGGCATCTTTATTCAGTATGGCAAGGGATAATATAAACTCAGTTGCCCAGAAAGGACAACAATCATGAACCAGAGACATTAGGAAAAACAACAACAAAATTGACAAAACAAACAGCGCGTTTGCAGACTCAATGTTATTTAAAAATGCCCAGTAGAACTAACTGGCAAGTGTATTGTTACTTCGTATTTGCAATGTTGTACAGCTATATTTTCAGATTGTTCAGCCATCACATACTTTTCTCTGTAGATTGTTGAAAATACGTTGAATGCAGAACAGATCTGTACTGGAGAATAATCAGTCCTATAGACGCATTGTGAGTCTTCGCACCCACGTTGTCTAGTCAGGCCTTTATAAAATATTAACACTTAGCTGCGTCTAAAAGTGGAGCCCAGTGGATGCTCTGAGCAGGTGGCTGCAGAATATAATTACAAACGATTCTTTACCATTTGATGCAAATGTCACAGCATTTATCCTGTGTATTCGGACACTTATACGCGACCAAACAATATATTACCGAATCAAAAGGAGCATTTAAATCCAGGTCTGCTTTGGCATTCTGTTGTTACGTTTTAGACAAATCGACGCATATTGTCACGGACTTTGTCGAATTTTAAGATTAGTACGACAAAAAGTTAAGATGCCTACATATTATTCTTATTAAGGACAACAAATACACTTCCAGTGAAGGTACCTATGTCAAAAGTATTTTGTCACACTTCTTTTACTTTAGAGTAGACCCCTAATCAGAAGGGCTTGATGTGCCGGAAGGCAAAGAAGAAGTCATGAAAGTTGTGTCCCTTAGTAAAATTGCGTAAAATCTATCGAGAGTATCCGTTCCTCTTACTAGACTTGTATATCGGCAAAATAATTAACCCATTAATGCCGTGTGGACTCTTCTACCTCAACCCTTTGGACAGGTTCATTTCCTATATATGGAGGCTCTGATTTGTTTTTATTATTACAATATTTTGTAGGAATTTCTGAACTTAAAGGAAACAGTGTAGACTCTGATCAGACGCCGCGTTCTAAGGCTACTGCTCAGAGTCTACACTGTTTGCCAATGCCCCTTTAAAAGGACGCCAGGCATAAATGGATGGATCACCATGATTCAAACACATGTACAAATACAGTACTCAACTGAAGATCTATCTATTGGAAAGACGTTTTTTCGCCTGGCGTTTCATTCCAAATGGAAAGACTGACTTGTTATTGACAATATCTTATCAGGAACCATTTGTCTTTCCTTTTTCTGTGCTTTGTTTTCAGATATTTACGGTAAATATTGAATAAAATTAATTAGATTTACGGCAAAAATGGGTCTGATCTATATAATTTCTATAGTAAACTAGATGTTTGAAAAAAAGTAATATATATATATATATATATATATATATATATATATATATATATATATATATATATATATATATATATATATATATATATATATATATTATTAAAAAATTGTTTTTCCTCACTAATTTCAAATTATTGATGTTCCATAATAATATTATGATAAATTGTCAGACAGGAGACAGAACAATTTTGTCGGAAATATCTCCCATGAAAGTATACCCATTCGCCTTAAATATAAAAGTGTTATTTACTTTTCTAAACCGTTTATTTATCATACTAATCTAATTTAGTTTTAGATTAAGCGCCACGAATGTGTGACCGAAAACTGTTTTTATATTGTGGAATTGCACTCCTGAGGGAAGATGGTGCCAACAAGGCCAAAATCTTTACCAGAAAAAAATCAACATTCCTGTGCTTTCGACATATTTCAAAAAGTCGTTTTCTTTCTTGGCGCTTTACACAGAAGAAGTAAATTTGCAAACTTTTGTCATGATTTAATGCAAAACCATTTGTCGTAACTTCCTATGCAAGAAAAATTTTATTCTAGTCATTGGTTTTTAAACAATCAAATATTTTCACTTTTTTCCCATAGTACAAACGAATGCAAATTATACAGAAATCTGAAGAGTACGTAACTTCATGCAGATTTTCAACAAGTTCCGCTTGTTCAAATTTTCTGAAAGTTTTACAATATTGTTGTGAAACATCAATAATTTAAATTCAGCAAAGAAAATATAAAAATACTTTCTTCGACAAAAATTAAAAAAAAAAATCACTTTACTATAGAAAATCATAGATCAGACCAATTTTGGTTGTAAATATTTTTTAGGGTAAATATTTGAAAACAAAACCAGAAACAGAAAAGACTAATGGTTTCTAAGATATGTCAATCAGAACAAAATATTTTCATTTGAAATAAAACACCAAGCAAAAAGCGTCTTTCCGAGTGATAGTGAACGGACAGAAGACCAATTACGACCAGCTAAGTCTCAAACTAGGCGGCTGCGTATCCAAGGTAACTGATCAGGGCCACTTTTTATTGTAGATAATTTATATTGGGGACATAGAATGCCTTGACTAGACTGCGTGGTATATAGGCTATTTTGAGCTTTTGCTAAAGCTTCAGCAAAGGTTAAAGAGGGCTTGATACGCTTTGAAGATAATTTGGAGACAACTTTTGTAACTTCATGTTTATTACTACATGCCAGCCCCCGTCTGAAAAAGGGTCTACTCTATAAGAAAAGAATGTGCTCCCAGAGGGAGCACATTCTTTTCTTATAGAGTAGATCCCATTTCAGAAGGGAACAAAACAATATCGACAGGCTCCATTCAAAGTGACTCAAATCCCGTTATAATAAATGGATAAGTTTGATCGCGTCTGCAAAGGGAGATATTTGAAAACAGATAGTTGCCTTCTTAGTACTGACAACTTTTTTTTAAAAAAATTGAGACAACTCTTAAAGAAAATAATTTGCACCATGGGGAGCAAACGATTTCCTTTGAGAATATCCCCCACACCAATGAGACGGATGGCAATTATTTTGAGAAAACGTACCTTCTGACTTGTACGCCCAACAAAGACTCAATTCAGCCTGCGCATCCGCGCAGTCTGATCAGACTATTTGCTGTCTGCATGAAGAAACTTTGTATCCTTAGCTATCCAAAATGCGCCAGGTAAATGTTTCGATCAGACAGCGCAAATGCGCAGGCTGATCTGAATCGTCGCACAAGTTCGAAGGTACGTTTCGTGACGTTGCGGCTCTACCAGTTTGTCCTATAGTAGTCCATCACAAAAAACATGCCGATATAATTTTGTCCCCCTTAAACCTCACTTTTATATAATAAAACTAGGGTTTACAGTGTATACATTATTTTTCTTATTTCTGCTTAAAAACTGCTTAAAAACATAGATTGTGGGTACTCGTTAGAGTACCCAAAATCTATGTTGTGAGTAGAAATATGAAAAATATCAGAATTTTTTATCTGAAAATTTTCATTTTTTTTTTGGTGGTTAAATTTTCAGTATATTTGAATAGGCATGTTTTTGTAATGCGTGATTTTATGCCCCACCGACTGTGGTTCCACTTATCTCCCATGGTTGCTGATATAGCTGAAGTACTATTTGAAAATGCGGCACTTTTTCAGAATAGTGTGCATCTATCTAAAGATCTAGAATTCAATGCCAGTTCGTCTGTTTTCAGATTCTACTGTGCGCCAGCCAGTAAAACCTTTAACAAGACACGTTATATCTCAGTTGTAACCTGCCAGTTAGACCATTAACAGACCACGTCTTATAACTCTATTGTACACCAGCCAGTGATACCTTTGACAGGACACGCCATTTAACTCTGTTGTACACCAGCAAGTGATACCTTTAACAGGACACGCCATTTAACTCTGTTGTACACCAGCCAGTGATACCTTTAAAGGACACGCCATTTAACTCTACTGTACACCAGCCAGTGAGACCTTTAACAGGACACGTTATATAACTCAGTTGTACACCAGCAAATGATACTTTGAACAGGGCACGCTATATAACTCTATTGTACATCAGCCAGTGATATCTTTAACAGGACACGTTATTTAACTCTATTGTACACCAATACAACTCTGTTGTACACCACTTTTAACAGGACACGTCATATAACCATATAACACATATAAGTATCGATTTTACTTGACATCAAATGACTTACTTCATATATTGAAAGTTTGATCCTTAAGTTCAGGTAGGCTATAACTCTAGGGAATGGTTGTTAAACAGACCCCTTGACCAAGTTTTAAAATCATTTTAAAGTTATGGTCGACTTTATCTCTAAGGACTGAGATTTTGCCTTTTCACATAGAAGATGATTTTCTACGAGCAAATTCTTTCCTTTTATGGTACAGTCCTTTCCTGAAGGGGATTGTTGCGCAGAAACGCAAATGGGAAATCACAAAAGTTATCTCCCTTGTAAAATGGCATAAAAAAACAAACAAACAAAAACACATGTCTATCAATTCTTCTTAAGGCGTTCGAATGATTTGGGTGGGCACGGTATTTTGCGGTATCTGAGAAACTGCTAAAACCATTTTATGCTTATGTTATTACATGCCAAATTTCTCTCATTTATTACGTTAAATTATTCAATCGGACGGAAAGTAGACTTTTATCAAATGCCAAAGAGGGTCGTTATTTGATTTGCTTTCTTTGATGTCAGAAAATTTAATAAGGCGGACAGATTTGCAACATTTTGTGCGTAAAAGACTGCAGAGGCTATGGAATAAAAGATAAAATATCAATAGCAGCCTAAAAAGCGTAAATTATAAGGCGTATATCAGACATACAATGGCATATCTATTTTAGAGCGTATGCAAATTGTGTCTGCATTCAAGTCTCAACATCTTTTACAACGTTTAAAGCGCCAAGCAAAATCTGTAGCAGACGACATTCTATTTTTTTCATAGAGAAAATAAGTCTTTTGTCATTGCATGTGTATCGTCTGTTTTCAACAAATAAACCCTATAGGAGCCAATCACATTTTGTAAAAAGACGAAATTCTCTTTGTTTTTCAGACACAATAAGAATTAACACTTAATGTGATTCGATTCACATTAAATATCAAGACATGTTTTTCTCTGAAAAAAGTAATATAAATAAATAAAAACGTGGCGTCTGCTGCATTTGTGATTGGCGCATTAAGGATGAAGGTCTATATCTGGCGAAATGCGCATCATTATGAAAACACGCCTATTCAAATATATTGAAAATTTTACAACCAAAGAAAGGAAAATTTTCAGATTAAACATTCTGATATTTTTTATATTCCTCCTCAAAACATAGATTGTGGGGTACTCGTTAGAACCGCCTCGAGTACCCACAATCTATGTTTTTGGTAAAATAAGAAAAATAATGTATACCCCTGTAAACCCCAGTTTTACTATATAAAAGTGGGGTATAAGGGGGTTAACATTATATAGGCATGTTTTCGTGATGTGTTCGAATCCGTCTACACATCCGAACGTGCCCGCTGAATGAAGGTAAAGATTTTTCTTTACATACTGCAGCATTTAGCGTATCTACTCTGAATATTGGACAGAACTCCTGTACATGCATGAACACATTTTGAAAACACGCCTATTCAAATACATAGAAAATTTCATCTCCAAAAACTGTAAATTTTCAGATACAAAATTCTGATATTTTTCTTATTTCTGCTCAAACATAGATTGTGGATACTCGTTAAAACCGTCTCGGCAAGGCGGTTCTAACGAGTACCCACAATCTATGTTTTTGAGCAGAAATACGAAAAATAATGTATACTCCGGTAAACCCCAATTTTACTATATAAAAGTGGGGTTTAAGGGGGTCAACAATTATATAAGCATGTTTTCGTGATGAGGTGAACCGCAACGTCAGAAAACGTACTTTCGGACATGTGCGCCAAGCAACGATTCAGATCAGCCTGCGTATTCGCGCAATATGATCAAAATTTCCATAGGGCTCATTTGGGTAGCCAAGTATGCAAAGTTTCCTCAGGCGAACAACGAAGACTCTGATCGAATTGAGCGGATGCGCAGGTTGATTTAAATCTTCCTTGTTCGCACATCAAAAGGTACGTTTTTTGAATTTGTTGCTTAAATATATTTTACTATGTGTCGATTTGTCTAAAATCTTCAGGATGAGTGATAGTATAGATCCTGATCTACGTCTAGACTGTTTGCTTAGGCCTGTATATTCCAATAATTAGGGCTGTTACGATAAAACTGTTTACAGGCAGGACGGACGGACAGGCATCAGGACCGTCTGTTTTTTGTGGATATATTTTACAGTGTCCAACGAGTATGGAAGCAGATAACATATATCATGATCAGAATACGCGAATGCGCAGATTGATCTGGGCCTTTGTTACCCGTTCAGGCAATGAGGGCTATTTTCTCCTGGGCATCGCGAAAACACGCCTATATAATTTTGACCCCCTAAAACCCCACTTTTATATAGTAAAACTGAGGTGTACAGGGGTATACATTATTTTTCTTATTTTGCTAAAAACATAGATTGTACGTACTCGTTAGAACCGCCTCTACGAGGCGGTTCTAACGAGTACCCACAATCTATGTTTTGAGCAGAAATATGTAAAATATCAGAATTTTTTATCTGAAAATTTTCCTGTTTTTGGTGGTGAAATTTTCAATATATTTGAATAGGCGTGTTTTCGTAATGGGACACACTTATACATGAGCCTCCGTCAGTAAACATACCTTCGGACACGTGCGCCCAAAGAAGATTCAGATCAGCCTGCGCATTCGCGCAATCTTATCAGACCCTTCATTGGGCGCGGACAATGGAGACTGCTTAGACTGCACGGGTGCGCAGGCTGATTTGAGTCATTGTTTGGTGGATATGTCAGAAGGTACGTTTTCTCACGCTGTAACTAAAATGAGATAATAATAAAACTCAAAGAACACTCATACATAATTTGTCTGAGAATTTCTTTAATACCAAAAATGTTTTGCATTGCCGTCCAGGGCAGACAACTAATAATTCCATTTCAATATATGAATAAAATTAGACTACTTTCTCTATTGTACGCCATATACGCACATTCAGGCAAGGACACTAGCTCTAATACATATGTAAGAGTATGTCAAGTAATGCTGGAAAGAGAAAAGTGATTAGTATAAGTCTTTGACAAAGGGCGGTTCTACAATCTATGTTTTCGAGCAGAAATAAGACTAGAAATGTGTCAATATGACACACAAATGCCCCTGCCCAGGCCATCCTCAACCACACGCAGGTATTTTGCAAAAAAATGAAGTTGAAAAAAGGGCCATAACTCTCATAATAATTGGCTGATTTTATTCTAACTCGAACGACCATATTTTATGATTATATACCTGGGTATAAAATATGAATCCAATACACAAATCAATCTTTTTCAAAAAAAAAAAAAAAAAAAAAAAATATCGGAAGGAAAACATCTTTTGAAGGTAAAAAAGGGCCATAACTCTCATAATAATGGGTTGATTTTACCCTACTTGGAACTTGACCTCTATATTATGATTATATACCTGTGTGTTAAATTTGAATTCAATACATTGATGTTTTCAAAAGATATCAAACTGAAACTTTTTTCAACGTTGAAAAAGGGCTGTAACTCCAAATATAATTGGTGGAGTTTACCTAAATGAAACTTGACCTATATTTTATAATTATATGCTTGTGTATAAAATATGAATCCAATTTACTAATCTTTTCAAAAGTTTTGGAATGGAAACCATTTTTTACCCTAAATCAAACTTGACATACATTTTATGATTATATACCTGTGTATAAAATTTGAATCCAATAAACTAATCTTTTAAAAAGATATCAAACGGAAACCATTTTTCAACTATTTTTCAACATTGATAAAGGGCCGTAACTCCAAAATAATTGGTGGATTTTACCCTAAATCAAACCTGACCTATATTTTATAATTATATGCTTGTGTAGAAAATATGAATCCAATACACTAATTTTTTCCAAAGTTATGGAACTGAAACCATTTTTCAAAGTTGAGACAGGGCCATAACTCCCAAAATAATAAATGTATTTTGCTCTAAATCAAACGACTTACATTTTATAATTATATACCTGTGTACAAAATTTCAATCCAATTCACCAATCTTTTCAAAATATATTGCACGAAAACCATTTTATCAGTTGAAAATTTTTCAAAGCTGAAAAGGGCTATAACTCCCAAAATAATTGGTGGATTTTACCCTAAATCGAACTTGGCCTACATTTTATGATTATATACCTGTGTATAAAATTTCAATCCAACACACAGATCCTTTCAAAAGATATCGCACGGAAACCAAAAGTGTTACGTACGGGACGGACGGGATGGGACGGACGGGACGACGAACGGGACGGACAGCGGTGATACTATATGCCCACCCCCACTGAAAATGGCGGGGGCATAAAAAACTCGTTAGAACCGCCTAAGCGACCCTGTAAACCCCAGTTTTACTGTATAAAAGTGGGGTTTAAGGGGGTCAATCTATAGGCATGACAGACAAGGTCCTGCTCAGATTGACTGAGCTCTTCAGGCTGAGCTGAGTCTTTTCTGACGCACCAGCCATAAGGTACGTTTTCCCACTTCCGGCTTATGTATATCCATATAATGCTAGTTTCGGTATTACCATACCGAAGTTTCTGCCATTATTCATATATTGTAACTCATTATCATATCAACCCTATCATATTCAACTATATTACTACAAATGTATGAAATATCAAGAACTTCGTTGAAGTTAATTTCGCACCTGCGTACCAAAATGTGAAAACAAGCACCAAAATAGTAAGAGTTGTCACCCTTGTAGGCTCAGTGCGATAAAACAATCAATGAAGTGAAACTAATTACAGTCGACTCTCGTTATCTCGAATTCCAAGGGACTCTCTGAAACACTTCGAGATACCGTACCTCGACATATCAGGGTTGAGAGAGTGAGGAAAACAATAAATTGAACAACCACATTTAACAAATGAATATGTAATTTGACTCCTGATGTTTCTCCTCTTTTCCACATTGTTTTGCTACCTGTTGTCATAGTTTCATGTTTAAGCATGGACCAGATTTTCACTTCGAGATAAGCGGTAATTCGAAATAAGCGAGTTCGAGATAACGAGGTTCGACTGTATAAAGTTTTGCAGTTTGTAAAATTTATTTAGGCTAAATGCGAGGGTGGACGCTAGGGTGGACGGCTGTACATGGGCGGACGAACGGACGGACGAAAACTGGAAGAAGAGATGAGGAACAAACAATAACAAGTCACAACGGTTTAGTTGCAATAACCGACATACAAGCCAAGACGAGTTGCAGAAGAACCGTCTCGGAGTGGTGGATAGAAAAATACTCGGGCCGAAGAGTTTACTTGATCGAAACCTCGCCCTTAACCCTTTCGGCGCCAAATTTCAGACTACATTTGTCGTCTGTTTTTTTTTTTTGTTTTTTTTTTTAATAAGCTATCGCTTACAAAGACGTTTATATATGTAAATCTGGACAGACTGAATGTCAAACAGTTTGCAAAAGCACTTTATTATTGCCTATGGCAGTGAAAGAGTTTTCTAATGTATCCCCAAATTACAAATACACACTCGGTCTGCATATACTACTCTACATCATCAGTGAAACATCGCAGTGAAACACAAACAACTACAAAGAAGGTAGAGAGTCAATGACGATCTGAAGCCAGAGCCAAAGAAAGCCACAAGCAGGACCACGATTGCATTACGAAAACACACCTATTCAAATATATTGAAAATTTTACCACCAAAAAAATGGCAATTTTTCAGATAAAAAAATCTGATATTTTTCATATTTCTGCTCAAAACATAGATTTTTGGGTAGTCGTTAGAACCGCCTCGATGAGGCGGTTCTAACGAGTACCCACAATCTATGTTTTTGAGTAGAAATAGCAAAAATAATGTATACCCCTTAAACCCCAGTTTTACTATATAAAAGTGGGGTTTAAGGGGGTCAAAATTATATAGGCATGTTTTCGTGATGGGCCCGTCCGTAGACAGTAATGGTCAGGCGCCATCCTTCTGAAATAGGTAAAGGAAGAAGCCGTCATTTAGTCCGAGGCCCGATTCACCGTAGTGCAATTAAAGAGGGAAAGAGGTATCAACCATTGGCCATTCGGTTTACAACCAAGCGCGTATTTTGCCGCATAGTGTCTATGTTTTAACCTATCATCTTAAATGATTGGCAATTTTCTTTCTTTTTTTTTTTTTTTTTTTTTTAGATATTCCGAAAAATCAATATTACCAACAATACCTCTGAATTTATAATCTGTCGCCATAAAATGCAGGTGCAGACATATCTTCATTTAGAGAGTTTACAAGCCAACATTATATTTGTGAATTAATTCAGATTGATGCTGATAAATGTGTTGTAAAAGTAAAACATAGAAAATGTTTTACGTAGTTTATGATACTAATACCCCTGTTTTAGAGTTCAGAGTTCAAAGTATATTTCTGTTATAAAAGTCACTTACGTGATCAGATGGTCAAGCAAAACGAATAACCTGCGATATATAAAACATATGATGTTTGCTCAAGAGACTTCGCCTTACAGAAACGGCAATATAATATATGGTATGGTGATTTATCAAGAAAAGTTGGCTGCAATGTAAAAGAGCAACGACAATACATTACAATCTGTCCTCCTCTATTTCATGCTTGTAACAGATTAGGTTTGGGATAAGGCCAAGATTAATTTTAGATATAAATATTTTTGGTTAGCTTAGGGCTTTTTTTTCAGGCTAGCTAAGCTCACCTCTACTTCTTGAAACGGATTCACAAGCCTTAGGTAATTCAGCAGACGACAACCCATTGTTATTTACTTAAGTTATCATCCGGAAATGAAACACAGACCTGCCATGAGCAGATAGCACTGTAAAAATTGACGAAATTTGCCAATCAACAATTCAAAACCAGATCCTCACTATATCAATGTAGACACCGAGTTTGGTGAAAATCCTTTGATATTTACTCAAGGTATCGTCCAGAAACGAAACTATGGACGGATGGACGTACGTCAGACACACGGTCGGACGGACGGACAGACGGATGGACACACGTATATCCAACGTGATCCCATAATACCCCGCCACTTTTGTGTGGCGGGTAATAAAAATATATCAAAGTATCGTTTAATGATATTTAATCCCAGAGCATTTATGGTAAATACCTTGTAGAATTTTCAGGGTCACGGTCACTGATATATGTAATTATGATCTGAGATTTCGCGTAGTTTATGATACCGGCATGCCTGTTTAGATGTTTAGTAGTTAGCCGTTTATTCCGGTCATTAAAACCTACTGACTTAGTTTCGTGCGAGTAAAACTGGTTTAAGCCCCATCCAGCCTCCAGTAGTTTTCTTACTGACCGTTCTATGGCGGCTCTTCTGCTGTAGTTATTTTTTCTTAGTGCATCTTTGGTTTAAAAATCAGGTGTTTGTTTTGTTCTGATTTGTCCTACATCTCTCCTTCTTTTGGTGCATCGGGAGGGCTGTGCTCCGTGACTGTGGCATTTTCTGGGTATTGTCATTTGTATTTTGTACAGTTTCTGGATTATATATGTGTTTCACTGTGATGTGATGTTTCCATTACGAAAACATGCCTATTCAAATACACTGAAAATTTCATTACCAAAAACTGAAAGTTTCAGATAAAAAAAAATCTGATATTTTTCATATTCCTGCTCAAAAACATAGATTGTGGGTACATATTAGAACCGCCTCGCAGAGGCGGTTCTAACGAGTACCAAGAGGCGGTTCTAACGAGTACACACAATCTATGTTTTAGGAGAAATAAGAAAAATGATGTATACCCATGTACACCCATTTTTACTATATAAAGGAGGGTTTTAAGGGGGTCAAAATTAAACAGGTATGTTTTCGTGATGCACATCTGAGGCAGAGGCTCCCTATGCGGACCGAATATATGTTTGTAATTTTGAGCAGCATCAGAATTTAGGATGATGTTTCACACGAAAACTGGTTTAAGTCCCCCAGTAGTTTGCTACTGACTGTTCTAAGACGGTTTTTCTTTTGCATTTATTTGTTTGTACGTCTGTGGTTTCATATGTGGCGTTTGTTTTGTCATAATTTGTTTCTATCTTGCCTTCTTTTGGTGCCTCGGGAAGACTGTACTTAGTGATTTCCTGGGTATCTTAACTTATATATGTTTTGTAATTCGATCGTAATGGCATTCAAAAACTCTATATTCCGTTTTCTAGGCAACTGTATAAGCCATTATGCAACGGGTCCCGGTTATTTCCTTATAATTACGTGGCTGTTTACTGGGCCAGTGTTATAGTGCGGCCATCCATCAATATGTAATCATTTTTATCACTCTTTTATTGACATTCTACTTGCCTAGGAATTACAAGATTCCGAGAACTCTAGACGTTCGTGTGATTAATTTAGTGTACCATATATACGCTTAATATACGGACAAGCGTACCTGAGTAATAACTGGAACACTGATCAAGTGCCTCCCAAGTCGATTAATCTGGGTGAATAAGCCCTCCCACCTAACCCCATCCTTTTAATAGCTGTTCAACTGACTGCTCCAAGATGGTAATTTTGTTTCAGTTCTTCTTTGTTCTTATGTCTGTTATTGTTTATATGCAGTTTTGTATCGTCATTGTTTTTATTCTACATCTCTTCATTACGAAAATACACCTATTCAAATATATAAAAAATTTCACCTCTAAAAACTGAAAAATTTCAGATAAAAATCTCTGATATTTTACGCTTTTCTGCTCAAAACATAGATTGTCGGTACTCGTTAGAACCGCCTAAGCGAGGCGGTTCTAACTAGTACCCAAAATCTATGATTTTGAGCAGAAATAAGAAAAATAATGTATGCCCCTGTTACCCCAGTATTACTATATAAAACTGGGGTTTAAGGGGGTCAAAATTATATAGGCTGGTTTCGTGACGTTTTCAATCTGTACCTCGGAACAGCTTTTCCTCAAGAACGAAGCCTTTCCTGGTTAACATTATTTGTAGTTTACACCATTTACTCTTTCAGCGCTGCCAACACAGTTACATGTAACTAGGCAAACACTGTAGATCCTGGCGAGATGGCGGCTCATACTGAGCCATCTCAGAAGGACCTACATTGTTTGCGATTTTGTTTTCTAATTATAGACTGAAACCTCTATTTTCAAGTATGGAAATATCCAAATTCAAAAATGGAAGAGATCACTTAGGCAATTCAGGAATAAAAGGGTTAAGTAAACAGTTCTAAAGACGTGTGATTTGCCTCTGCACTGTTTTGCACTCAGTTATTAGTTGTGGAACATCAACAATAAGTTAAATGAGCTAGTTCAGTTGTTTCAGTGGAGTATAATTCAGAGTTAATTAGGGTAATTGCGGTATACATCTTTTTTTTTAAATTAACGGTTAAGCTGTTTTGGTGGCGTACAATACGGAGTTATTTTTGGTAAATACGGTATATACTATTTTTTTTATTAACTGTTCTTCAATTTTGTCTTAGTGTAGATGTGTCATAGACAATGACCTATGCGATTTGGATATGTAAATACATGTGTAAAGCTAAAGGGTGTCTTCAAAACTTATGCTGACAGCAAAGACCCGATTAGCCTGTAGATTAGGGCATTCGATATATTAACCCTAGTCCTGCTGAACCCGGATATACCCTGCCTTAGCAAACAGTGTAGATCCAGATCAGTTGGCTTCTGAAGCAAACTGCTCTCTGGATCTGCACTGTTTGCTATTAAGTATGTGAATTTATATCAACAACCTGGATCAAGTAATCTGATTGGCTGAAAATTAGAAATGGTCGTGGCAATTTAATTGATTCGAAACGACAAGGGTTGACACCATCATTTGATCTTGAAGAATGTACTGATTAAATGCGAACACTTTCATGAAACTGTACAAGCGAGAGATGACCTGAATCTTCACCTTTCACATGTGCTGACGATTTTTTTCTCCACATATTTTATGTTTGTCACACCAGCTATCCAGTTTGGTGCCAAAGTATAGTTTATAGTTCACAAAATCACACACGCTGTTTTGTGGTATCCAATTTACCATATGTATTCGGACAGACAGGCCTGAGCAAACAGTATAGACCCAGATGAGACGCCGCAGAACGCGGAGTCCCATCTGGGTCTACACTGTTTGCCACTCATCCAGCAATTTTTAGACACAACATCGGGTAGTGAATTGTACTGGTTCACATTTTAGAACATATATGGTAAGGTGTTGAGGTGTCCGAATACTTAGGGTAAATACGGTAATTGCAAGAAGTGGAATCAGCCGCAGCGTCAGAACATGTACAACATATTTTCGGACATACATGTGCGCCCAATAAGGATTCACGCATTCGCGCAGTCTGATCGGAATCTTTACTGTGCGCATTGTGGATAGCCAGGAATGCAAAGTTTCTTCATATGAACAACGTAGTCTCTGATCAAACTGCACGGATATGAAGGCTGATTTGAGTCTTCGTTCGGCTTATATAATTCATCACGAAAACATGCCTATATAATTTTGACCCCCTTAAACCCCACTTTTATATAGTAAAACTAGGGTCTACGGGGGTATACATTATTTTTCTTAATTCTGCTCAAAACACAGATTGTGGGTACTCGTTAGAACCGCCTCGCTGAGGCGGTTCTAACGAGTACCCACAATCTATGTTTTGAGCAGAAATATGAAAAATATCAGATTTTTTTTATCTGAAAATTTTCAGTTTTTGGAGGTGAAATTTTCTATACATTTGAATAGGTGTGTTTTCGTGATGTTTCACATTCCTGCTCCAGTCATATCTCTCTGACTACCTCCGCTCATCCAATTTTGGTAAAACAAATCTTTAAAATCTTTGTTTATCTAAATTTGAACTTCAATAACTCAAATCTGACTAACGGGCTTAGTTTTACCGATTTGCGACGTCAATACTTGACTTAATAGAAGAAATATAGCACTGTAATCTTGTTTATTTTAATATGTAGAGATATTGTAAAAAAGGTTTATTTATTTGGCACGTTGCACATGTAGACAGCTGCACTATATTATGCAAATTCTCCGTGAAGCATGGGACGGTATAAAAACATACGTTGTGGGAACTCATTCAAAGCGCTTCGTCGAGGCACTTCTGAATACCTACAGCATATTTGCATGGAGAAATAAGAAAAGTATCGATTCTTTTTGCTTAAAATGAGCCTAACTAGAACTATTATTATTTCAGGCTATTCTTTTGTTTCATCAAACTTCTTCACCGCAAATCAAAAATGACCAAAACAAACAGCTTAATGTTTCATTTCTTTTTATAACGTGCCTATTAATCAAGTGAGAAAACTGTTTTTCTGACAACAGACTTTTCTGATCAGCTGACTATGAAAATTCTCTAGATTATCAGTCTCAGTTGGCGAAAGTGACTGACCGATTATAACTAATCATCTCGACAACACTACAAGGGACACAGCACATATAGGAAACCAGCAAACTTCATCACGAAAACATGCCTATATAATGTTGACCCCACTTTTATATAGTAAAACTGGGTTTACAAGGGTATACATTATTTTACTTATTTCTGCTCAAAACATAGATTGTGGGTACTCGTTAGAACCGCCTCGCCCACAATCTATGTTTTGAGCAGAAATTTGAAAAACATAAGAATTTTTATCTGAAAGTTTCGTTTCTTGGTGGTAAAATTTTCAGTATATTTGAATAGGCGTGTTTCCGTAATGTTATGAAATGAAAACTCTTCAGATTGCGATGATGACCATATGTTCGAAGGTTCGGTTTCACATGCTAAGGCACAATTACTGTTACATAATGTGCATGTGAAAAAAGGCTTTTCGGATTTTCGGTCGAATCAATCTATCAGTGCGCAATCCCGGCACCTTAACGAGACCACGTGTCCAGTGCTTTGGTTGAAGTTTCTCTTAAACCTATTGCTTGCTTACGTGAGGTTCTGGCGTGACATCGCGGATGTACAGGCTTGTCTGAACCATTGCTGTTCGCATATACACCGCTTGTAATTATTTGAGCCGTAGGGTCTTAACGCACACGAGGGCATTGATTGCATAGATCCGCTGTACACCACGAAATGTGATCCGAGTCCCTCTCATATCGGAAGTACCGTGCTTACACTAAATATTCCGACAGAGTGTCCTGAGCAAACAGTGTAGACCCAGATCAGACTGTTCGATTTGCGCTTGTTTGGTTTTGTCTGTTTCCTCTTCCTCTTGCTGTCTGGGACGGGCAGCGGTTGGTGATTTAGACACTCCCTGGACTTTTATCTTACTTTTTTTTTCGAAACTGCTGTGATATTTCGTCGGGGTGCTTAAGTACTTTCCAGGTGTATATGCACTGGCATTCTTAATGACTCTGCAGAAGGAAGACACAGCTTGCAGAAGTCGATCCTGAGACCTGTAGAAAAGTGTCATATTGGAATCTTAACAAGGCATTTCCTGAAGTAGGCCACAGATGATATTGAATTTATTGGATGTTCTAACAGATCGCTGAAGGGAGACAAAGCTTGCAGAAGTCAATACTATGAAGTCGATAGATTATATAACGTGTTTGGTTCTCATATGAGAAACTCCACGCGTAAAATGCATTTTCGAGTTTAAACGGACAGCAAATGCCTAGATCAGACTGTTCATTGCTGTCCGCTTACAGACTTTACTGGAAATATCATCAGAGAGCCAAGACTATGTTTGATCATTTCACTGATAACATCATTAGCTCAATACTCAGTGCCTGTGTGTTGGTACCGGCACTTCGGTACAGGACAAGTACGTCAGTTACTGAGATGTAATTAAATAACTACTCTTTTTATGATTGTGTTGTTTTTAAAAGGTTCTAAACGGAATGGCCCTCCAGAACAATGAACACACTCACAAACCTAGAAACAGCTGAAGTGTCAGGTTTTCTGGGCCGGACAAGGAATTACAACAAGAGAACGAACTTAGAGCGTTCAGCAGAAAACAAAATCTACTAAGGTGCGTGGGATAAGACTAAGACTTGTTTTCTTCGATCGAAACCTGGTGCAGCTCCAAATTACAAATATAAGTTCGGTCCGCCCAGGGTCCTCTACCTCATCTGTGAATGCATCCCATTTCAGTAGGCAGGCATAAACATTTTGTTAGTCGTGCCTTCCCTGAACGTGTATTCATTCCCTGTGATAGAATATATCGTCCGATAAGGCACATATCAGACTGGATAATGTTCAGGCTGATATGGGTTTTAACGGTTTGATAATACTACTTTAGTTATATGTTCTGGGCCCAGTTGTTCAAACTATTGATGTCGTTAGTTGACGTGTCGTTAAAACTTTGATCATTAAATATAGGCATATGTGCTAATATTTTTGCTGAAAAAAAAAATTGCAAACGCTACTCACATTTTTTTCAGCAAAAATAACTGTGAATTAGATATTGTACTTACTAGGGCAGTTAACATTTTGAACACTAACGAGCTCGTTAAGCTAACGATGCTTTGAACAACTGGGCCCTGGTGATTTGTGAAAACAGAACTCATTCCATGATTATTGAAAATGATACGAGGGTCACTGTTGAGGCCTAATTTGGCGAAACTAGCTAGTCTGGCAGTAGTATAGGGTGCCACTATGGATAAGGTGTTCCCATAGTGGCAACCTATACTACTTCTGGCCCAGAAAACTTGACACTTCAACTATTTTCAGTTTTGTGAGCGTGTTAATTGCTCTCTAGGTTTTTTCCCCTTTTAGAATCTATTTAATCACTGTTCGCATATAACACGCGGATCGTCTACTCACGTTTTGCATGAAAACATAAAAGTTGAGATACACCGGAAATGCCACCATCACGAAGCACAACACTCTCGAAGAACAAAACGAAGGAGAGATGAAAAACAAACAAGAACAATAAAAACGCCACATATGAAACCATAGACGTACAAACAAGGACGAACTGCAACAGAAGACCCGCTTGGAACGGCCAGTAAGAACATACGGGGAAGGGAGGGGCGGCGGGGGCGGGGCGGCGGGGAGGTGGGTGGATGCCTAAACCAGTTTTATTCGCGCGAAAGACTTCTCTAAAAGTACCTCTTATTGTACCGGTTTTAAGGTTAATTACAGACTAAGTAGATTTTCAGCTATTTTCACAAGGGAGACGGTTCACAGAAAATACCAAAGAAAAAAAAATGCAATAAAGAAGTGAAGATACCCAGGAAATGCCACAAGCAGGAAGCACAGCGCTCCCGAGGCACCAAAAGAAGAGATGAGGAACAAGTAAGGCAACTACAAGGAAGGAGGCGCTTAAACCAGTTTTATACGCGCGAAAGGCTTCTCTATTCCATTTAGTCCACCTGTAATTACTAGTGAACATCCGATTTTTCAATCGTGTATCAGGGCAAGTTATGTCGCATGACATCAAAATCAGGGTTTCATGGGGCCTCTTTCTTAAAAAGGCTAACTGTGGGCAATCCATTATTTGCATGTGTTGCAAAAGTAAAGATCGTAGATACAAGCATATCATGATACGCCAGTAAGTAAATTCCGTTCGTCACCGTATACATACAGCCCTTTCACATAATATTTTATGCTAACAAAGTTACAGTGAATTTATTGATCCTTTTCTAACCATAAGGATCAGACTGTGTGCCATATTTAACTAAATATCTTAATTTGCCATATTCATTCCAACATTGACAAATTATTTGCATGGTTATCTTTTGAATTTTTGACAGGCCAGCAACCTTGTACTGAGTTTACTGCTAACGATCGATGAATGTTAATGAAAGAATAAAATGATACTGAATCTTTGAAACTTTGAACTTTCGGCCTCATACAAACACCATTTATCCCATATAATGTTGGCATATACTGTTATTTGGGTTTTTTGTAATTGCGTCAATCATACAAGCAACTAGAAGTCTGTAAGATTATGAGTCATGTTTCCGACTGATTTAGCAAAAAAAAAAAAAAAAAAAAATACCAATCATTTTAATGAAACGCCACTTATGCTCACTGAGTTCATGGTTGTCATTTTTCATGGCTGTTGCTTATTACATGTACATGTAGGAAATGAATTTTCTATAGCATATAGCCTGGGTATTGTTTTAGATAGATATAGAGAAACTATAAAGTGTATAGGACTGGTAAAATATTAATAAAACATGACATACACGTACGTATACACATACAGAGAGAGAGAGAGAGAGAGAGAGAGAGACACACACACACACACACACACACACACACACACACACACACAGACAGCGAGTACAACTATTCAATGGGATTTTTCTAAGTGGAAAATTTGATACTAAAGTTACAGCATTTAGAATCTGTTTAGAAAAACTAAAAAAAAAACAACAACAAAAAAAAAAAAAAAAAAAAAAAAAAAAAAACAAACAAACAAAAAAACAAAACAAAAAAAAAACAAACCCCCCCCCCCCCCCCCAAAAAAAAAAACAACAACAACAAACAAACAAACAAACAAACGTTATTTAAACCAATAATGCGGCTACTAAGCCGACTTAAATGTCTTTTAATCATAACAGATGGTAAGTAAGCAGTCATTAAATCCGTAAGTGTCTGGCGCATCTAGACTTCCAACGTACATGCACAGACTATTTTGATGCCGTAAAATATGATTATCCGATGAAATTTTACAAATTTGTTCTTCTATTTAAGTGGAACGGTCAGCAGGAGAAGGAACCCAGTGTGTGTGTTTTGTTTTTGTATGTGTTTGTGTGGGGTTGGTAGGGGGTTGGGGTGGGGAAGTACGCGGATGGGGATGGTGCTTAAACTAGTATAAAGACGAATTTCAGTAATTTCAGTAAATGTATACTTTATATGAACGATGTAAATACGTGTGTTGTGGTTACGTCTATACTGATTTCATATACATAATTGAAAGATTTTCAAATATTTTAGTTTATCTACCTTTCTAGGTTTCTTTTCTTTCTGTCTGTGAAACATGTAAGATAAACTGCATTTGGAATACTATACTAGATTAAGTGGACTGTTTACATTTTCAGGGGAAAGAACTCAATGAAACAATGCGTTCCTTCCCTTCTGGAAAAGGCAAGAATTTGCTTCCCATGGTAACAGATCTTTCCTTTTATAGTACACCCTTTTTCAAAAGGGAGATTGATGTGTAGAAAAGTAAACAGGAAATCACAACAATTATCTTTCTTGTAAAGAATGGCGGAAATATACCATCTTATCCCGTCCCCTTAATACTCCTTCAGTCGAATCTGATGCAAAATCTGTTACAGAATAGTTTCATGGAGATTTATTACAGACAGATCAAAATAAATCGAATAAAATGGCCTGTTTGAATGTCTGGAGACACGTATAGGGATCTAATCCTAAGCCAGCTTTATAATATTCATAGGCTATATTTTTTAAACCAATCCCTTCTTGGCTTAATGTCGGAATCGGAAAAAGTTTACCAAGGATTAATGATATAACCAAGTACAATCGATCTCGAAATATCTTGGTCCATGAAAATTGTCAACATATGCTTTATGCAACTTTGCCCCATAGTTAAATCAAAGAAAACATAACAGACTTAATTGAGAATACTTTTCAAAAGAAAAGCTTTCCTTATCGTGCCAGGATGCATTCTTTACTTCTGATGACAGAAAAAAAAAAAAAAAAAAAAAAAAAAAAAAAAAAAAAAACGATTTAAAGTTTGACGGTTAAAACGTGGACTTTTCTCTTACCTTTTTTGTCTTGTCAAAACTGTTGTGACGCATTATCATATCTTTTAGACAACTTGCCATTAGATTTGCCACTGTTACACCGAAAAAAATTGTGGGAGTTTCGATGAGTACTTATTGTGCTATATTGTGCTCCTCTTGTAGCTGATTTGTTTTTGTTTTGTTATGATAGAGATTGCCTGGTGTTTCATTCTGGTGATTCACACGTTGATATTACTGAAGCTTTTTAACCCAACGTTTATATATTTGGACGACCTTTTCGTATCAACAATCTTTACTTTGAAAGAATGGTCATTAATATTAAAAAAAAAAAAAAAAAAGGTAAGAGACAAGTCCAGGGAGCGCCACAATTACAAACTGCAGCCCTTCCAAGACATCAAGAGGAAGAGGAAACCGAAAAACACAAACAAGCACAAACCGATCAAACGCACGAAAAGCACCAAGATCAGCCTCCCCACTCACCAAGCGAGGCAATCGCAAAGCTAAAAGGACCGAAAAACACAAGAACAAAAGGGCACAAGGTAAGACACACAATTAATCGCCCCGCAGAACAAACCACAAAGCATCAAAGAGCAAGACCATCACCGGGACCACTGCCCTAGAACGGTCAGTAGAGCAAATCACCGGGGGGTCCAAAGCACTCTCACAGCCAGCCAAGCCCACCTTGGGTCCCGATGTTACTCTCAATAGAGAAACACATAAAACCCGGCACGCACAAAGGCTCCCAACCCAGTCCACGCATCAAAGCGAAAACATAAAAATCAAACCAATCACTATAATAAACAAAGACGAACACTCATGTCCAACTCTACTGCACGCCAGAGCAAATGAAAACCAATAGCTGAACCACGGCGGGCCAAAACAAAGATATATCGTCAAGCCTCAACCCACTGGTTGAAATTTTACAAAAAGGCCGCCATTGAGTCTGAGGCCCGAACCGCCGCCGTGCAATTAAAGAGTAAAGCACAGCCACCAACAATGATCGGGCCGATAAGCCAGGCACGCAGCCTGCCGCACAACATCCAGGCCACAGCCAACTCCCCTACAACGGCCAATAAGTTCCCCGAACCTGAATTTTATGGTGACTTAGTGTATAAGTTTAGAAAACTTGCAGGAAAACCTGAATTTTCTGATAATTTTAGTAAATTTGTCGTAGGTTATAAACAAAAGGGATATAGCATTGATGTAATATGCTTGCTTAGCGGTTAATTCAATCACGGTTGACACTTTTGCTTACCTCTTTAACTGCACGCCGGTGGGTCGAGGCTCAGATACTATGATGGCTTCGACTTAAAAAAATCATTAGATGGTCTGGGCCAGAACATTTTATGTCTGTTTCTCGGATCACCAGGGTTCCACTGGTGGTTTCATTTTGCTGTGGTGTTGTTGATAACCTAGGGAACTCCAAGCGGTTCAACACTTTGTTTCTGTTGAACCCTCATCTTTGCTTCATAATACTTAGGCTTTATATGTGATTTAGTTGTTGTCCGTAATGTTTCATAGATGAATTAGAAAACCTCCTAACTGACCGAATAAATATATTTTTTTACCACTATGAAAGCTGTGGCGAGAGTTGGGATCCCGTAAAAGTAGCTTAAACTCCCCAGTTATTCATTACTGACCGTTCCAACGCGGTACTTTTATTGTGGTACATTTTAGTTAATTGTTATTCAGTGTTTCACTCTTTAATGTTTTTCTTTTAACAATTATGTTAGTTTAAGATATATATTCAGGTCTGGTTTGATAAGAGAGTTGTCACCATTTTGGGAAAAAGTTGCCATCTGTCCATTGTGTGACTGCTTAATTGTACTTGTCTGTCTTTCCTTTGGTGCTGGGGGCTTGATGTGGATCTGATTGTATCAGTTCCTGAGTTCAATTATTTACTTTGTTCTAGACACGGACAGTCTTGGTCACTGGGTTTTTAATCATAGCGCCAGGTCATTAGGTAAATGGGGATAATTTAGGGGTGCCTTTCCGACCTTCTATATAATAGTTCTATGTTGAGTGTATTCATTAGAATCGCCTCGATCGCCTATATCTTTATGATAAAATAAGAAAAAAAAAAAAAACAAAAAAAAAACAAAGTATAATACCCTCGAATATTTGTTTCGGAAGCTTCCTAGGGACTCAAAAACGAGTTGAAATCAGCTACGGTAAACGAGCCGTAGGTGCTTGAGTCATTGCAGTCTTACTGTTTTGTGTATATCGACCATATGATTTTCCGAAATACAATGTTATATGTGGTAATTTGCAATCATTTGCAACAAGGAAAACAAAATTTGTGACTTCCTGTTGGCCTTCCTGTGCACCCAAATAAAAAGGTAAAGGGAGTGCCACAATCACAAACCGCAGCCCTTCCTAGACACCAAGAGAAAGAGGAAACAGACAAAACCAAACCAGCGCAAATCGAACAAGCGTACAAAGCAATACCAAGACTAGTTCTCTCTTCCCTAAGCGAGGTAATCGCAATGCTAAAAGGACTGAACAAACACAAGGACAAAATAACACAAGGCAAGACATAAAACAAATTGCCTCGTAGATTAAATCACAAAGCAACAAAGAGTAAGATTAACACCGGGACAAGCGCCTTAGAACGGTCAACAGAATAAACCACCGTGGATATTAAAGCACTTTTACGGCCAACCAGCTTCACCCTGGGTCCCCATGTAAGACATACAACAAATCGCCTCGTAGAATAAACCACAAAGCACCAAAGAGTAAGACTAACACCGGGACACCGCCTTAGAACGGTCAGAAGAGTAAACCACCGGTGGATGTGGGGAGGGGGGGGGGGGGGGTGGGTGGTGGTGGGGTTAAGCACTTTTACAGCTAGCCAACTTCACCCTGGGTCCCGATGCTACTCTTAATACAGAAATACATAATAAAAGCACCGCAAGCATAATACCCCGCCATAGCAATTATTTGTTTATGTATTAAAGTTATCATTGCGAAAATGTCTGGAAAGAAAATGACGGAGAGACAGATAACAATCCTAAACCAGCTCTTGATAATATCAATGGACAGAGAACAATACTAAACCAGATCTTGATAATATCAATGCATACAGCGTTTGGTTAAAATCCCTTGTTATTTACTCAAGTTATCGTCCGGAAATGAGAAAATGGGCGTGTCTCGGGCTGATAACTCCGTAAACATTTGACGAAATTTATCTATTAGAAATTCCAAAACAGATCTCGTTAATGTCAATGCATATAGCAAGTTTGGTTAAAATCTCTTGTTATTTACTCAAGTTATCGTCCGGAAACGAAAATATGGGCGTGTCTCGGGCAGATTACTCCGTAAAAAATTACGAAATTTGCCCATTAGCAATCCCAAACCAGATATCCACAATATCAATGCACATACCAAGTTTAGTGAAAATCCATTGATGTTTACTCAAGTTATCATCCAGAAACAAAAACCGGACGGACGGACGGACGACGGACGAACGGACGGACAGACGAACGGACACACGGACGACCAACGTAAAACCATAATACCCCGCCACACAATAGTATAAAAATTCGGTTCACATAAAGGACCCCAACTCAGTCCATGCGTCAAAGTAAAAACATAAAATTCAAATTAATCACTATAATAAACAAAGACGAGTACTAATGGCTAATTCTACTGTATGCCAGAGTAAATGAAAACCAATAGTTGAACCACGGCGGGCCAAGCCAAAGACGTCAAGCCCCAACCAACTGGTTAAAGTTTTACGAAGAGGCCGCCATTGAATGTGAGGCCTAAACCGCCGTCGTGTAATTAAAGAGTGACGCATAGCCATCAACAATGATTCGGTTGATAACTAGACATGCAGTCTGCCGCATAATATCCAGGCTATAACCGATTCTTTTATAAAGGTTAATTAATTTTCTGAATTGCTCCGAAAAGATATATTTTCCCACAATGTTTCTAAATCTGTACCCTAAGTCACCGTAAAATTCTGGTTCCGATATACCTTGTTGCGAAGTGTTTTCAGACTGACGTTATATTTTTCTATCAAGGCACTGTGTCTGCGAAACAATTTCGAAAACGCCTTACGAAATTTAAAATAACGATAGCCCTGCCTGAGAAGTTTGGCAGTAAGAGCTTTGTTACGGCAGTTAAAGTCACAAAGATTTGAAGAAGCTCTGGAAAATCGCTTTTGAAATGGGTGTACTCAAACGGTTATCTACAGAACGCTTCGCAAACACACTGTTCAAACTACCTGTATATGCAAAATTTTTAGACTTACATAGGAAATGAGTAAGGAAATGCCACAATCACGAATCACAACCTTGCCCAGGAACCAATATAGAGATAAGAAACAAATGAATACGAAACAAACGCTACACAGTAAACCCGCTGCGCTCAAACAAAGAACTACAACAGTAGGCACTTCCTGGATTGCCTTTTTTATATTTTACTTTGAGACAGTTCTGTGGCAAAGTTATATGAATGTATACAAAAACTGCTGATAACCAGGAAGCTCTAAGTTCTTCAAACCTTAAAATACTTAATTACTTTATTTAATCAGGCGTTTTTAAGAATTAGAAGCCTTCCGGAATTGGTTTTGAAAAATATGAGGGTCACTGAGGAGGTCTAATTCGCCAACACTGGTCAAGAAAATCTTACAGGCGTCAGCTATGTTAAGTTTTTCTCTTTTTACAGAAAATCAGTTGCGTTTGTTTCTCTAAATACACAAAATAAACGGGTCAATCATTTTCTATGCCACGGTGATCTAGAAATAAAGGACGAAATCCAACAAAATATGTAATGGAAATATTTTCTCTCTTTTCCAGGTGAGTTAATTACCTACAGACAGACAATATACATCTAACAACTCAGATATGGTCGCAAAGGCAAAATAAAACACAGCTTTGAACATTACCGTATAATGATATTTATATGCAAGTAGATTTTCATAGATATAAAAAGAAGAAAAAATAAATAAAAATAAAAAATAAAATTAAAATAAATAAATAAATAAGAAAAAATAAATAAACAAAATAAAAAGAAAAGAATAAGAGGAAAGGGAGCAATTATTGTTTCATGGAGGTGAGGTTGTGCTGGCGCTAGGCTGCGAAGTGGGACAGAATGGATTCCTGTGCGGCCATTTATGGTCTTTCCTCAATACGTCCCTGCTGTCATAACCACATCCCAAGAAAAAGTAATTAGCTCAAGCATACCGTGTCGAAACGCGAAAATGAATAGACAAATAAATAAATAAACAAACGGAATACCGGCATTTGAAATACATGCATACTTAATTACTTACTTAGATGCGTGCGTGCGTGCATGCGTGCGTGTGTGTGTTTGTGCACGCGCGCGTGCGTGCGCGCGGGCATACATGCGCGTTTTGCGTTTCTTTTTTCACGTTTTACGTTTTGTTTTTTCCTTTTTGTGTGTAATAAATAATAATGCTACATAAAGCACGGTATGTAAAAAATGGGTCGAAAAGCGGAGGAGGTGCCGAATATGTATATATAAAAAAGTTTTGCTCATTTTTCTCAAAGATCATTCATTTCTGTTAGAATCTATAAATCTTCACTACAGCTAGTGTTCATGTTATGTGGCGACCATGGAATGTCTCACCGTACGTCACTATAGCGCGGTGCATACTTTTGTGTCCATTGTGATCATTGCGCCCATTCCGAAATATTTGCATCTTATATATGGGTCACTGATGCGTCCTAATTGACCGAAACTAGCTAATCTGGTCCAGAAAATTTGACACGTCATGCGTTTTAAGTTTGTGAATATGTTCATTGCTCTCATAGGTCAGTCCTTTCAGAGTCTATTTATTACAATTTTTGATTAGATGGTTTAGTTTAGCTATAAAAATATGATACTTTTGAGAAGTCTGTAGCACTGCATCAACAAGTTTACAATCCAACTATGGTTTTGTGGACCTTTGCAGGGGTAATGTTGAATTTTGTTAACGAAATCACGGTAGGTATCATTTTCTAGTTTTTCGCAATACTTCGCGCAGACGCGGCGATATGAAGACAGATTAGGCAGCAAAGCATTTTAAGTTGCCGAAGCTATTTATCGTGCCTTTCTTTTGATATATCTGCATCCAAATCGTCCAGCGGAGACTTATTAATTAAAAGTTTGTCAGCTCTAAATTACAAAATTAATTCGGTGAATCCGATGGATTAAAAAATAAATATCATAAAACGGTTTGATTAAGCACTTCACAGTCATGAAGAATACATTTACACATCACGAAAACACGGCTATATAATTTTGACCCTCTTAAACCCCATTTTTATAAAGTAAAACTGGGGTTTCAAGGAGTATACATTATTTTTCTTTAGGCGTTTTAAGAATTTGATTTAAGAATTCGCCGAGGCGGTTCTAACGAGTACCAACAATCTATGTTTTGAGCAGAAATATGAAAAATATCAGACTTTTTTTTATCTAAAAATTTCCTTTTTCGGTTGTAAAAATTCAATATTTTTGAATAGACATGTTTTCGTGATGATCTTGTAGTTTTCATTTGTCTAGAACGATATCAGGATATTGCACTCACAAACCAACTTCGTCTTCAGACCAAAAGATGGACTTCTTTAACAATGGCATATTTCTGTATCGGAAATAAATTCCTACATGTTTTGTTTGAAGCCGATGATTTTCATTTTTATTGAAAAGGGCTCTTCTGTCAAATGGGAACAGCGATGGAACATGAGCATGCACATACGTGCAGTCTGATCAGGTCCTTCTCTGTTCGTAGACATATACTATAATATTTATTTATTCTGTCAGAGGGCAACGAATGTCCTGGGCCTACGTTGCCGCAAATCGCATCAGGACCATTTCCTGCGTTGCGCATCCTTTGTTTATTGATTTATTTTATGACAGAAATTCTGTTGATCCCGAGCACGATATGAAATATAATGTCAAAGTTTAAAATTTCAGACACAATATGTATAAATTCTGTAGATTTTAAAGTATTGAATAAAGGAACCCTGCCAAAGGAAAAGGTGAATAAAAAGTTATGAAAGATGTGGACGACGCTGGCCGAGATCAGTTTATATATTTTAACCACAATCTGCAAACATATCGACACAAAACAAATGTCGTGATCAGATGTCTGACCTGGGACTTGGCTGTCCTTTTATACCGGAGAGACCCCTTTACTTATGAAAAAACGTACCGTCTGTCATATGCATCCGATGAAGACTCAAATCACCCTGCGCATCCGCACAGGCTGATCAGTCTTCATTTTTGCATGATGAAATTTGCATCCTTGGCTATCCAAAATGCGCCAAGATTCTGATCAGACTGCGCGAATGCGTAAGCTGATCTGAATCTTTGCTGGGCGCACATGTCCGAAGGTACGGTTTCTGACGCTGTTGCTCAAATATAAAATGAATACAGTCAAGGAAAGATGTTATGTCCATTGATCCAGAGAGACCTGTTCAGCTCACAGGGACACGCGTTTTGCTATTTTGATTGAACGTTATCTTATCTTAGTGTAATGATACGAAATGTGCATAGTCTGATAAGATTTGAACATGCTGATCTGCAAGTGGGCTTTTCGCATGTGGGAGAATACATTTAAACAGTTATAAGTGATTATACAAAGAGTTAAGGTTATTGCGTAATGGATCAATCAGCTTAGTCCTCTTAGGTTAATACGTTTCTAATTAAATTGACAATTAAAGGTATCACACGCAACGAATAAACATTCATCCCGTTTTACTTATAAAGGCAGAGCTTTCATTCATGTCCATACTTTAGATTACAAAATTGAGCCAGTGCAAAAAACAAAAAAAAACAAAAAAAAAACAAACAAACAAACAAAAAACAAACAAAAACAAAAAAAAAAAAAAAAAAAACAAAAAAAAAAAAAAAAAAAAAACAAAAAAAAAAAAAAAACGAAAAAACAAAACAACTACAATAAGCATTATGCGACGAGCGAAGTCTCAGATCAGCCTGCTTGTCCGCGCAGTCTGATCAGTTTTCGCTGATCCTATGTGTGCCTTCTACAACATCCAGGCTATTCAAGGAGGCTGATCAGAGTCTTTGCAGCAAAGGTGTCGTGTATCTTACGTCATCGGGGCGTCCACCTGATATTGACTTACAGTTGGGCAAGACCTGATTTCATTGCAGCCGATAAGGGCAGAGGGGGGGGGGGAATGTTTTTATTTCTTCTGATTCTACACTGTCATTCATTTTCCTTTCTCCCCTATTCCACTCTTTCATCTCCTCTACTATCACTTCTATCTTTCGTCTCCCTTTGTCTTGGAGACGGCACAAAATGACCTGCAAGGGTTGACGTGTCGTTAAACCCTAACTCAATCAATAGGAGTCATTGCTGGTCGCATAAGTCTTATTGTAGGATTTGTCGTGTGCTGGCTCAGATGATGCATACAAGTTCTCAAGATAATACCATACCAATATAACACGCTTCATACGCACCACACGCCTTTTCAAATATATTGAAAATCTCACCTTCAAAAACTGAAAGTTTTCAGATAAAATTCTGATATGTTTTTCATATTTCTGCTCAAAACAAAGATTGTGGGTACTCGTTAGAACCGCCTCGGCGAGGCGGTTCTAATGAGTACTCACAATCTATGTTTTAGAGCAGAAATAAGAAAAAAAATAATGTATACTGCTGCAAACCATAGTTTTACTATATAGAAGTGGGGTTTAATGGGATGGGGGTCAAAATAATACAGGCATATTTTCTTTGCGCGGTTATTAGCGGAGCTACTTTGGGCTTAGCTATTTGATATCGGAATTTCAAAGGCGCCAAACCCGCCTAGGATGCGGTTTCAAATCATTGTACATACTGATCTCCTAAACCGAGAATCGTTATAGTAGGATTTCACAAAATGAATTACTCTGAAACAGGCTGATAAACGGGTGGAAATTTGACATTAGAGCAAAAGGAAACCACGGTACAAAGACATGGTAAACAGAAACTTTAAGTTATAATGTGACAAGTTAAACCGCAAGTTTCATCGGAAACAAAAGTAACCAAGAAATAGGAACAACAACAGAAGCACCGCCTTTAAAAAGCAAAAGCTTATAGGATGGAGCGTTGTACAAGTATTCTACCCTCGCAATTGTCCTGATGTGGTTCCATCTGCACATAATTGTTTGGTGAAAACATTGATTATTTGCACTCATGAGAACCACCTTAAAGTTTACTGATTTTCTCGAAAGTATCAACTTTTACTAAATACACGCAGCTTTTATTTTGGATGATAAAAACAAATTATGCACTTGGAAGAAATTTCTTCTTATCTTGCTGACCTTTCCAAGGCGGTATTTATATAGCAGTTCTTGCTTGTTCGCTCTTATTTTGATGAGTTACTTTTTTTTTTTTTTTTTTTTTTTGTTGTTTTAGGTCTCAAACCTCCTCATCTATTCCTCTTGTCTGTCGGTGCCGCGGGAGAGCTATATTTTGTGACAGTGGTTTGGATATCGACATTTCTGTCATGCATGAAGCATACTGTAAGATATTAATTCGGAAAATTTTGTTTACTTACCTGTATCATCCAGAAGTCTATCGTCTGCTTCTTTATCCAAACATTTACTCAGTCGATCATATCTATATACTCCACGATAAACTTGTGCCTGCCGATTTTCATTCATATTGTCTTTGTTAATATTCTTTAGTAACTGAGTTACTAATTTGTTTCTGGATGGTGGTGTGTTTAATAATGAGTACAGGAGTACTTATACACGTTATCCACGTTTATCAACTTTATAATATACTTGGCTGTCACAAGTAAACTTAAACCCTTTCACCCCTAAGTTTCTGAAGTGGCCTCTTCCACTTTGAACACTAGCCAATGGGGTGCCAGTCAAAAATGAAAAACAGACTGGCAAACAGTGTTGATCCTGATGAGACGGCTCGTAACGAGCCGTCTCATCTGGAGCTACGCTGTTTGCAAAGGTACCTGTCTTGGTTTAAAGGACTTAAAAAGCTAAACAATATTAAATACAACTTTCGGTTTTTATTTGACACAGCATCACGAAAATATGCCTATATAATTCTTACCCCCTTAAACCCCACTTTTATATAGTAAAACTGGGGTTTACAGGGGTATACATTATTTTTCTTATTTCTGCTTAAAAACATAGATTGTGGGTACTCGTTAGAACCGACTCGGCGAGGCGAGGCGGTTCTAACGAGTTCCCACAATCTATGTTATGAGCAGAAATATGAAAAATATCGGAATTTTTTATCTGAAAACTTTCAGTTTTTGGTGGTGTAATTTTCAATATATTTGAATAGGCGTGTTTTCGTAATGGTATATGTTCCTCAAAAGGTAAATATTAATGAGGACTGTGTATATGCACCGCATTGATGTTCACTTATCTCAATATTACATCTTTTCAGTTATTCTCCCTTTCGCACTGGCTTATTCCATCAACATCACAAAATATGTATAATCGAAATACTGGTTATCAGTTACATGTATCTTATAGTCCAAAGAAGCGAAGCTAGTATTCTCCCTTAACGCTTAGCACTCCGGGTAAAATTTTCAGCAAACGACAAGTTAAAATATTTTTTCTTATTTTCCGAGAAAACAGACTTTGACATTTAATGCAAATGTTTTACCAGGAGACAATTTGCATGAAATGTCAAAGACTATTTTCTTGGAAAAAATAGAAACCGTGTAATAAATTTGTCGTCTGCTGTATATGCCCAAAGAGCGGTAAAGAGTAAACCCCTCATTATCTATTCCATAACTGGTCATCCAATATTTGACAGGCAATATATCCAGCTGAAGCACGGTCAAATAAACTGGAATAACAATTACCATAACCAGTGGATAAAATGCATGCTGAAAATGTATGGCGATTGGATAGAAAACATAAGACATGTTTACTAAAAGCAATGCGTTTACTTCCTCAGTGTGTATCGAATTAAAACTTAATCCTAACTGAAGGTTAATACAGATGCTGCATGATATATGTTACAAACCTGGGCCCAGTTGTTCAAAGCTATGGACGTCGTTAGTTAACGATTCGTTAAAATTCAAATCGAATGATATGCAAATATGCTGAAATTTTCAGCAAAAAATATCAGAATATTGTATATTGAATCTGCTAAAACAGTTAACGAAATGACCCTTAACGAGCTCGTTAAGCTAACGACGCTTTGAACAACTGGGCCCTGATGGCTAATGCATTTTTTATGGATGTGGTATACATGTTGCTTTCCGTTTCAACATTTCTTTACACCATCCGAAGAACATTAAATCTTTTTGTATTACCAAATTATTTTACCAGTATTCAGTATCATTAATATGTTAACACATGTTTAATTAAAGGATTACACGTATTATCATGCAATGCCGATCCTTACTTAAGGCAGGAGACTCTGTCAAAACTTTTTTGTCTCCCTTCTGAAAAGGGATCTACTACAACGGGAAAGAATTTGCTTCCCTTGTGATTATTCATCACGAAAACATGCCTATATAATGTTGACCCCTTAAACCCCACTTTTATATATTAAAACATGGGTTTACAGGGGTATACATTACTGTTCTTATTTCTGCTCAGAAACATAGATTGTATGTACTCGTCAGAACCGCCTCACCGAAGCGGTTCTAACGAGAACCCACAATCTATGTTTTGAGCAGAAATATGAAAAATAACGGAGTTTTTTATCTGAAAATTTTCATTTTTTTTTTTTTTTTGGTGGTTAAATTTTCAATATATTTGAATAGAGTTCTTTTCTGAAGGGACTTAGTTTGCAGGAAAGCAAAGAGAAAGTCGCGACAGTTGTCTCCCTTGTAAAATGGCGGAAAACATACCTAGTATCCAGTCCCCGTAAACATATAAGATACCAACAAGGTTCAAATAATATTTCTTGTTGCGTCAAAAGGGCGTGCAATCCGTACAGAAATATTCTTAGAACGTTCGCAATTACTTGTCAAACATAACAGTGTCCGTATCCAAAATCAAGAATTAGTTGCTAGGAAATTTTGCATAATGGATAAATACAAGTACAAAATCACGTGTGCTGAAAGCTTTACCAAGCATACCAAGCAAGAGTAGACAACTACAAGAAAAAGTCTTTATTGCTCAAATGCCATTCTGCACTTATAGGTGTTAGTCACATGGACTACACTCGCTGAAAGACGACCTTGTGACATATGCCACAAACGTAGACTCAGATCAGTTTGTAAATCTGCACGGTTCGATCAGAGACCGCGTGGATGCGCAAGCTGATCTGGGTTTGCGCTGGTTACATGTACATACAGTAGAACTTCAGTGGCTCGAACTCCGATGGCTCGTTTACCATGGATGAGTCGAACACGATATACGTTTCAGAGAGGGAGATTTTCTTCTTTTATTTTGTAAATGTATGCTGTGTGTACTCATTAGAATCGCCTCTATGAGGCGATTTTAATGAGTACACACAATATACATTTAAAATATAGAACACCTAAAAGATATCCCACAATTATCTCCATTGTGCCTCCTGGTGTGGCACAAATTGTAACCTTCCGAGGCTCGAACTACCGCTGTCTCGAACAAATTTTCATGGTCCCAAAGGGGTTCGAGCCATCGAAGTTCGAATGTATATCATAAGCTCGATTTCTGTTTGGAGGGGCTTATCAAGGGCAATTTATAGACAGACCGAACACGTCACAAAAAGGTTTATTTCCTTGGTATATGTGAACTATACAAGTTCAAACTGATCCTGTCAGATCTGCAGTCTGGTCTGTACATGCGCAGTTTGTCCTAGTAACGTTTCGGTATTGCAGGATTTTTACATATTTTGTTTGTGCGTTGCTTTTTTTTGTGCGTGTGCGGTCCGGACATGCGTCGAGTAGGAAGCACCAATGTCATTTAAAACGCTATTTTGTCAGCAGATCTTTCAAGGTCATTTTATCTGCAACTCCCCTCAGTTTAATTAAAATCTATTGACAGTACCCTCAAATAAACATAACGAAAGCAGTTAGTAATATAACTCGTGTCAAATGTTATCAATCGGTTAATGTTGTTAATTAACTGGACGGTTGAAACACATTCGATTGCTGTAGGCGTGTGAGATGCGCATATGCTGTGGTGGGGCTTCTGGTCGACTTTAGGGCGTAGTCCGCGCCCTGACAAAATAGGCCGGTCTTTGCAAGGGTAATATGCAAATACAGTGAAGGTCCGCAAATAAAGTCTGATTAGTCGATATTATCTGCAATTGCATGTACATGTAATATCCAATGATAGCGAGATTTTGGATGCCACTGTATCTATTTTGAAGGAAAAAAAATAAAAATAAAAAAAATTAAATAAAATATAAATAAATAAATAAGTAAATAAATAAATAATAAAAACAAATCACGTAATATTACTTTATCGTCTCGGTTGCGCTCATTTTCGCTTAATGACTGCCAGTTTATAATTAGTTAATCTATGTATTCGAAAAGCTGAAAGCTGAATTCCATATCAAACTTTCCTAAAAAAAAAAAACAAAAAAAAAACAAAAAAAAAACAACAAAAAAACAAAAAAAAAAAAAAAAAACAAAACATTTATTACGAACCGATTGAATCAAATCGAGTCTGCTAGATTCTAGTTTTGATCTGTTCTGTATTTCAAAAGGAGCCGATATATATTTGTGAATCTAAATGAAATTCAATTTTCCTCTCCTACTTGCTGTTTATATGGTGATAGTTTCCGCATGGCCGTAACTATTCATAGATTAGCTCCAATGTGTTGGGTCTCATATTCCAAAAGTACATACAAAAGGATAAAAGTTACATTATATCCCGACAATTTCTCATATTATGGGAAGTTATCATTAGCAAAGCACTGGCTATAAAATTTAAGTATTGTATCTGTATCCTTGTATCGAACAACTAAATAAATTAGCCACAGCGTAAGTAAACGTACCGTCTGGCATGTATGCCAAACTTAAATCAGACGTTGTATCCGCGCAGTCTGACCAGTCTTCGTTGTCCGCATGAAGAAATTCCGCATTCTTGGCTATCCAAAATGCGCTCAGTAAAGATTATATTCAGATTGTGCTAATGCATAGACTGATCTGATTCTTCGCTGGGCGCATATATCCGAAAGTATGTTTTCTGACTTCGCGGCTCAAATAAACAAATAAATGACACTATCCTCAAAATGGCGTATTTTTTTTTCATTCCTTTGTCCAAATATATCCAGATATGTCACACACAATGCATAACGCGGCTTTGATTCCAGACTGGTGTTACTGGATCTCTAAAAACAATGTCTTTCATTCAACCGCAGAAATCCACTTCAAGCAAAACATTGGTTAACGTCAAAACAGTCAATGAAGAACAGACTAATATGCGCATTTCATCACGAAAACATGCCTATATAATTTTAACTCCCTTATATCCCACTTTTATATAGTAAAACTGGGGTTTACTCGGGTATACATTATTTATCCTATTTCTGATAAAAACATAGATTGTGGGTACTTGTTAGAACCGCCTCACCGAGGCAGTTTTAACAAGTACCCACAATCTATGTTTTGAGCAGAAATATGAAAAAAAAAAAAAAAAAAAAAAAAAAAAAAAAAAATAGAATTTATCTGAAAATTTTCATTTTTTGGTGGTAAAATGTCGTAATGTGCGTAGAGATCAGGCATTTTGCAATTCTTTCAAACAGCGACAGCTAGTAGAACTAATCCGAATACGCAATTCACTGGCTCATTCGGACATCACGTTTCATGTAAGTGTCAACGGAGGCTGGGTACATATGGTAGATTTTCCATTATTGTTTTACATGAAAGATAACTTTTGTTATTTCCCGTTTGCTTTACTGTACTCCAATATCCTTCTAAAATCAACATACTCCAAAAGGAAATGATTGTCTCCCTAGGTCCTTTCCAGAAGGTAGACAAAACATTGTTGACAGAGTTGTCAACCCTAAAAGTGTATCTATAGCTCTCAAGTATCTTGTGCGATCCTAACGAATGAAAATTCACATCTGATCCCAAGACATTATTAAATAACACTTATATTCTGTAATCTCAGTAAGTCATGCTTTTCGCGTTTAACGACAACTAACGTCCTACAGTCTAATGGAATTGGTACCACTTGTCATTTCTTCTAGATTGAATTACTCAGTATTAATAAATGGGAAGTGTTTTCAAAAGAAAACTAAGCCAATGGCATGGAAGCACTGAACTCAACTGCTAGGCATTTGGAGAAATTACCAAATACCGATACTATATTATAGGCAAAAGTTCGAAACTGCCAACGATATTTTTGAACAATATCCAATTAACAAATCTTTTCACATAGACACAACTTACCATTTTCAATGTAAACTTACTTCATATTGACACATAATTTCCAACGCTAGGCTTAGCGACCGAAACGTTGAAAATGATAAGCTGCGTCTATGTGAAATAAATTTGCCACTATGTGGCAAATTTATTTCACATAGACGCAGCTTATCATTTTCAACGTTTCGGCCGCTAGGAATTGTGAGAAATTTTGTCTATGTGAAATAAAATTGCTACCTATATATATATATATATATATATATATATATATATATATATACATATATATATATATATATATATATATATATATATATATATATATATATATATATATATATTTCTTGAATACCATTTTGTATTTATAGATGTATCAACATAACAAAACAAAACGTTACGCAACAGAATGGACAGGTGCGAGTAAGATACTAGAGTACTCGCACATGTCTATTTGCTGTTAATTTAGTGTCATGTGGGAGTACCATAGTTTTGTTTTGAAAAAAAAAAGTCGCAATGTGCCGTAACTACAACTTTCCATTTGTATATTCAAAGAGTACCAATTCTCATACAAACACTAGCAACATTACAATTCGATGTAAATGATCTTATCACCTTTTAGATATTATTAAACAGAATAAAAGCGATTTTAGATAATACAGAACATGTTATCCATTTTATTAAGCTCGAATATCATTCCAAACTCTATGAATTTATGAATTTTTGACTTTTATTTTATAATTTAATGTACCTGCAGATTAAGGTTTCTACATTAAAAGTCTGATTCTTCTTTAAATTTTTCTTTTTCTTATTCACTTTGTTGGATATGCATGATAACTTTCTACTCACCATCACGAAAACATGGCTATATAATTTTGACCCCCTTAAACCCCACTTTTATATAGTAAAACCGGGGTTTACAGGGGTATACATTATTTTTCTTATTTCTGCCCAAAACATAGATTGGGGGTAATCGTTAGAACCACCTCATCGAGGCGGTTCTAACGAGTACCCACAATCTATGTTTTTGATTAGAAATATGTAAAATATAGGATTTTTTTATCTGAAAATTTTCATTGTTTGGTGGTAAAATTTTCAATATATTTGAATAGGCATGTTTTTGTAATGCGTACATTTTGTGAATTAATAAAAAGAAAGAAGTCAGTAAAATGACTTAGTATGTCTATACTATAAGATTTTCATCAGTATGTGATTTTGGTATATGAAATATACACTCCATGTTTTAGATTTAAATTGAAGGATTGATACAAACTGAACAGTCAACTGTCAGTCAAGTGTTTAATGTCTAGGAAACGCTGAAGTAACATGTTGTCAAAAATTATGTCAACCTGCTAGAAATCTCCATATTAATGCCAAAATCTCAAAACCTAATTTTCAATTTCCGTGCCTCTAAAACACGCGCAATTAGTTGTGTTATTCGGTTGCACATTTCACAAAATCAGATCCCGTTAAACATGGATATATTGTTTTCAGAAGTGCCTGCTTTACGCTGAATGTCACAGAGAAATTAAAAGATGGTATTTTAAAAGCACAACATGCAAAACATTATGAGTGATTAAATGCACTAAATTTGGATAAATACAACATTTCCATGCTAATCGCATGCGCAACAAATAGTTATGCATGTTTTACCAATGCCCTGACTATGGAAACCAAAGTTTGGGCAGGTTCAGCTTTTGTTCTGTTGCTTTGATATGTAAATTTACTATCTGTTGCAAGGACCGTCGGAACCTGAATTTTATGATGACTTACTTAAATTTAGAAAAAAATGTGAGTAATAAAATTTTAGAAGAATTCTAAAGAAATTACTATCCGTTTTAAAGGAACAGGATATAACACATATGTTGTGTGACATAATGCATGTTTAGTTCTAACAAAATAATGACTGATAGCTATGCAATCCTCTTTAATTCAACGGCGGTGGGCAAAATAGGTAAGAGAAGTCCAGGGAGTGCCACAACCACAAGCCGCAGCCTATCCCAGACACCAAGAGGAAGAGGACACAGACAAAACCAAACAAGCGCAAATCAAAAACACGTACGAAAAGCGGTAAGATTAGCTCTCTTTTCCCCAAGCGAGGTAATCTCAATGCAAAAGGACTGAAAAGTACAGTAACAAAATAACACAAGGCAAGACTTAAAACAAATCGCCTCGTAGAATAAACCACAAAGCAACAAAGAGTAAGACTAACACCGGGACCACCGCCTTAGAACGGTCAGTAGAATAAACCACCGGGGTTTTAAAGCGCTTTTACGGCCAGCAAACTTCTCAAAGGTCTCAGGCTAAATATTGCTGGTGACGACCTATATCTCTCATTAGAGGATTGAAACCTGATGCTTGGTCTTTGAACGGGCCCTCGGTGGTAATTCTACTAGTCGTACTCATTAGCTCTGTCTGTCAGTATCTGGAGCGTATGCCACAGGCTACCACTTTTGTTTCATCACAGTGATCTAATGATCTGCAAACTTTTCTGTAATGTTTCACTGTATGAGTTAGAGAGCCCCTATTTGAGTGAAATAATATTTTGTATTTTTATAACATTTGAGCGTAGAGTGAGGATTTGGTACCAGTACTCTGTACTGTTTAGAAGAAAAAACAACCTTCGAAGGAGCATAATAACTTTAAATATTGGGACAGACATGCCTTAGCAAACAGAGTAGACCCAGATCACATGCCGCAGAACGCGGCGTCTGATCAGGGTCTTCTCTGTTTGCCAATCATCCAGCACTATTTTAGACACATCAACAGGTAGTAAAATAGACTTTTTAGGAGAACTATTGTAAGGCGTTAAGGTATTCCAATATTTAAGGTAAATACGATAGTCTTAGTATTCAGATAACATGGATGCCCATTGGAATAAGTTGAGCAGTAGGCTGGACATTTCAGAAAAAAATGGTAAAATCATTCTGACAGAGTTACCTTCCCTGAAAGTATATCCATTCCCCTTAACCCTTGTCCTGCTGAACTCATGCCCTTGCAAACAGTGTAGATCCAGATCTGGATCTGCACTGTTTGCCATTAAGTATGTGAATTACTTGCAACAATCTGGATCAAATAATCTGATTGGCTAAAAATTAGAATTGGGCGTGACATCTTAATTTATTCAGCAGGACAAGGGTTAATGAAAATAATGCTACTGTCTCACATATGGTTATAAACGTGGATAAAATATACGGCAGTTTTCTCTATGTGGTAATATTTAACGCTTTATATAGGTCGCGCCAAGCGCAAATGTGTCTTCAAGCATGCGCAAAATCAAAGATTCAGATTCATCACATACATGCGCAAATTATCTTCTGGGCATTTGCTTTAAGCTGATACATTCTATAGTGTCCAATAATTTTGTTAGCGGGCTGCGAAGGCCCTGATCAGACTGCACAGACCTTTGCTTTCCGCATATGCCCGAAGACACGTTTGCGCATGGCGCGGCCAATATATAGGACAGTAAAACTTAAGTGTTGAATGGTTAAAAAATAATGTAGGACGAAGCACTAGGATCGAATAAGTTGCAATCAATTTTATTTATATCATGACGTCTGAGGAATGTTTGTGGACTAATCAAACTTAAGTTTAATTTCGTTAAAAGTTGTTCACATCAGGCAAAAAAATCATGAATAATATTAAACCAAGTGTACAGTATACATGTACTTTGCCAACTAAAACCTGCATTTAGAACCTAGGACATTAGTTTCTAAATAATCACAAGTTGTATAAATGCAAATATTTAGACGTTTCCATAGAACTAGCTGTCAGAAATGAGGCACACATGCCACACTGTTATAAATACAATTCGATTCATAAACAGACAATCTGTGAAGAAAATAAGCTCATTGTAAATTTACTTTAGCTATATAAATGAAATTTCTTCCGTTGCCTTGAGTCCATTTTGGAATTTATATTTCGCCATATCTTATGGTATAACTATATCTAAAAGGAATAACAAACGAAAACGAGATTACTGAGATTTACCATGATCATCACGAAAACATGCCTATATAATTTTGACCCCCTGAAACCCCACTTTTGTATAGTAAAACTGGGGTTTACAGGGGTACACGTTATTTTTCTTATTTCTGCATAAAACATAGATTGTGGATACTCGTTAGAACTGCCTCGGCGAGGCAGTTCTAACGAGTATCCACAATCTATGTTTTATGCAGAAATAAGAAAAATATGAGAGTTTTTTATCTGAAAATTTTCAGTTTTTGGAGGTGAAATTTTCTATATATTTGAATAGGCATGTTCTCGTAATGTTATGGTATTGCAAATTGTCAGTTTCCACGTGCTGTATACGTCTTAGGGGATATATTCATATCAAGACTTACAAGGTTTGAAAGAGCATTCAATCACGTTTGTAACTTACATTTATGCCTAGCGTCCCATAAGATGGACATTAACTAACAGTGTAGACCCAGATCAGACGTCGCAAAACGCGATAGAAAAGCAAAACAGTGCATGTCAGTGTAAACACTCCCTGAATAATCACAATACTACAGTGAACCCCCGTTACAACGACAGCATTTGTTTCCAAAAATGTTGCCATTAAACTAAATTTGCTGTTGCAAAGAATCGATAATGGACAGAATGATATATAAGGAAGACCTTGTTTTATTTTAATATCATCACAGAACATATATTTTGGATATTTGTTAGAATCGCCTCAGAGAGGCGATTCTAACAAATATCCAAAACCTATGTTGCGTGAAGTTTTAATGAAATATTCTTGTATAATTTCTCGTTAACTGACACCTCCTGAGAGAACGTTTTGTGATAGTCAAATTGTCATTATAACGATTTTTGTCGTTGAATCGAGTGTCGGTTTAAAGAGGGTTGACTGTACCAATTTAGTTTAAAAATTGCATACAGCAAAACGCTATAGACCAGCTTTATACTTAAGTCTAAACCAAGTAAGCATTCTACATAAATCTATAGCGGGCCGTTATCGGACCGTCAGGGTAGCTGACGGGCCGATAATGGCCCGCTGTAGATTTATAAAGAATGCTAGCTTAGAATATATATTTATAGAATAAACAACACAATCAATATTTCTGTCTCAATAAAGATTCAGCTGGATTTGTTGACAACCGTAAATATTGAATGATTTATTTCGCTTCTATGATGTATTGCACGAGTATTTGAACAATTTTGTTTGCATAATCAAATACATAAGGGATCCTTCAGATAAAATTTGGAGTAGTAAAGCCATCAGGGAGCAAAAACACTTCGAATAAAAGGAAGTATCAACCAAACGGATGCCGTAAAAAAGTCCTCTCATACTGTATGACAGTTCCCGTCCTTGGGGCCTTTGCACCTAATCAAATACTTTGAAAATATATGTGTAAAAAAACTGTTTCTTAAGTCGAGAGCTTTGAGTGTGTGTGAACAGCGTCGCAAATTACATTTAACTGTTCAGGAACAGACTAAATAAAACATTGTCTGTTTTTATCAATTTCTTCAGCGTGTTTATTTTTGCTTTCTTTTAAAGAATTCTTTTTCCAAGATTTCATTTATTGGCACTATTCATAACAAACAATGAAAGACCCTTAAAATATAACCTACACTAATGTAAAGTTCGTGCAGACATTCAACGGCCGCCACATAGCGCCTATCACCAGCTGAAGTGATGTCAAATGTGTCACAACGTGTGAAAACGTACCTTCTGACATGTGCGCCCAACGAAGTGTCAAGTCAGCGTGTGCATCCGCATAGTCTGATCAGAGCCTCTATTGTCAGCATAAAGCATCACAAAAACATGCCTCCCAGTCAGCATTCTACGTAAATCTATATCGGGCCGTCATCGGCCCGTCAGGGTAGCTGACGGGCCGATGACGGCCCGATGTAGATTTACGTAGAATGCTTGCTGGGCCTATATAATTTTGACCCCCTTAAACCCCACTTTTATTTAGTAAAACTGGGGTTTACAAGGGTATAAATTATTTTTCTTATGGTAAATACATTGAGATTTGTGCTGACACAATGTGAATAGTTTTCACATTGCAAAAACTACTCGCATTTTGCAGCAACAAATTAAAATATTTGAAAATACCTTAGCCACATGTCATATTTCAAGATGGAAATTTTAATGTCATCGTAGCTAACAATTTCATTAAGTTTTGAACAAGTGGGCCCAGTACAGCATATTTTTGATATCGAAAATGTTCAATATACTCATATGCAAATAGTCTAATACTCGTATGTGACGTCGATGTCTTCTTCGAACTTTTATTTCACAGTTATAATCACTAAAATGTCGTTTATTATTGTTATATTTAGATTGAAACTATTTGCATTGGTCCTGATCAGACTGCACAAAAGAGCAGGTGGATCTGGGCATATGTCCAGAGGATATCTTTACTATAATTTGCTATCGAAATTATTTAATATCTCCAAAAACTAATATACATGTTTCTGGCATCCTGCTTTAAACATTTGTTTAACAGTTGCATGGTGTGCATGACAATTTCATTGTATATTACAGCTGCACGTCATAGCATTGTATTTCTGGCACAAAAGTTTTAATATTAAATCAATTTTATTCGCGCGAAACCTCACCTTAATTCTGACGCAAATATATGGTCAGTCTTCATAGGAGTTCTCTATCATATAATCCTAAACTCTGTGGTAAAACAAAGCAAAAGGCTCAGTTGCGATCTGAAGTCAAAAAACCACAAACAAGAAATATATGGTCAGTTTTCATAGGAGTTCTCTGCCATATAATCCAAACTCTGTCATTACGAAAACACGCCTATTCAAATATATAGAAAATTTAACCTCCAAAAACTGAAAATTTTCAGATAAAAAACTATGATATTTTTTCATATTTCTGCTCAAAACATAGATTGTGGGTACTCGTTAGAACCGCCTCGGCGAGGCGGTTCTAACGAGTACCCACAATATATGTTTTGAGCAGAACTAAGAAAAATGATGTATACCCCTATAAACCCCAGTTTTACTATATAAAAGTGGGGTTTAAGGGGGTCAAATTTATATAGGCATGTTTTCGTGATGGATAAAACAAATCAAAAGGCTCAGTGGCGATCTGAAGCCAAAAAACCACAAACAAGAAATATATGGTCAGTTTTCATAGGAGTTCTCTGCCATATAAGCCAAATTCTGTGATAAAACAAAGCAAAAGGGTCAACGGCGAGCTGAAGCCGGACAATCACAATCACAAAAGATCTTTCAAGTGCATTGCCTGTTGATGTGTCTAGAATACTAATACTGCTGAATGAATGCCAAACAGTGCAGAACATTATCTGCGGCGTCTGATACGGGTCTACACTGTTTGCTCGAGACTTGTTTGGATAATAACGGAAACCCAGAGGACATCTTTTTTCCATGGCACAGTTATTTTTAGTGACTCAGTTAAGACAATTTATATCCAGTATTTACTGCCAAGAAGATATCAACATAATTGAAATCCTTTCGGTTTGCAATAAAACGAGAGAGAAACTAGCATCGTCCCGTAAGCGTTATTAACTATAAACGGAAGGATTGTCCATTTAACATTTACAGCTCTGGGCAAGTTCAGCTGACGACTGATGATATCTTTCTTATTTGACCCAAAAACAAGGCTGTGACATTTCAAACAAATCGTCTCCAAAGGAGACAAATTGCATGAAATGTCAAATCCTACTTTCTGGAAAAATAAGAAAAACAATTATTTGAAATGTAGCCTGCTGAAATATTTACCCAGCATGCTAAACATAAGGGAAGACTGTGGCAGAACTAATGGACAGTTTAATGAACGTTTAGACTATGTAATAGACTTTCTGGCGACGTTTAAGCTTTCTGCATAAATGCAAACATTACCATGTCTTAACGAAAAACGCACGGCAAATAATTAACATAATTGAAATTCTAATGCAGCACGCCTGGATATAGGCAACGGAAATACTGAGTTTAATGCTGCAACAAATCGGCGGAAAAGCGTGACGCAAAAAAACAAAAAAAAACAAAAAAAACAACAACAACAAAAAAACAACAACAACAACAAAACAACAACAACAAAACAACAACAACAAAAACAACAACAACAAAAAACAAAACAAAACAAAACAAAAAAAAAAACAAAAAAAAAAAACACAAAAAAAAACACACCCTTTTGTGACGTTTTTAATAACGAGTTCGCTGCCGCATGTGGCCGAAGCTCGCTGCCGCATGTGGCCGAAGGTCTGGGCTGTCTTATGGTACAGCACATGCCGTCAAACCAAACCGGAAAGAAACATTATGTTTGCAGTTTATCGGGTTCTAAATTAATGTGGCAGATCTATTTGAATTTGCTGGGGCCAACTGGAAAAATCCGCTACCAGAATCCGATACCAAAATTTTAACGGTATAGCTTGGGTCTTATACTTTGAGTTTTTGGACGTTTTTTTGCTTTAATATTATCCAATTGTACTGTAACTGAAAAATGTGTTTCTTTTTGTTTTTTTTAAACATGATGCATTGCGAGCTCACCTATAGACATTGCCTATGTTAAAATTATTTTCTGACGTCATTTACCGTTCTCTGGACGTTAGACTGTGTAACTTTGTTTTTTTGGCATCAGATACGTTGCGAATAGACCTAAATGCATGTGTCTAAGCCAAGTTAGTAAGTAAGTAAGTAAGTAAATTCTTTATTTTGAGAGGGTAACCCAATTGGATGTAGCCAATCTCCCTTGGGGCCCTCTTTAGCAACAAATACACAACCAGTACAAGAGTAAACCAATATGCATTGGCATAATATATAATAATAAATTAAATTGAGGTGTGAGGATTTATATACATATATGTATATTTACAATGCTAAAAATCATTGGAGAAATGAATCAATAACAAATGAAATGAATTCATGGCAACAAAACAGCAATAAGAGAGAGAGAGAGAGAGAGAGACAGAGACAGACAGACAGACAGACAGGGAGTGACAGAGAGACAGACAGAGACGTACAATATCAATCTTTAATTATGGCGGTGGAGGTATATATAATGTTAAATTGCAAATACAGTACAATATATATATGAGATCTTTATATTAACAGGAATACTGTTCCAGACAATTACGCCTGAGAATGAAAGACTACCCTGGAATAAGTTGCATTTAGCCTGTGGTAATACATAATTCTTCCTAGACCATTACGAAAACATGCCTATTCAAATATATAGAAAATTTTACCTCCAAATATTGAAAACTTTCAGATAAAAAACTCTTATTTTTCATATTTCTGCTCAAAACAGATTGTGGGTATTCGTTAGAACCGCCTTGCCGAGGTGGTTCTAACGAGTACCCACAATCTATTTTTTTGAGCAGAAATAAGAAAAATAATGAATACCCTGTAAACCCCAGTTTTACTATATAAAAGTGGGGTTTAAGGGGGTCAAAATTATATAGGCATGTTTTCGTGATGACTGATCGTAAGTTCGATGCATTATTGTCATGGTTAACTTCTCTCATTTGGAAAAGCTCTTCCAAATAAGTGGGTGCTAGATTGTTATAAACTTTATACCTTACAATTTTTGCTTTATTTAGGAAAATAATTTGATCAAAAGACAAACTATCAAGACGTTTTAAAGATTCGTCATACAATGGCGGAAGGTTGTAGTATCTGAAGGAATCAACGACATGTTTTGTCGATTTTAGTATTTTAGAATTGAAATAGAACAGTGAATTTTTGGGTAATAAATGACAGATTGTCGGTCAGTTGAAAGTAGATAAACCGGTCGAGCTACGCGCTCGTGATTTGATTACTCAACAATTCACTGCTAGAGCTGCTCTATTTCTTAAATAAAGAACCTACTAACCCATTGAAGACTGGAGACCCCTAAACGGGTAACTGGCAAACAGTGCTGACCAAGATCAGAAGCCGCAGAATGCGGCGTCTGGCCAGGGTCTCAACTGTTTGCAAATAGTTCAATCATTTTTCTTTAAGAATATCTACATCATATAGCGTGACATACCTAAAATCGAAAATGGACTCTTCCAATATATAGTGTGGGAGAGTTTATTCAGTCTTTAATGTGTTAAGCTGAGCAGTGTGGTTGAAAAAAGAAAGTTATTGGGCCTTGAAGATGTAAAAAAAATGTGTATGGGAAGCCTCGATTTTAGTGAATTAGTGATAATATGCACCAATTAAATTAATCAAATCTTAAACAATGTTTTGTTGCTATATATCTGTGTAAATGTGTACATTTGCATGTACAGTATACACTATCAACGGCATATTCCTGTAAAAGAAAGGCTTTTATTTGGTTTAAGCACCATCATCCCCACCCCGAGAAATTCTCCAACTTATCATTCCAAGGCGGTTTGTCTGTTGCAGTTCTTTGTATATGCGTGTGGTTTCATATGTGGCATTTATCCCTCAGCTCTCCTTCTTCTGGTTCCGTGGGGAGGGCTGTGATTCGTGACTGTAGCATTCCCTAGTAAATTCTATCTTTTCTTATATTTTACTAAAATTGAATAGCTAACAAAATATCAAAAAATGGCGACGCCCATGTTCATAGTTATAAAAATGTAAACTTCAATGTATTTCTTCCTTAAACAATTAAGATCAAATTTACGCCAAGATGCCTGTTTTTCCGAAGCTGAATTTTGTCAGAAAACGATGCATTTGGAGTACTTTTTCCTTTATTTCGTTGAATTTATAAATTGGCAGTCGGATTTTGAAACACTTAGAATTGTTAACCCTTAAACTGCCAATCACAACAACTGTCGTCTGCTTTGTCATCTGCTTGTGATTTTAAAAGTCATTTTTTGCAAACAGTGTGGACCGAGATGAGACTGCTCCTCTAGGAGCAGTCTGATCAGGGTTCACACTGTTTGACTGCATGAAAAAATAGGTTTGAAAAATTGCAAGAATATTCAGCAGAAGACATAAACAGACGACATTTTCAGATACAGGTTTTCTTGGCATTTTAAGGGTTACATGTAAGTCATTAACATGTCACTGAATTATGCCAATAGGTCAACAATAGCATACATCCGCATGTTTTGTTTCTTTATTGTGACTGCAGCCCGCCCTTCATCCCCAACACTCACCCCGCTATACACACAGTAGACGGTGAAAAGGAATTCGAATTTCGTGACTGTCTCCTAAAATGACAGTTTACATGTAAACAATGTCCAGCATATTAATCGCTCAGAAATGCAAATATAGACCTTTTGTACTTCCTCCTCAACTAGGCACAAGATTATGGACTCAGCAGGTTCCAAGACGTTGCTGTTAAGATATGGAATTATTTATATTGAAATACAAACCTTAAGCAAACGAGATATACATAGTATAGTGTTTGTAGCTTTTTACAGGGAGACAGCTCTTGTAATTTTCTGTTTACTGTCCTGCACAGCAATATCCTTTAAAAAAAAAAAAAAAATTACAATAACCTCATTCCACTGGCTTTATCGGGATTAGACTTAATCCTTGTGGACAAGCTCCTAAAGACACGAAAATTTCGGCTCAAAACAAGGGATATTATAAAACTTTCACTTGTCCAGAATACTGCAAATCTGGCCCTTACAGCAATTGCAACCGCGGCGGACCTGATTAGCAACGCAGCCTGCTTAGAGCCTGCTCTTTTCGTCGACATATTCTGCAGTATTCATTGGTTTTGTATGCGGAAAAGAAGGCCCTGATATGACAGTATTCACCTAAGTATTTTGACAGACAGGCCTCAGCAAACAGATCGGACACTGCATGACACGGTCTTTGATCAGATTGTTTGCAACTCATCTAGCAGTCCTTAGATACATATATAATAACAAAAATATACTTCTTTAAATTCTAGGAGAATTATGATAGGGAGTTCAGGTGTCTCAATACATATGTTAAATACGGTTAAATACGGTACATGAACACGAACGGTAATACGGGTCATTGTTAGCCGCGTATATTACCGGTACATACATACGCGGAATAATCCGGGACATATTTTACCTGCATATACCGCCGGTTTATGAATACGCAGAATAACTTGAATCTGTGCTATTAATATCATCATATACCACCGGTATATGAATACACGGGATAATCCGGGTCTTTGTTACCCGCATATATCACCGGTACATGAATTCGCAAGATAATCCGGGCCATTGTTATCCGCATATACCACCGGTACATGAATACGCGGGATAATCCGGGCCATTCTTGTCCGCATATATCACAGGTACATAAATACGCAGGATGATTCGGGTCATTATCTTTATATACCGCCGGATTATGAATACGGGGGATAATCTGGACCATTGTCACCCGTATATACCACCGTACATGAATAATCCGGGCCACTGTTACCCGCATACACCACCGGTACATGATTACGAGTGATAATCTGGGCTTTTGTTACTCGCATATACCACCAGTAAAAGATAGCGAGATAATCCGAGCATTGTTACCTGCATATATTCTGAGGTGTTCTTTCTAGCGTTCATAAGAATAACCACCTATTTTACCACCGCTGCGCGAACCAAGCAATCTACGCATAGCGCTTGGTAAAATGTGGTATCTACATGCCATATAACTTATTTGTCCACGAAACCATATGTTATGGGTACTCGTTTGAAGCGCCTCGGCGAGTGTCTTCTAACACTGAGGAAGTACAACATATGTACTGAGGAAGTACAACATATGCTTTAGTGGAGAAATAAGAAAAAAATATTAATACTTTTCGATTGCAAACAAGCACCTTACATTGACCTTTGTGTATTTATCTCGAATAATGTCGAACCGTAAATATTTTGATCAATGATTTTATTCAAAGTATTTTTATGTTAGTCTGTTCCTTATGTTTCGATTGTTATATTCTCTGCTAAACAGACTGTTGCTCCATTTTTATATAAAATCTTCCAATTGTTTCACAAATCCGCTTCCCTTCAGCGACCACCCATAAAGTCTAATTTTTAAATAGAATACATTTATGCCTTCAACAACAGATGACAATACTATACTGATAACAATTTGCAAAGTAATATCAAAATAATACCATATACGCCACCTGGGATTTAAAAAAAAATAACACTTTATATTTAACCCTTTGTTCACTCAAGTTTAAATCAGCATGCACATTATGAGTGGTATTTTCCTACTTTATTAGAAAATAGGATTTAGCTGTTTTGGGAAGTCGTCTGTTGGAGAAGATTTGCATGAAATGGCCAACGTACATATTCAGGGAAAAAGCATAAAAAAGAAACAATTTCAACAAATATGTTAGATGCAGAAGCTTAAAGCTCACATCAAGGTCCCCTTACTTATTCAGTGAAACATCACAGAATCAAAGCACTGACAATACTGGTGGGTCGATGTCTCTGAGTGTAGGTTGGGAAAATGGTCCTGAACTCGGACACGATCTTTTCATTTAACCCTCAGTTTCCTGATATTTAAGCAAACAGTGAAGATCCTGATCAGATACCGCATTCTGCGGCATCTGATCTGGGTCGGCATTGTTTGCCAATGTCCAAAATTCACAGTCCAGGTTTTACAGATAACCCGTTATCAACAGCACTCTGACGTCACAGCAACAAGAATAGTACGGCTATAAATAACCATTGCCTGGATTTTGTCTCATGCGCAGTTTGATAACATTGGTCAATAATAATCACGTGGGCAACTACTCTAAGCAAATTTAGGTGTTTTTTTTATACTATGGCTAGATTGTAAACAATCGATCCAAAAACGTAAATACATTCGATTGATATGATTAAAAAAAGGATAAGACCTTGTGGCAAACACAATAAATACTAAAAGCTAGAGCTAAAAACTGGAACCACGGATCGCACGGTCAGACATAACATCAAACACTCTTGCAATGATCAAAGACCAACAGTCGTGCAATTTGAAAATTTGAAAAGGAAAGCATATTGATTTGGCTAAAAACTAAGCCTGCAGTCTGTCCCGTAACACCCTTATTACGAGTATATCCTGTCCTTTCAAAGGGGATGATAGGGTTTCCCCAGTAATATTTTTACTGACTGTTCCAAGGCGTTGCTTCTGCTGTGGTTTACTATTTCTGTCATTGTAATTCTTTGCATGTATGTCCTGGTGAAAGTTTCAATTTGGATAGCCATTTGGCCATTTTTGGCTTTCTCCTTGTAGTTTTTTAATTGTGGTGCCGTTGCTTTAAGTGCGTCCTTCTTTCCCTTTGGTGTCTAGGAACGGAATGTAGTAGGTAATTGTATCGATTCCTGACCATTGCCTTCCTTTCTATTTTAATTGTTCTGATAAACCAACAATTTTCCTAAATTCATAAACTATGTCATTGTAGTCTCCGGTTCCGATTTTCCTTGCTACAGAAGTGTTTTCCACGCTAACAAAATTCTTACGAATCACGTCGTAGTGTCGGCGATAAAGTTTTGAAAAAGGTTATACAAGTCATAAAAGTCATATAAGTAATAACATATTTTTCAAATCGATCAACTTGTCTAACCTCAATCCATATGAATGGTTACATCTCCAAAAAGAACAGAAAGAGTTGTATGGTCACAACCTTGTTAACTGTGCAAAGCTTTCTTGAAGTGTCTTTTTTCAAGAAGTAAAAAAGCCGGAGTCCATTTTGTTTTTAAAGGGAAACGCAAGGTTGACTAAGACTAAACCAGAAATGAAAGACATTGACAAAACATATATTTTGACGCAAGTTTGTTCAAAATCGAATGAAAATAAGAAACATGTTGGGATTTGAAGATGTGTTTTTTTTTGTTTTTTTTTGTTTTGTTTTTTGTCGCCGCCATTTTGAAAATTTAATGAAGCTTTATACATCATAAAGCTTTGAAAAAATGCAAACCCTTAATAAACAATAATTGCAACATAATTTTAGCTCTATACTTGTATAGATAGATAGATAATTTTATTTCAAATGCAATAGACTAACTGGCCCTTGAGCACATATGATTCAGTACATGTTTATAAATGTGTGCTATATGATGGCAGACAAATGTTAAAAGTACATGTTATACATCTTCATACACAAATTAATGTTTCATTCAGACAAGTAAGTTTGTTGAATCCAAAATTAAAATATATCACAGAGAAGTGTGTATACATGTGGCAAGTATCTCAGAATATATCCCCCCCAACACACACACACACACACACACACACACACACACACACACACACATACACACACACACACACACACATCTATATATACATTGTACATATAATTTATTTATATACATACGTATAAACATATACATACATATTGAGTTACACACAAACATATACACCAACACTTACATAAATGTACATATACTCATACACACATAAATACATACCATACCATCGTACAAGTAAATATACATATATAAACATAAACACAGTCGTACAAAAATACGCAGCGGTTTTTCACTATAGATACTAGAAAATATTGCAATATTGCATAGTAAGTAAATAGCGTTATATATATATATATATATATATATATATATATATATATATATATATATATATATATATATATATATATATATATATATATATATATATATTTAGCAATATTAAATGTTAACATCACGAATATAAGTAATACTGTTTCTCTTTTCAAATGCATTGAATATGATAATGGATAAATTATGAATATGCTTTTTACGATTTGTATTTAATAGCTCTTTAAGCTTAAACATGCTTGGTCGGTTTATAGTACTTATCAGTGTGTAGTTTTCTAAGGTATGAGTACACAGAACATTCAAAGATAAAATGGAACTCGTCTTCTAGTATATTACAAACCCTACACTTTCTTTCATCATAAGCCGACTCTAACTGGTCTTGCCCATCTGCCAGCCTCACATTCTAACCTGTGAGATGACACCCCAAGTTTACTCAGTGCTACTGTAAATTTCTTAACAGAAATAAATATTGAATAATTTTGAAATTTAAAATTCGAAAATGATCTGTAAAATAAAGCTGTAGACAAGTTATCAAAATCTGAGGTCCAATTCTGTATATGTAATTTGTTATCTAGGCATAAGGTTGATTTGTTAGAAAATCGCACCATTTCCTGTTAGAAAAAGTGCTCATTACATATTTAAACAAATCTAGTTAAAATTTCGTCTGCTATTTTTCAAATTTGGCGCTTTAACCCTTTCGTCCCTACATAACACTACAGATATCTTTGCAAACAGTGCAGATTCAGATGAGACAGCTCGTAACGAGCCGTCTCATATTCATCTACACTGTTTGCACTTGTTTGGCTGATACCCTAGTTGCCAATGACAGGCAGTTTACGAAACCATGCTTATTCAAATATGTTGAAAACTTCACCACCAAAAACTGAAAGTTTCAGATAAAAATTCTGATATTTTTCATATTTCTGCTCAAACTATAGATTGTGGGTACACGTAAGAACTGCCTCACCATGTTTTGAGCAGAAATAAGAAAAATTATATATACCCCTGTAAACTCCAGTTTAACTATATAAAAGTGGAGTTTAAGGGGGTCAAAATTATATAGGTATGTTTTCATGATGTGCCACAATTCAGAGATGGAAGAGTCAACTGCAGAAACTCAGCAGTGCAAGGGATTAGCAAAGAGTTAAATAATCGATGGTGTCAATAGTATATCGTACTCACAATAATCCAGCATTGTCATGGATTTCTAAGTATTAGCGAACCTTAATAACAAATACAATTTTCTTTGACATCATGTCAAATAGTTACCAGATTGCTTTCGGCTGATAATAGGATCCGTTACTGTTGAATTTGATTACCAGGCATACAGAAAGAATTGTTTTTCTTGCCTCTAGGACTATTATATAGGCTATATCAATCAAACAGAAAAAAATATGGGCCACGTCAAGCGAAAAGGTACCATTGAGCATGCGCAAAATGCGCAGATTCAGATCATCCTGCGTATGAGCTAAGTACATCCGGGCATGTGCTCTCTTCTCATACATTCTGTAGTATCCAATGATTTTGTTAGCGGACAGTGAAGGTCCTGATCTGCCTGCGCTGTCCACATATGCCCGAAGACACAATTCGCATGGCTTGGCCTATATAGTTAAGAACCGGCCAGTTAGCAAGACAGTAATGACATTTGCAAGAAAAAATATCAGAAATATGAGACGCTAGACGATAGTCATATTGGTCAGGCGTTGATACAATGGGCCTGGTCTTACACAATATGCCAGAAATGAAGGCTCAAGCAAGCATCAGGGTGGCCAATACCTATAAGCTGCCATCCCCCTTAAACCCAACTTTTATATAGTAAAAAATGGGTTTTACAGGGGTACAGATTTTTTGTTTTACCTCTGCTAAAGACATAGATTGTGGTTACTCGTTAGAGCCGCCTCACCGAGGTGGTTCTATCGAGTACCCACAAGCTATGTTTTGAGCAGAAATATAAAAAAAATATCAGAATTTTTTATCTGAAAATTTTCCTTTTTTGGTTGTAAAATTTTCAATATATTTGTATTGGCATGTTTTCGTAATGGTTGCGAGAAAAAGGTTCTTGAGACTTTCCATTGAGTTAATCGTTCAATGCGCATGTCCAGTTCCTTGATGAATCTACATGTCTAGTTCTTTGGCTTAAGTTTTCCCTTGACCTTCCGCTGACGTGAACAAACAGCATTGGTTCTGGCGATACTACGAAGGCTCACCTGAACCTTTGCTGTTCGTATATGCCGAAACAGCTCTTTTTCCATGGCACAGTTTTTGTGTTCCAAATAATTTCACAGTAACATGTTCCGATTTACATTGATCAATCGAAACACATTAAAACTTAAAACATTTTGGTTGACGTCATGCGAGAAAATATTCATGGAGATACATAATATTTCAAAGAAAGACCAGAATACAACAGGTCACACAATTACCAAATAAAGGTTTCATGGCAACAAAATACATCACAAAGCAACATCGGAAACTAAACGAACAAACCAAAAGGGACTGCAAGAGAAACACAGTTGTGGAAAAGTCAACAGAAAAAATGCTGTTGACGGTTGAGGGGTGGTGCTTAAACTCGTATAACAGTGGCCGAGCTCAACGTACCAGAGCGTAAATCCGTTAACTGTAAATCCACGGGCCATAAGGTAGAATAATCAAGTACAGATTAAAGAGAAAGGACATCTTTCCGAAGAGACCTGCAGCATAAGCACCATCTTGGAACGATTGTCGAGGCAATGGGACTTTAACTTATTCCGCGGGTACCTACTGTGCCCTTGGTCCTGATTCAGTTTCATCTTGTCTATCCACCATGAGGCAGACAATTCTGAAATGTTATGCCAAGTTTTTAATTGCAGTTTATTTGCAACAGCCGCGTTGTAGGAATTGACAAAAACGATATTATCCATAGAACGTTTTAAGATGAACTATTGCGACAGAGTTAACTATAAATGATTTTTATTCAGTTCTGATTGACCATATCTAACGATGAGGAAACGATTGTCTTCTCTGTTTGCGTGCTTTGTTCACAAACAATTACCGTAAAATTAAATGTATTGCCAAAAAGTGGTCTTACATATGCCTTTTTAGTAAAGTATTTTTTTAAGTCTTTAACTAAAAAAATACCATTAATGTTTTACGAAATATTGTGACAATTTTAGAAAATATTAACAAACACACCTAGTTAAAAAAAATGCTTCGAAAGTTTATAGTGTTAACTTTGGAGTAACAATACGACTTAAAAGTAATTGAAGCCGGACTCGGTGGCTCAGTAGGATGCGCGTCCGACTGGTGATCAGGAGGTTGCGGGTTCGCCCCCTCCCCGCCGTGTCGGCAACATTCTATCGCGGAGATTTGATCATGAAATATTTTCTACAGTCATTCTCCCTCTTCTGCTGATTCAAGAAGGGCAGTTGTCAATTTCTGGCGAAAGAATGCGATCAATACTGCTTAGAGGACTAAGCCTGTCCAGTAAAGTGTGTTTACTAGTAGGTACATGTAAACTGACCGCGCTCGACATGACCCATTTGGTTGACTGGACGGTAAAACCTCAACACAATTTAAGTAATTGATAATTATATTCACATAAGTTTGATGACGACACCACTGACGCCAGTGTATAATATGGATTTCTGAAAATTGTGCGTACTTTATATCTGTACAAGATAGTTTAATAAACAGTGGTATTTATTTGTGTGTTATATCATCTCTTTTACCATATAGTATTAGCATGATCTGATGAGCAGACCACATCATATCATATTTGTTGCAAGCCTATAAGATGTACTAAATATATGAAGAGTTTTAATTTGATGATTTATTTCTGGCCAGTAACTCTAGATTTTTGTATAAATTAGACCTTTATAAAAAGAAACCATCAGTGAAACATGCCTATATAATTTTGACCTCCTTAAATCCCACTTTTATACAGTAAAACTGGGGTTTACAGGGGTATGCAGTATTTTTCTTATTTCCGCTCAATAACATAGATTCTGGGTACTCGTTAGAACCGCCTCGGCGAGGCGGTTCTAACGAGTACCCACAATCTATCTTTTACAGAAATATGAAAAATATCAGAATTTTTTACCTGAAATTTTTCATTTATTGGTGGTAAAATTTTCTGTATATTTGAATAGGCATGTTTTCGTAATGTATAATTTTTGCTATAGCTGTATAACAAAAACATGGACATACATGCTACACATGTAAGGGAGACGACACCTGTGTGAACATTATTCTGCTCCTTCTGAAAAAGGGTTCTACTTTCAAAGGAAATAATTTGATCTCCTTGGGAGCAAATTATTTACAATCAGAGTAGACCCTTTTCCAGAACATAAAACATACAGGAATAAAAAATATAAAAGGTTGCGTTTTAAAAACAAACATCAGACAAAAGAATGAAAATCGGAGACTCAGTTTTATTACATAAGCACAATGTAGTTTGTGAGGCTGCATGCGCTCCCTAGCACGGCTTAAGCGGTATTTGATTTTTTAAAGTAAAAAGAATTGTCTCAATGATCCCAAAGCAAATAAAACTATAATTTGCACTATAGTGAAGTACGGGGAGACGTTTTCGGCAGCCACACAGCACTTAACAACAGTCGTCTCCCTTGTAAAATGGCGGTAAAGCAGCCAGTTGTATCGTCCCCTTAAGTCTGTAGCATATTCTTCGGGGAATTCAGTTTTGACCTCATAGTTTAAACGTCACACATAAGCTTACCTGCTCCGTTTTGGTCTATAGCAAATATATCTTCCAACGATCCCGTTCTGCACCTTTTGTATTTGTACACTTTAAATCCCATCCGTGTTTTCCTGCTTGTACTCATAGTGCTGATAACAGTCAAAGTGACAGAAGTGACAAGAACTCCGATTCGCGAACGTGTTTTTGTGAACTGCAATGTCTTTTACGTGTATTTTACACCCACCAGCGACTTATCTCGTCTACATCAGAAGCTAATATATATATATGTTCAAAAGGAGAAGTATTAGTCCAAGAGTTTTGGTAGATGGATCTTTCTTTGTTTCAGAGTCTTCCTCAAGAACAAACAGGGATCACCAGCATAAATAACCACAACATTTATAAACATTTAAACAACTTCTATGAAAATGAAGAAAATTCTACATGCCAATGTCAAATTTTGTTTTCGATATCGATCTATTGCGCCATTAATTTATTTCATAAAGGGAAGATATCTCTCATAAATATCAAGTACGTAATTAGAAATACACCACGTTCGTAACTAGAAATGATGGTCTCAAACATTCTTTTGTCGGATAAGCATCGCACCAGATTTTCGTAGATATTGCCTCATCTCCATAGGCTATGTTTTGTTTTAATATTTATATTGTTTGTTTATATTTTATGTTCATGAGTGTTTGTGACACCCGTATGTTCCTGAGAAAGAATTGCAACAAGTCGGATTATCTGGGATTATCATCCATCACCCAGCGCTAATAGACTAATACATTTTTATCAGTTATAGTATTGGTCCTTACAAAATCGCACCTGAATCAACCTGGAGGGATTTCGATCTTTTGTTCAGTGCATGATGGCGTAGACCAACGAAGGCCTCTGTATCTGGGATTTGATCTATCTGGTATTGTTTAACCTTTTCTACCCAGAGTTTCTAATATAAACTCTTCAATCTCTGTATTTAGGCACACCCATTGCCGCAAAAAGGCTGATAATTGTAAATCAAGAACAGGGTGGCAAATAGTGTATATCCAGATGAGAAGGCTCATCATGAGCCGTCTCATCTGGATCTACACTGTTTTCAACAGTATTTGGGTTGGTCTACAGGACTGAAGAGGTTAAATGTCACAATGAAAACAATTCTGTTATATTTGCTGTAAACACTTTGCACTTTGGAAACTTAGATATAGCTGATCGAAAAGCAGCGGCAGCTGAGTGAAGTATCATACACAAGTGTGGTAAGTCTCATAATTATAAATAGACTTTAAGGAGTACCGTATCTCCCCGAAGTATTCGAACAAACAATGTAGACGCAGCAGATGCGCCACGACACGCAGCGTCTGATCGAAGACTACACTGTTTGCCAGGCTGCAACGATTTTCAGATATCAAAAATTAGTAGTATGGACTTGTTTAAATTTTAGCAAAATGATGGTAATAGGTAAAGGCGTCCGAACTTTTACGGCAGCATGGTGTTCATGACCGGACTAGAATGCTTAATACTCAGAACATGCATAGATGATGTTTAATTTTATGGCTGAATAACGGTATCAGACCTAATTATTTGGACACATTCACTCTTTACAACACGTGTCCTGAAACTGCGACAAGTCCATTTCATTACCTGTTGATATGTCTAAAAATAGCGGTGATTTCCAAACAGTGTAGACTCTGACCAGTCGCCGAGTCTGAGGCGTCTGATCTGGAATCTGACTCTTTACTCAAGACAACTGTTATTCTTATAAGTACCCTCCCTATTTCAAACGCATTTTATTTCTCCACGAAAACATCGACAAGCGTTTTTAAAATTCATAGTACAGTCAACCCTCTTTATAACGACACTCGATACAACGACAAAATTCGTTATAATGACAATTTGAATGTCATGAAACCCTCGCTCAAGAGGTGACAGTTAATGAGAAATTATGCAAGAATATTGCATTAAAATTTCAAGCAACAAATGTTTTGAATATTTGTTAGAATCGCCTCACTGAGGCGATTCTCACAAATATCCAAAACATACGTTCTATGGGGTTATAAGAATAAAACGAGGTCTTTCTTACATATCACTCTGTCCATTTAGGATTCTTTGCAACAGCAAATTCATTTTAATGGCAAGATCTTTGGAAACCAATGCTGTCGTTGTAACGAGAGGTCACTGTACATGTGTTTGGGTTTCGTACAGACATTTGATACCTAATTTGATAAACAGTTGTTCTATAACGTCCGATTTATATCATGTGCGTATAAAGATACTCAGGAGAGGGAAAGACATGACACACAACCCTCACAAAGCGTCGCAGAAGGTTTGATCATGCACATACAGTGAACCCTCGTTACAACGACAGCATTTGTTTCCAAAGATCTTGCCATTAACATGAATTTGCTGTTGTAAAGAATCCTTGATGGACAGAAAGACATGTAAGAAAGACCTTGTTTTATTCTTATTTCCCATAGAACATATATTTTGGATATTTGTTAGAATCGCCTCAGTGAGGCGATTCTAACAAATATTCAAAACATATATTGCTTGAAATTCTAATGCAATATTCTTGCATAATTTTTTATTACATGTAACTGTCACCTCTTGAGCGAGGGTTTCGTGACATTCAAATTGTCATTATAACGAATTTTGTCGTTGTATCGACTGTCGTTATAAAGAGGGTTGACTCTATTAATAATTGTGAGCTGCATCAGAATTAAGAGCATGGTTGCGAACATGTAAACCTTGTTTAAGTTCCTATTCCCATCCTGTCTGCTGACCGCTCTAAGTCGGTTCTTCTGATGCAGTTTTTTTCTTGTTTTTTGCATATCCGCTACTGTACTCAGGGTGTGCCATTACGAAAACACGCCTATTCAAATATATAGAAAATTAATCCTCCAAAAATTTAAAATTTTCAGATAAAAAACTGTGATATTTTTCATAATTCTGCTCAAAACATAGATTGTGGTACTCGTTAGAACCGCCTCGGCGAGGCGGTTCTAACGAGTACCCACAATTCATGTTTTGAGCAGAAATAAGAAAAATAACTTGTACCCCTGCAAACCCCAGTTTTACTATATAAAAGTGGGGTTTAAGGGGGTCAAAATTATATAGGTATGTTTTCGTGATGCTTTTAAATGTTTGTTTGTAATCCATGAACTCTATTTTCGGTGCCTCGGGAAGGCTCTGCTTCGTGGTTGTGGCTTTTTCTAAGTAACTCCATTGTTTAACCTTTACCACTCTCTGGGCTAATCAGCAGACGACAAATTGCTGTTTTGTTTTGTTTTTTATTTTTTACATAAAACAGGATTTGAAATTGCATGCAAATTATCTTCTTCATAAGAAACATAATGCATAAAATATCAAATCCTATTTTCTTGAAAAAAAAAAAAAAAAAAAAAGATTTTTTTTTTTTTTTTTTTTTTATGCTGTCCGCTGAGTTTTTTTTTTACCCAGAGTGCTAATCGTTAATGACACATAACCACATTAAAAAGCAGCACTCTATCGGCAAAAACAAAGTGGAACTACATGTTCAACAGAAATACCGCCTTGGAATTGTCAACAATTAAATTACTGCGCGGGGAGAGGGACCGGGGCCTATATCCTGCTTATATGGGAGCTCAACCCTTGCCCTTAATCTTGAAACAGTTCCAGATACATGTAATAGTTCGGTCCGGGAAGGGATTCCCAGCCTATTAATGTATCAACACATAAAACATACAAGTTAACCCTTTCACTCCTGATTTTCTGAAGTGGAATCTTCCATCGTTGACTCTGAAAACATCCGTTGTTGTAAACATTAGTGGAAATAAAAAACAAATCAAGGACAGAATGACAAACAGTGTGGATCCAGATGAATTGGCTCCTTACTGGATCTACACAGTTTGCTAAGATATTGTTTTGGTCTGAAAGGGTTAACTTCTCACAGCTTTGATGGAACACAGATGAGGATTCGACTACATACTGAAGGTCAGAGCAAATGAAAACCAATTGTAGAGCAACGGTGACTTCGACCACAAATTAGTAGTAAGGCACAGATCACCTACAAAGTAGGGCATTGAGACAACACCATTTAGACGGCACAACCATACGTCGTGCAAGTGAAGAAGGCAACTGAATTCTTAATATTGATTGGGTTAATTACTAAGCAGGCAGTCTGTCGCATAACGTCTACATTATATCATATTCTTTTATATCCATGAATAATTGTTTTGATTTGTTCAGAAAACAATTGCGTTTAACAACAACTGTCTTCGGGTAATAACTTAATAACCATAAAATTTGGGGCCCGATGACCCTTACTGAAGCATTTTTTTTTCACGACAACATTATAATTTCTCGTATATAGAAATTAATTGATACAGTGTGTTGACGAAAAAAAAATGAAAATGATTTGCGAAATTCATAAAATCCATAGTCTAATTTTAAAGATTTAGAATGTAAATATCTCTTATGGTCGTTAACGTTTCGCAGTCTGGGTAAAATTTTCAGGTAAGGACGCTTTGAAATATTCTTTCTTATTTCTCCCAGAAAACAGGATTTGATGTCATGCAAATTAGAGACACTTTGCATGAAATATTAAATCCTGTTTTCTTAGAAAAATAAGAAAAATGTCACCAATTTGTCTCACTTAGCCCAGAGAGTGGTAAAGGCTAAAGTCACAAACGTTACTAGATTTTTTGGCAAATAAATGAGCTATGACACGCCAAATTAACAAGCGTAACGATTAAATCAAATATTCTCTCTTGTCATGCATATAGACAAATTTTATTAATTGTACCAGTAGATAGTGATAAAAATTAAAATCCAGAAATTGAGTTTCAGTATCAGAAGAATTGGCTTCGTTAAGATTTCAACATTATGTTATCAATAGTAAACAGATCATATAAATGTAAATGCCATAATAACATTGGCTTGCAGAGAGAGAGAGAGAGAGAGAGAGAGAGACAGACAGAGAGAGAGAGAGAGACAGACAGACAGACAGACAGAGGGAGAAAGAAAGAGAGAGAGAGAGAGAGAGAGAGAGAGATAGAGAGAGAGAGAGAGAGAGAGAGAGATCATTTGCAATAAAGAGCATGCCAATAAAATTGAATTCTTATTGATGCCTTTTATGATGATGCTTTCGGCGCCAAATTTCAGACGACAGTTGTATTGCCAGCAAGTTTTAACGATTTGTAGATCACAGGTATAATCCATATAAAAAGACGAAATTTAAGTCTTAATTTTCAGACAAAACTACTTTGGAATGTCATTTAAGGATTACATATAGGAACAGTTTTGTTTAAATTGTACTCAACGGACTCATACTAATGTTCAAACTGAAATGTTATATCAGCGCGTGAGTTTGTTTTGACAAGATTCAATGATCAATTCACAATTATGTTATTAACATTTACCACGACAAATTGACGATACTGCAGAAAATAGGCTTTGATATTTCATGCAAACTGTCTCTTATGGAGACAATTTGCTTGCAATTTGAAATCCTGGAAAAAAAAATAGATAAATATTTTAAAATGTCGTTTGCTGAAAATTTTACCCAACATGCGCAGGCGTTAATCACCCATTGGCAAACATGCTTCCAGTTTACGATTACATCAAAGCTATATCTGCTCTTAGGAATCATTTGATGTAATGAGCATACTGATAAAATTACATTCAGTTTTATGATGATGCTTTCGGCGCCTGCACATTTCAAATATTCTTAAAAGCTTTATATTGAATTTATATTGAATTTAAAACTCGACCAGCAAAAATACGAGTATAAATGAAGTTACCTAGGAAAAGCATAATGCCAAAATACTGTATTGCAACACGAAACAGGAAGCACCGCAGCGAGCAACTACAAGGCCAAACGAAATAATAATAATAATAGTAATAATAACAATAACAAAAATGAATAAAAAAAAAATACAATAAATAAATAAAGGTACACCACCAGAGCCTCCAATTACGACTTCATGCTTATTCTAATATATAGAAAAATTCACCTTAAAAAAAACTAAAGAAAATCAGATAAAACAAACTCTGATATTTTTCACATTTCTGCTCAAAACATACATTATTGGTACCCGTTAGAACCGCCTCGCCGAGGCGGTTCTAATAAATACCCACAATCTATGTCTTGAGCAGAAATAAGAAAATTAACGTGTACCCCTGTAAACCCCAGTTTTACTATATAAAAGTGGGCTTTAAGGGAGTAAAAACTTTATAGCGTGTTATCGAGATGGCCCTAGAACCGAAAGTAGTAAAATCTATCAGAAGGGATTAACCGATTTATTGGCACCACTTCTGAGTTTAAATATTTTAAATATATAAAACAACTGTTTGGCTCTCAGGGAGTGAAACAACACAGCAAAATATGAAAATCAAATTCAGTCACTATGATGGGGGACGTGGGGTGTGTGTGTGTGTGGGGTGGGGGGGGGGGGGGGTGTGGAGTGGTGGGGGGAATAGGGACTAGCCATACTTTGTAGAGGCCCCGCTACATCCCCAAAGAGAGACAATTTTGACTTCACGGGTTTACTGCACGCCAAAGTACTTCTGAAAAGGAGTCTACTCTAAAAAGAACTAATTTGCTACCATGAGGAGCATTTGTTTCTTTTTAGAGGACAACTTTTCCCTAAAAGGTGGCAAAAAACTTCAACATAGTTGTCTCCCCTGGAGGTGTATAAATTTCCCTTAAACTTTGAAGAGTAGGAATTTTCTAAATCCCACCACATAACATGACCCGAGAAGCACAGCAGTCATTGGGATCAAGGAGGAGACACCTCTTTGGTGACAGCCCGACCAGCACACATGAGCATCTATAACCCGCGGAACAAAACAGTCATGGATATTAAAATTAATAAGTGAACTCAGAAACTGATACAGTTCGATCCACATGAAGCATGAAGTACCCAACATCAAAGGGAAAGACCGACAAATACAATTAAGCAGCCACAAAAAGAACAGACTACAGGCAGCTGGCAATATGGCAACTTTGTTACTCAAACAGCATAACGTATGAAAAAAAAAAAAAAAAAAAAAAAAAAAAAAAAAAACAACAACAAAAAACAAAAAAACTAGAAATGTGTCACTATGACACAGATGCCCCGCCCAGGGCCATCCTCAACCACACGCAGGTATTCTGCAAAAAATTAAAGTTGAAGAAAGGGACAAATCAATCTTTTTTAAAAAAAATATCGGAAGGAAAACATCTTTTGAAGGTGAAAAAGGGCCATAACTCCCATAATAATAGGTTGATTTTACCCTACTTGGAACTTGACCTCTATTTTATGAGTATATACCTGTGTGTTAAATTTGAATCCAATACACTAATGTTTTCAAAAGATATCAAACTGAAACTATTTTTCAACGTCGAAAAAGGGCTGTAACTCCAAATATAATTGGTGGAGTTAACCCTAAATCAAATTTACCTATATTTTATAATTATATGCTAGTGTATAAAATATGAATCAAATTCACTAATCTTTTCAAAAGTTATGGAACGGAAACCTTTTTTAAAGCTGAAAAAGGGCCATAACTCCAAAAATAATCGGTGAATTTTACCCTAAATCCAACTTGACATACATTTTATGATTATATACCTGTGTATAAAATTTGAATCCAATACACTTATCTTTTCAAAATATATCGAACGGAAACCATTTTTCAACTATTTTTCAGTATTGATAAAGGGCCGTAACTACAAAATAATTGGTGGATTTTACCCTATCTCAAACTTGACCTATATTTTATAATTATATGCTTGTGTATAAAATATGAATCTAATTCACTAATCTTTTCAAATGTTATTGAACGGAAACCATTTTTCAACGTTGAAAAAGGGCCAAAAATAATTGGTGGATTTTACCCTAAATCCAATTTGACATACATTTTATAATTATATACCTGTCTATAAAATTTGAATCCAATACACTAATCTTTTCAAAAGATATCCTATGGAAACCATTTTTTCAACTATTTTTCAACATTGATAAAGGGCCGTAACTCCAAAAATAATTGGTGGATTTTACCCTAAATCTTACTTGACCTACATTTTATGATTATATATCTGTGTATATAATTTGAATGCAATACACTAATTTTTTTCAAAAGATATCTAACGGAAACCATTTTTTACTATTTTTCAACATTGATAAAGGGCCGTAACTTTAAAAATAATTGGTGGATTTTACCCTAAATCGAACTTGACCTATATTTTATAATTATATGCTTGTGTATAAAATATGAATCCAATACACTAATCTTTTCAAAAGTTATGGAACGGAAACCTTTTTCAAAGCTGAAAAAGGGCCATAACTCCAAAAATAATTGGTGGATTTTACTCTAAATCGACCTACATTTTATGATTATATACCTGTGTACAAAATTTCAATCCAATACACCAATCCTTTCAAAAGATAACGCACGGAAACAATTTTTCAAAGTTGAAAAATTTTCAAAGTTGAAAAGGGCCGTAACTCCCAAAATAATTTGTGGATTTTACCCTAAATCGAACTTGGCCTACATTTTATGATTATATACCTGTATGTAAAATTTCAATCCAATACACCAATCCTTTCAAAAGATATCAAACGGAAACCAAAAGTGTTACGTACGGGACGGACGGAACGGGACGGACGTACGTACGGACAGCGGTGATACTATATGCCCCCCACAATTGAAAATGGCGGGGGCATAAAAACAACAACAAAAAACATTTGTAAGTTAAACACTACAGAACTACAGAATATTTAACAAAAAGTATCACAATGGAAGTACCGGAAGAACGATCAGTAATAAATTACGGGTGTGTGTTGGGGTGGGAGATGGGGCAGGATGGGAAGGGGCTTAAGATAGCTTAACGGGATTCCATCCCTTGCCCTCAGCTTCCATAGTGTAAAAACATATTTGTTCGGTCCGCGTAGATGTATTCTAAGTTTGAGCTGTCCATTACAACGTGCACCTGCAAATGAACCACTCGGACTATGAGAAAAGTTTTACTTTAATTGTTGTAAATGTTTTATATAGGACTTTAGATGTTACATCTGAGACAGGCCGTTATAAAAGTTGTTCTTTGGTTCCATGCCCGTGCCGGGCTGTTACTTTGCACTCAAGTACGAATCACTTTATAAACAGATGCAGTCTAGACTGTCTGCTTCTGGTCTGAAAGTATGTGCTATTTCTATATGACCCCAAAATATAAGAAAAGGGATCCCAGAAAAGCCTAAATTACGAAGCACAATCATTTTGATGCCATAAATGAAAGAGAGAGAAAGATGAGGAACAAGCAACGACAAAACAAATACCGCAAATGAAACCACCGACACCGACACACGTATTAACAATAACTGCAACAGTGTAACTGCCTTAAAACGGTCATGAGTAAAATTTTGGTGTGTGGGGGATGGAGGACGGGGGTAGGGGACGGGATTGGGGGAGGGGAAGTGGGTAGGAGGGGTGGGGCTTATCTTATTTTAAATAGAAATAATCAAATTGAAGCCAAAGTTAAAAAAAAAAAAAATAAGACTGCATGAAATAATGCAGAAATCACCAGTCTAAGATTTGAAATATAATGTTTCATTCAGCGGAAATATATATATATATATATATATATATATATATATATATATATATATATATATATTATTTTATTTCTGGTTTGTTTATTTCTATTTTTTATATTATTTTTGTTACGCAATGTAATGTTTCGTTGCATAACATTACATTACATATCATTACATTTAAGATTAAGATCAGCTTCAGCAGTGATTTGTTGAGTAATAAATCACTGTTTGGAGGTCAGTTGTAAAGTAGATGAAATCACGAGCGCGGAGCGCGAGTGATTTGTCTACTTACAACTGGCCGAAAAACTTTGATTTATTACTCAATAAATCACGCACAAGAGCTGATCTATTTCGATTCTAACACATAGAAAACGACGAAAACGTAATTGTATCCTTCAGATTCTTCCAACTTTCCGCCATCGCAGAAAGAAATCTCGCCAGCAGTTTCGATTGTAGCGCTAATGTTTACATGCATTTCGTACGTTATTGACTCGTTATACCATCTTACGTCGTGGCAACGAAGACTGATGCCAGCAAAGTGTCGAAATGACGTCGGAACGGCTCCAGATCGCGTCACGCGCTTCTGCCCAGTGATTTGTTGCAGAATAAATCACTGATTTTCTCCCTTGCTTATACAGGCGTGCTGTGTTAGAATACATAATATTACGTAACATAACATTACATTACATATCATATCATATCATGTTACCTTACATAAAATTACATTACTTTGCATTATATGTTGGACACCGCTGTCAGAGACGATTTTGCGTAGATTACGTGGACCACTGAACATGGTTTCGTGGAGAAATATTGCTTCTTTGTATTTAAGATTTTAATATAAATTAAAACTAAAAGCATCCCTTTGACGAATCAACTCTTATACATTTATGATACCACAATGTGTATTTTCGTAAAAGTAGGGAAAGGTCCAAACCGATTATGCCCAATGGACTACACTTCCCTCTTTGGACAGGTCCATTTTCAGTTGAAGGGAAGACAAGTAAATTTTGTTTTAAGTATTGTCTTAACAGAAGTTCTTATGTCTTATGGAAATAGTGTGGGCCCAGATCAGACGCTGCATCGCGCGGCGTTTAATCTGGTTCGACACTATTTGCCTAGATCTGTGCTTTTGCCACTGGGCATTAATAGGTTAAGCGGATCGATTAGCTAACTGTAATCCTGTATTCCTCAAATTTCAGACTAGAAGTTTACAAGTGCTAAGCCAGATATATAGAATATTAGAATGTAGTATTCAAACTGGGGCCCTATACACTGTACACTAACCGCTACTGAGAATATACTCCAAAACTTATTAAATCCCACAACAAACTGTATGTGCAAATCGCTCACAAAACAAATATCACCGCACTAATGAGCCCTTTCTATGACAGATCGCGTGTTTCCTTAATTTCTCAATTTGGTATAATATGCAGCCTGTCTGCGTGTGTGAAAAGTTCCTATCTCTCCTCACAAATTCTGAAAGAAATCTCCTTATCCTCATAGACTAAATTTGAGCTGTCAGTTACAGTATCACTGGGCTAGCATTTCTCTAGATGTAGCCCGAACGAATCTATCTTTTATCATTCTGGCACTGACAAGCCATTTGCGAAGAAACCGTAAATGTCGTTGATGAGACAAATGGATATTGTTTTCATATTGTCCGAAAGCACGAAGAGCAATCTATAACAGTTCTGGCTGCATCTCCGCCTTATAGCTCTGGAGCAACAGCTGTCTCTTGTTGTCACGAAGTCAAATTCGTATCTTGCATTTGACCCTTAAGTTATATTTATTTAGATCGTTTCCCAGCAAAAAGACACCTTAGGACAAATTCGAGGAGGGGAAATTAAGACCTGTCTGTACATTACCATACATGTAGTCGATGAGGATTGTTGTTATTCAACGTAATAGCTAGAAAGTTGTCATTTGGTTGGAAAAAAAGAGAGCACAGAACGAACCAAATAAATGTCAGGGTTTTTGTTGTTCACGTATTTACTAAGATTAACCTATCTATGTCAAGTGGACTCGTCTACCTCAATTCCTTGGACGGGTCCATTTTCTATAAAAGGGTTGCCTGGTTAGTTTTTAAATAATACCATCTCCTTCTAGCCTTAAATCATAACAAACAGAATAGACCCTGATCAGACGCCGCGTTCTGCGGCGTCTGATCTGGGTCTATACTGCTTGCCAATATCCCTTTTTCGGCTTTCTCTGTATGTCAGTATTTCCACAGTACCCTTTTAACCTTAAGTACTTGGGCAGACAGGTCTGTAAAAACATTGATCAGACGCCTCGCAAACAGTGTAGACCCAGATCAGATGCCACATCAAATAGTTTTTTTTTTCAAATTACGTTTGATTCAGATTTAGGAAAAGTATGGTAAGGAATTATAGTGTCTGAATACTAAGAGTATATACAGTATATACCGAATCTGTAAGCGCATCACGAAAACATGCCTATATAATGTTGTCCCCCTTAAACCCCATTTTTGTATAGTAAAATTGAGGTTTACAGGGGTAAACATTATTTTTCTTATTTCTGCTCAAAAACATATATTGTAAGTACTCGTTAGAACCGCCTCATCAACGAGTACCAACAATCTATGTTTTGAGCAGAAATATGAAAAATATCAGAGTTTTTTATCTGAAAATTTTCAGTTTTTGGAGGTGAAATTTTCTATATATTTGAATAGGCGTGTTTTGGTAATGGGGCAAATATGCAGTATAGCAGACTTATCTCGGCCCCATTGTCTGCATACAGGGGTATTTTTCATATATTGGGCGCAAGAGCAGAGGAATAAAAAAATCTAACTTGTTCGAACAACATTCAATTTTGTATACATCACTTTTATGTCATAAATCACGTGAAGCAAGCGTTCTGCCAGTCGTTCAAATGATTATTCTGATCAGGCTGCATATCCAGAATCTATTCAGGATCATCGCCTTACGCCTTAGATTCTACGAATCTTTCAAAAATAATCAAGCAGAGAAACTCTTGTTACATTACGAAAACATGTCTATTCAAATATATAGAAAATGTCGCCTCCAAAAACTGAAAATGTTTAGATATTTTTCATATTTCTGCTCAAAACATAGATTGTGGGTACTCGTTAGAACCGCCTCGGCGAGGCGGCTCTAACGAGTACCCACAATCTATGTTTTTGGGCAGAAATAAGAAAAATAATGTATACCCCTGTATACCCCAGTTTTACTATATAAAAGTGGGGTTTAAGGGGATCAAAATTATATAGGCGTGTTTTCGTGATGAGGCGCGTATGCACAGGCTCATACAGAATTCTGTATTTTTCTTCATCTCGAAAACAGGCCTATATAATTTTGACCCCCTTAAAAATTTCGGTTTTTGGAGGTGAAATTTTCTTTATATTTGAATAGGCGTGTTTTAGTAATGTTTTTTGCGCATTCTTAAAGGCTCCTTTCTGAATGATGCCCGGCAAGTTATTTTGTCATCAATTTAAGCCTATTTCACGTTATACAATAACTGTCTTAGTTCGAAGAAAAATCCTTGAAGCGTGTTGTAAAATAGTTTTGAACTGTTATCTGAAAGGAAATTGCCCTGTTACAATCGAATTGCAGTAGTTCGTATAACATTATCCTATTAGAATCTAATTCCAAGTAAAAAGAAAATAACAATACTACGTTTTCTAGGGCAAATATTTGCATTTGAATAGCAAGAATGTCACAAAAAAACAAATAACTTTAAAATGTTCCAAAATAGAACTGTCGTAACTTTTCAAAATAGCCGTTTGTATCATGTGTGTTCAACAAATGAACATGGTGATTCTCCCCCCCCCCCCCCACCAAAAAAGGTCAACATTACGAAACAAGCCTATTCAAGTATATTGAAAACTTCACCACCAAAAATTGAAAGTTTTCAGATAAAAGCATTCTGATATTTTTCATATTTCTGCTCAAAACATAGATTGTGGATACTCGTTAGAACCGCCTCGCCGAATGGCGAAGCCCCAGACCAGTTTGCGTAGCCAAGCGTCAGGTAAAGATATTAGCTGTTAGTTCTATATCTTCAACAATGTCGCTATATTGTGTAGGCAGTCAGCGAAGATCCTGACCAGACTGCGCGAATGCGCATGCGGGTTTGGATCTGCGCTGGTCACATATGTTCTAAGGTCCGTTTTCTCAGCCGCCGGTCCATTAACTCTACGTATTCGGACACCATAACATCCTTATTATACATGTACTTGTCCTAAAGCTAGATCAGATTCATTTGGTAACCTGAAGATGTGTCTAAAATTGCATAGTTAGTGGCAATCAGTGTAGACTATGATCAGACGGCGCGTCCTGCGGCATCAGATATAGATATACACTGTTTGCCCATACCTGTCCGTGCGAATACTTACAGTAAATACTTACAGTACATAAAGTAAGGGTTTAGTTCAATAATATGAAATCACAACATAAAGTAGCACTTCAACGAAAAACAAAACAAATAAAAGAACAAAAAAGTAAACAAATAGGAGCTGCACCAGAAATTGGAGCGGTCAACAATGAAACTGTGAGGGCTTAAACTCATGTTTTACGAACGCTAAATCCTTGTCCTTAATCTAGAGTCAGTACCACCAACGCATAAAGTTTTAGTGCGCGTAGGGGTTTGCTAAGTCGTCAAAGATCAACGCAGAAGGCATAAATCAACTCTCAGCAATATGATAAAACAAAGACGGGGGTTCGATTACAATTTGAAAAACAAAGATCAACACACACACGCACGCACGTACGGCACACACACACACACACACACACACACACACACACACACACACACACACACACACACACACACACACACACACACACATAAACTGGTGATGCCAGGCGCGAACCATCAAGGAAAAGGTTTAGGATTGAGCATCACTGCGGCAAGACCAACCAATGTGCAATAATAAAGGACAGCAAAGTAACAATACGCAGTAATGTAACCATGCTTTTTAACAAATGTGTCAGAGAAAAATTATGCAGTTTTAGCTTAAATTACTATCAACGATCGGTAGCCATAAATTTAAAGTCTAATCCATCATCAAAACCAACCATTGATTGATTGTGTTGGGGTTTAACGACACGTCAACCCTTGAGGGTCATTTTGTGTCGTCTCCCAGAGAAAGGGAGAAAAGAGATAGAAGAGAGAGTAGAGGAGATGAAAGAGAGGGACAGGGAAGAAAGAGGAACAGGAATGAAAGTGAAGAAACAGAAGAAATAAAATCATTCCCCCTCTACCCTTACCCACTACAAGGATAGCAGGCCTTGCCTAACTGTAAGCCAATATCAGTTGGACGCCCCAGTGATGTAAGATACACACCACCTTCGCACCACCCAACCACCCCATCAAAACCAACCAAAGATGAATACTAGTACGGACTCTAGTACTCAATTTTTGCCAATCCTAGCGTCTGAAAGATATACGATTTATTTGGATATAAGAAGAAAGCCTGGACAAGTATGTATATAAAACAACTGTATAGTAGATATGCATTCATTGCAGTTTGCGAAAACTTGCACGTTTCTATGAAGGCCCAGTTGATACTTAACAAATTCGAAGTATACAAAATCTTGTGCATTCCGATTAAAATCATAAAATAGAAAGGAAAAATGCTCAAAAACAGAAAGCAGAATATTTATTTTCGTATGCACATAATCAAACATGACGTCATTACTGACACTTCGGTTATTTTCCGCAATTAAGGGACCTGTCTGACAACATTTTTTAAATTTCGCAAGCAAACTTCTTTTCAAATAAACCTTCTACCGTTTCTTATGGCCTGTATTAGAAGGTATACAGAAATAGATTAACACAAAAAAGTGCGATTTTTCGTCCAATATGGACGCTACAATAAACCTGAAAGAAAACATTTGATTGCAAATGTTATGACACCATTTTGAATGACACATTTAAATTTTACCAGATATCTTTCCAGCGTTCTAGCTTATGTTTTCTGAATAAAAACATCGTGTAGAACACTGGATTGTACTTACGTAAGTCTTCAGCATGTATGTTGAGCGGCATTGCCACGCATTTCTTAATGTCCATAATTTCAAAACCTTTGTTGACGAACAATACTGGGTAAGTATGTATGAAGATCAAACATGATAACTGACGTAATTTCCACAAACTAAAATGTTCATCAAAATTCCATAAATTACACGCCGTTTTACAAAACGCGACAAGATTTTTTAAACAATCAGTGCTAATTTATATTCAGACGTCAACTGTACAGATTAATTTATCGCGAGTTGGGTGTATATTGGGTGAATGTTACCTGTTAGTATATACATGTGTACAGTACGCTTAATAGAACTTACAGTTGCTTGGCAAAACACTAAACCAGAATCACGCAAAATGCATGCGTTTCTCCAAAATGCAATTAGTTTCACATTGCTTTACAGCGGTTTGTATGAACCAATATCCAAGCTTTATATATATAAAGTTTCAGCCGTATATCTTTCCAATGCTAGGGTTAGGATTTTTTTCAAGCTACAGGAATTGAGAAACCCAACTGCACGGGAATTTATCCTGTGACGTCAGGTTTGGCAGAACTCGTTCCCATATTAAGGGGAACTGATATACTTTCGGTGAAAGCAACTCATTCAAAATTGTTTCGTCTCCCTTCTAAAAAGGGGACAAATCTAAAAACCCAGCTAGCATTCTTTATAAATCTACAGCGGGCCGTTATCGGCCCGTCAGCTACCCTGACGGGTCGATAACGGCCCGCTATAGATTCATAAAGAATGCTTACTGGGAAGAACCTTAGTCGATCGAACATCTTCCAGGTGTATCTATTTCTACGAGATATTAGCAACTGTACCAAGCACACATAAATTGCCATGACTTGCAAAACGTCGTAGTCGCAGACATTATGCTATATTGTACAGCCTACACTGAAAACTCCTTTGACTCAAGGATGTGATAAAAATTCTTTTGTTTAGTTCTTAGCCCTTTAAACCAAAACAAGTAGTTGCGGTCATGGTACATGTACCTAAGCCGTAATCAAAACTCATAAATCTGTAAACAAATGACAAATCAGAATGTTAAGACCAACAGACATGGACCCCAGAATAAAGGGTGTAATCAGGCGTCCGCGGATAGTAAGCATTACTTGGTAAGCAAGCTTTGAATCAGCATAAAAATGATTTATATTTCATAAAAGTCCTATCTTTTGGAGAATGTCTTACTTCCTGATTTGGCTGATTAGTTATGAGTTTCTGACGGGTAAGAGATGATATGTGTAGAAAATAGTCAAGGAGGGGTGTTTTACCTGATTAGATTAGAAAACTTAAACGCATAGCATAGGGCTAGGCTGCAAAATTGTTTTAATTACAATAAGTTGTGCTAATATTTTAATTGAGCGTATACAGAGTTAAAATCTTTGAATATCTTTATCCACTACAATCTATTTAAATATCATAGATATAATAGCTATAAGCTCCCATCAATGGTCCTTTATGCATAAACAGTTTCCTGCCAAAATTTTCATCAGAATATATCTTTGGTGTCTGTACTAAGAAGCATGTTAATGCAACTAGAATGGATTGAAACTCTGAAATGCATTTCTTAGATTTTAGAGTTTTATTCTGTGTACGAGATGTTTGCATAATGTATGCAACATCGAAATTTATATAACTCTGTTTTCGAACACTTTTTCAGAAAGACGAGTTTGTGTAGTGCTTTAACAAGGCGCCGCCGATGTGTAAAGTTATGTTACGATTTAATGCCGAATCAAGTGCAAAGTACAATGTATACAAAAAAAAAAAAAAAAAAAAAAAAAAAAAAAAATCGACAGGGTCAGTAGTTTGAAGGCAGGTTGTTAACAAGTTTCGCCGTTCAAAACGTCTCTAATTGTCACAACGTTAATATTATATATCAATAATTTGAAAACAATTAGAGAGAACCAAATCAGTTTTTATTTCATGTCTCGAAAATCCCTCAACAAGCAAACAAACTGTCCGGAACATATTCTGACCAGACATAAGTAGACATATCCAAACTAATAAGGTAAATAAATTCTACAAAGTTTGGCCCTTGAGAGTTATGAACACATACAGGAAACTGATAATTATCTCAAATGTCGAAGTCCAGCCCTGCAGACCATACCAACATTTTGCAAACATTGTAGATCATGAGCCGTCTCATCAGGATCTACACTCAGTCTAGTTACTATTCTGTTTTACATTTTGACTGAAACCCCTATTTGGAACAATCGGAAGAGAGAAGAGTCCGCTTCAGAAAGTCAGGGGTGAAAGGGTCAATACATACGCATTATGAAAACACGCTTATTCAAATATATTAAAAATTTCACCACCAAAAACTGAAAGTTTCAGATAAAAATTCTGAGATCTTTCATATTTCTGCTCAAAACAAAGATTGTGGGTACTTGTTAGAATCGCCTTGCCGAGGCGGTTCTAACGAGTACCCACAATCTATGCTTTTAAGCAGAAATAAGAAATATAAGGTCTACCACTGTAAACCCCAGTTTTACTATATAAAAGTGGGATTTAAGGGGGTCAAAATCATATATGCATGTTTTCGTGATGATTTTTCTTTTTTCTAGCAGTCACCATGAAAATCTGGTTTGAAAACAGCCAAATTCTGAACACCTCGCTTAATAATGCAGATGCGTACACACCTCTATTTTCACTATACCTCGTACAGTGGGGGTGGGGGGGGGTAGGGGGGGGGGGCGGGGGTACACATCACAAATACTTGATGACATATTGTCTCTCAGTTATTAAAATATAAAGTATTCAAATTCTATGATTTGAAGAGAGATCGGCTATCAAATGTGGCTCATCTGGCGAGATGTAGGTTTGTGCTGTGTATCGGCTCATTAATATGCTTATGGAGTAGACATCTATTGGGATATAACATATTACAAGATACGAAACAATTAACTTGCTGTTGAATAACAAGGAGGAGGACAGACAGTGGATCGTGTCATTTAAAACGAACATTTTGCCATACAGTGTGGCTCAGACTAACCACTGCGTTCACGTCTTGTATCGTTCCTCCAATGTACGTTAAGAAAAAACGGCAATGAGCAAGGCGATTCTAACGCGATCGACAACGTTTGTGTTTCTTGAAAACATTAGACCCAAAATTATTTGGAAGCATCACGAAAACATGCCTATATAATTTTGACCCCCTTAAACCCCACTTGTATACAGCAAAACTGGGGTTTACATGGGTGTACATTATTTTTCATATTTCTGCTCAAAACATAGATTGTGGGTACTTGTTAGAACCGCCTCATCGAGGCGGTTCTAACGAGTACTTCAATCTATGTTTTGAGCAGAAATATGAAAAACATCAGAATTTTTTATCTTGAAATTTTCATTCTTTGGTCGTAAAATTTTCAATATATTTGAATAGGCGTGTTTTCATAATGAATGCATCAGATCTATAATACTGTAAAAGTATTCGCCATATGATATAATATCCCCTATACCACGAGAGAGACGTCGAAGCTGTGCGGTCAGAGCATGTGCCGAAGACTGCAAGTTTGAGCTTGACGCGAAACTATCCCTGTTCACAGAGCAGTAAACGGGATTATTCGTGGAAGGTTCATGTAGGGAAAAGCGAAGTTTTGGCTGTCATTTATATTCTGTGTCCAGGGCACGGTGGACTAGAATTCCTACCGCTTCTCCAGCATTTCATCTTTAGCTTTGCAGAGTGTGCTTCTGCTGGTCACAAGTCCCTTCAAACTTGATTCAGTTCAAAATTAATTGAGGTAACAAAAACGATCAAGCGGCTGCATGGACCAAAATAAAGAAGGTAAGACATTGTGCGTATGAGCAGCAACTTGATATTCTAGAAAAGGCGGGGACCAGGTAAGCAGACCTATGAATAACGCACAGGCTAGTTCTATCTGCACATTTCGCAAGTACGATAAGGTGCCTTTTAGTCTTGGGTGGAATGTCAATTTGCAGATCAACGTAATGACTTATCGACTTAACGTGAACAGACAAAATGAATATTTATTGTCCATTAATTTCTTACTCCTAAGAAACACCGTAACACGTAACATGCGTAAGCGAGACAAAACATTCCAATAAAAAATCCGAGCGCTGTTTGTTGCATTCATTAGTTGGTTTATACATCCCATGTATGTAATGGTTTTGTAAGAGTGGTATAAATAATTTCACAAACTATTTGGTATAACGGGCTCATCGTGGTTCTTTTTGTGACTTTTTTATGTTGGAACACCAAAAGTTAAGTCCAGGTTGTTGCAGCATCAAATTCCATTTCTCGATATTTAGACGATTAAATAAATGTTTCTCATTATTATTTTTACCAAATGACAGAAAGAACTTCAGGAACAAACAAGAAGAACATGGGCCACGATTCGTACACATGATAAAACAGTTGTTGCATATCTGCAAATGCCATGCAACTTAATTCTTCCTGTATTGCCACAACAATAAGGACACAAATTTGACCATCACGAGAACATACCTATATTATTTTGACCCCCTCAAACCCCACTTTTATATAGTAAAATTGGGGTTTACAGGGGTATACATTATTTTCTTATTTCTGCTCAAAAACATAGATTGTGGGTACTCGTTAGAACCGCCTCGTCGAGGCGGTTCTAACGAGTACCCACAATCTATGTTTTGTGCAGAAATATGAAAAATATCAGAATTTTTTTATCTCAATTTTTTTATTTTTTTGCTGGTAAAATTTTCAGTATATTTGAATAGGCATGTTTTCGTAATGCATACCGTAAAAAGGGCAAAGGTCATCCTAGTATCAACATCTGAACAAACCTATTATTGCTTATCATTGTGATAAATTTGATTGTTATATTTTCGCTTTGATGCATTGACTGAGTTGGGAGCCTTTATGCGAACCGAATTTTTATGTTTTTCTGTATTAAGAGTAGCATCGGGACCCAGGGTGAAGGTGGTTGGCTGTAGAAGTGCTTTAAACCCCCGGTGGTTTATTCTACTGACCGTTCTAAGGCGGTGGTCCCGGTGTTAGTCTTACTCTTTGTTGCTTTGTGGTTTATTCTACGAGGCTATTTGTTTTATGTCTTACCTTGTGTTATTTTGTTCTTGTGTTTTTCAGGCCTTTTAGCATTGCGTTTACCTCGCTTGGGGAAGGGAGAGCGAATCTTAGTGATTTTCGTACGTTTGCTCGATTTGCGCTTGTTTGGTTTTGTCTGTTTTCTTTTCCTTTGAATCATTTGAACAAATCGTCAACATCATTTCGACAGAAGGCCTGATATGGGATCTGGTGAAAATTGTTCAAGCGGTTTCAGACAAGAAGACATTTAAAGATTTTACGATTTTATACATGCACATAGACCAGGAGCAAGGACAGATAAGCCTCAAATTTTGACAGTAGCTAAAAAGGTTTACTTCTTTAATCACATGCTGTTAATTTCAGCCGAGAAAACGACATTTACCCATACAAATGTATGGGGTCGCAAATTTGACCTTGCCCCAAAAACTGTCAAATGTCAACCTACGATCATCATTTGAATAAACTTGGAAGATCTACGGTCTTCGATGCTATATACCAAGATCAAAACTTTTTTGGTTCTGGAGAAGAAAATTTTAAGTGTTTTTACAATATATTGGCATGGTGTCCATCTTGTTCAATGGCGCGGAATCATTCGAACAAATTGTGAATAACCTTCCGACAGAAGACCCCATTTGATATGTAGTAAAAAAATACTCACGCGGTTTTAGAGAAAAAGACACAGCTTGTACGTGTATATAGCTCAGGGAAAAGGGACAGATAACCCCGGAGGACACAACTTTCATTGTAAAGAAAAACGTACATTTTCATGATAAATAAGAAAATGTGTTCAACTTTCCCTAAGTATTTGTAATCCTGAGAATTTCCAAGGGTTTCAAAAACGAGTTCGAATCAGTCACGGTAAATGTCATCGTTATTTGCGTTATTGAAGTTTTACTTAATATGTCTTTTTGTCTTTTTATACATCGCCACACGATTGTGGCGGGGCATTATGGTTTTACGTTTGTCGGTCGTGTGTCTGTTCGTCCGTTTGTCGTACGTCGGTCCGTCCGTCTGTTTTATCGTTTCCGGACTTGAGTTTAACTTGAGTACATGTCAGTGGATGTTTACCAATCTAGATATATGCATTGATATTGAGGAGAGCTGGTTTGGGATCGCTAGTGGGCTAATTTCGTGATAATTATTGACATACCCGCTATACGATAGTGGCGGGGTATAATCGTTACTCATTTTTATTTTTTAATCACCAACTAAAATATCTCAGCAAGAGATTCTGTACAACAAATCGACTTTCAATCAGATCAGTCACTTTTGAAGTTTGGCTGTAAACAGCTCCTTTTTAAGATAGTGTTTAAATGAAGCTATTCGTTTCACCATGAAATGACTTTTTTAGACTCAACTTAGAGAATTATTCACGCCTAAGATCTTCAGTCCATAACACAATTTCATCATCAGATTATGGTTTAGGTCGCTTACCTCCATTCAATAAACGGAATCATGTTTAGAACCATAAACATGAATGTTGCTGATTGACAGCTAATAATGTAAACCATATAAGAGCGTGCTACTTGTTAAATTAAATAAACAAGCAACTGTGGCACATGTCGCTAGGTCGACTTTAATTTAGATATGTGCTACTGGTTAAGAAATAACATTCTTAACGCTTAGTACTCTGGGTAAAATTTTCAACAAGTGACATTTTGAAATATTTTTCTCATTTTCCCTAGGAAACAAGACTTGACATTTCATCCAAATTGTCTCCGATGGAAACAATTTGCATGAAATGTCACATTCAATTTTCTGGGAAAAACACGAATAATATCATCAATTGGTCGTCTGCTGACTTTGCACAGAGAGTGGTTAAGGCTAATCATAAGAACATTACCTCAGGCAAATTCGCATTAAATAAGAAACAAGCACCTTATTGTAATATAAGCCTTCACATACTAAGGTAGACCAATAGCCAATAGCCTAACATATATTAGACAATTTACATGTCAAATTCCGTAATTGGACAAAATTGCAAATTGATGATATCCTTTTAGAGAAACCATTAGAACAATTAAATAGTCTTAGTAGTCTTGTACATATGTGCTATTGCAATGTTTGAGAGAGCAAGTTGTCTGCGATCACCATGAGAATGATCATAGGATCTTCAACGGCCCATTCTGGTGTCTGGGAAAATCAAGAGCCGGAGCTGGGGTATATGCAACCCTGCAAACAATATGGGCCAAGGCATGACAAAACCTACAATAAGATCTGTGTGACCAGCAAATACTCAGATCAGCCTGTACATCTACCTAGTATGGCAAGGCTTGTTCATTCCTCTTTGTATAGCCTAAAGGATGTAGAATGCACGTGTGATCAGCGAAGACTGATCTGAGTCTTCGCTGGTCGCACAAGTCCAATTATATGTTTTGTCGTGTACTGGCTCATATTGGAATCATGTGAGAAGCCTCAATGTAATCGTTACTACAATTCACGCCCTTTGTTCGTTCTAAGTTATATTAGAAGAAAAAGTAAGAGAAAAGTCCAAAGAATGCCACAATCACAAACCGCAGTGTTTCCCAGACACCAAGAGGAAGAGGAAACCGATAAAACCAAACAAGCGCAAATCGAACAAACGCACGAAAAGCACTAAGATTAGCTCTCTCTCTTCCCCAAGCGAGGTAATCGCAATGCTAAAATGACTGAAAAACACAAGAACAAAATAACACAAGATAAGACATAAAACAAATCGCCTCGTAGTATAAACCACAAAACAACAAAGAGTAAGACTAACACCGGGACCACTGCCTTAGTTCCACTTAAACCTGCGCTAGGGTGCGTACACAAGCTAGCAAACAACATTGTTATTGTTGCTATTCAAAAACTCTCAATTGGATGGTGACAAGACGATTACGATTTTCGCTCTTCTATGCGTTCTTTATTTGCCAGGGCAGTCTTTCTACATTCTACTTCATTTGACCTGTTCTTTGATTTCGGATTTAAGTAACAGCCAGTTTAGAGACCACCAAATAAAAACAGAATAGTATAGAAGATGTCCAGAAAGAGGCACAGTCACAGAACACAACCTACCAGTGATATCAAGAGGAAGACATTGCACAGGCCACAAACCGAACAAAACATTACGCAAACACGCATATTCAAATATATTGAAAATTTTACAACCAAAAACGGAAAATTTTCAGATACAAAAATTCAGATATTTTTCATACTTCTGCTCAAAACATAGATTGAAGGTACTCTTTAGAACCGCCTCGGCGAGGCGGTTCTAAGGAGTATCACAATCCATGTTTTTGAGTAGAAATAAGACAAATAATGTATACCCTGTAAACCTCTGTTTTACTATATAAAAGTGGGGTTTAAGGACGTAAAATTATACAGGCGTGATGAGCAAAACAACAAGCTCCCGCTTCCCCAAACTGTGATCACAATTCTAGACATAATTCCAGTATGTAAAATAATTTTTACATACTGAGGTCAAATCAATTGTATTGTGTTTTCTATTCGGATTCTTCAGGTAATTAATTGTAATCCTTATTTGGCTGTCAAGTAACATGGTCAGAACCGAGTCAACTGATCGAAATGTATGAAAATACGGTACAGACACCAAAATCATAATCTGGTTAAAGTTTTGGATTGCAACTCTTTATTTGCAAAGGATAATTGAAACAAACTATGCCTGTTAGATGGGTGCTGTTCTAGTGGAAGCAATGGCCAAACCTTCAAAGTTAAAGATGTTCGCAGTTTTGAACTCTTAAAATATTGGAAAAGTATGTTTGAAATATGTTTTATTAGTCTTCCTAGCATACAGGACTTGACATTTCATGCAAATCATCTCCTTGGGAGATGAGTCACAAGAAATGTGGTCCTATTTTCTGAAACACACACACACACACACACACACACACACACACACACACACACACACACACACACAGAGAACAACAACAACAACAAAAAAAAAAAAAAAAAAAAAAGAAAAACAAAACCAACCAACAAATAAAGAAGAACACACACAAAAAAGACACACACACACACACACACACACACACACACACACACACACACACACACACCTGACACACACACACACACACACACACAAATACGTTGTTGTCCTTTTACTCTGTCATCAGTTTACGAAGGGTACATATGTTCTTCTATTTCAAAGCTATTAAAAACTTATTTAACAAATAACCGCCATAGCTTTATGAACTTTACTAGAAAGTCATTACACTATCGTTCTAGTGTTCATATCTCATACGTTATTTTTGACTTGCTAGAATTTTCTAATCATACAAAGGGGAACTACCAAAGCATTTTGTTATAGATATATTCCTGGCAACTCTGTCTCCCATGCTGGCATTCGATTTTATTTCATTACAGACTAATGCTTCTACTCGTATACTATTCAGCAGAAGGACTGCTTTCTTTCAGGTATCAGATAAATTTAATTTATCATTTCTCCACTAAAATATATATTGTGGGTATTCTTTAAAACGCTTCGATCAACAAATAAAGCTTCTAATATGTATCCATACAAAAACACGCCTATTCAAATATATGGAAAATTTCACCTTCAAAAACTGAAAGTTTTCAGATAAAAAACTCTTGTATTATTTCATATTTCTGCTCAAAACATAGCTTGTGGGTACTTGTTAGAACCGCCTTGCCAAGGCGGATCTAACGAATACCCACAATCGATGTTTTTGAGCAAAATTAAGAAAACAAATATACCCCTGTAAACCTCAGTTTTACTATATAAAAATGGTTTAAGGGGGTCAAAATTATATAGGCATGTTATCATGATGCACAATTTATGCTTTTGAGGTGTTCCTAATGGGTAGCATGTGTCTTCGTGGAGTATTAAATAAATAATATGAATAAATTTGACTGAAAAAGCGACTTATCTGGAGTTACTTACATGTTTATGATACGATTTTTGATATTATCAAAGGCTAGGTTAAATATGTTTTAATTGTCGAATCTGTCAATTTGACATGTAGTGCGCTGGTTAAAGAAAAGTTTGACTAAATATATGAAAAAATGCCAGTAAAATTTGGAAGCAGAAGGCATTCAGTCATTAGAAATCTGGTGCAATATGCAGTTTTCTTTAAAATATTCCAATTCTTTAAGATATTCCAATATCTCCAATAATATCTCACCCAGAAATGTTTTTGAGCTTAATTGAATACGTACGATGTGGCATGTGCGCCCAGCGAAAACTCAGGTAATGCCTTCTATATCCAGCAGTATTTCTCATTAAATCGAACGGATTGTATGCGAAGATCATGATTTTTAGACTGCGCGAAAGTACAGGCTGCCTTTGATATCCGCGATTGTAAAATGGCTCTTTTAGTGTGCCAGTACGGTTTAAATATTGAATACCGAATATTGAAATCTTTTTCTCAGGTTGATTATAGATTACATCAGAATTAGTTTAATATCCAAATCATAACAGGACCGTATCTTGAAAATTCATGTTTCATTACGAAAACATGCCTATTCAAATATACTGAAAATTTTACCACCAAAAAAAACGAAAATTTTCAGTTAAAAAATCCTAATATTTTTCAATTTTCTGCTCTAAACATAGATTGTGGGTACTCGTTAGAACCGCCTCACGATTGTGGGTACTCGTAAGAACCGCCTCGGTGAGGCGGTTCTAACGAGTACCCATAATCTATGTTTAGAGCAGAAATAAGAAAAATAATGTATACCCCTGTAAACCCCAGTTTTACTACATAAAAGTGGGGTTTAAGGGGGTCAAAATTATATAGGCATGTTTTCGTAGTAGTTTGTACTAAAATCTAATAAACTGTAACTTCTCTGTCTGCTCTATACATTCATGAAGACTGAAAAGACTGTTGTGTTGTATTGTTCTAATCAAGTTGTCTGGTTCTTTAGGGCTAATCAGTTCATCTAGTGCATCTGAACATTGAGTTAGTCTTTAACGCTCAGCACTCTTGGTAAACCATTCAGTAGACGAGATTTTGATATATTTTCCTAATTTTTCTCAGGAATTAGATTTTGACAGTTTGTGCAAATTGTCTCCGATTTGCATGAAATATCAAATCCTGTTTTCTGGGAGAAAAAAAGAAAGAATGTCTTGAATTCGTCGTCTGCTGAATTAGCCAAGAGAGCGGTAAGAGTAATGTTGTTGCTAATTGGCGTGATGATTATTGCACTTTCCATTATTTTCCATGCTCCATTTCAATTAAACGTATCTTCTTTTGTCATAATTAGCTGGTATTCAGTGTTGTTGTACTTTATTATAATGCAGACTTATTATTAATTTCCTTGTTATCATAAACCCATTCTAGCATCTAGGAAAATGAATTGTGTTCCGCTTAAGGTCACTACTGACACCTGACCCTTATTTTTTTCCCAACAATAAATGTTTTTCATATTTTATTATTCAGTTTTGTGTTTTATTTTGACTATTTTACGTCAATAAAATAGCCATGTTACCATCTGGTTTACCAGTTATGGCTCTTTAAAGAACCCTATTATATTTATTACTATGGCCATTTTGGTCAACTTTTACTAACATGCTAAAATTCATTATTAGTTCATTAATATAGAGTAAAATCTTTTTTTTACTGTAAGTGATTTACCTCAAAGGAATAACCATAGCAAAACACACTAAGGTTTCACCGAATACAAGTGTATATTTTTTATTTCTCATTTTCAAACAAGAAAATTCAGACAAAATCACATCAGTTTTAACAAGCATGTACTGGCGATACTAATATGTAACATACTTCCTAACAATAGATTTCCTGTAAACTTTTGCAACAGATCAAACTATGTATAAGTTGTATTCTGACGGAGTATGAAGGTGACCCACCATGTTGTTTGAATGGTATTAACTTTTATTTACCCCTACCCTCTAAATCATAAAAATAGCAATTATAGAGAAAATGATAATTATTATGGATATAAATTTCATAACGATTCTCTTAATCTGCATATTCTGTGACCAGTCGTTGCTTTAACAATATTAAGCATATTGGCTACTCCTGTACACAGTAAGAAACATGTGACCTGAAAAATTTCTGATAATACAATAGGAAGTTACCCCACCCACCTCATCATACACAGTAATTTCTAAAGATAGTTATGAAAATATTATACAAAATTTTACAAAATTTTACATATAACATCTATACGCAGTATGAATCAAAAGATTTCTTGTTGACCAAATTAATTTTAAACTTCTGTTGCCATGGCAACCAAAAAAAAAAAAAAAAATTAAACACAATGGAAAATTACCATAAAAAAGGACTTTTTGGTCATACTAATCAATACGTTTCAACAAAATTTAACCAAAAAGTTTCCATGAGTAGTTCTCAATAAAATGTAAGAATTTTGTGCAAAAGACCTGCCCATTTGATTGTTGGCATGGAAACCAAAAGACTAGATCTAATAATTTGAAAATAAAGGATCAGGATCATCAAATGTTTTTAGCGACGGCTTTTCTGTACCTCCAGAATTTTTTTTTCCTGCGGTTAACACTCGCATTGGAACATTAATACATCATAGCTAGAATCTTGATTACTCCTGTACACAATTAGGCACACGTGACCTGATTTTTTTTTTTTTTTTTTTTTTTTTTTTTTTTTTTTTTTTTTTGAAAATACAATAGGCGGTTAGTCAAAATGCTACATCATACTCAGAGTTAATTTCTAAAGATAACCATAAAATATGAAACAAAATTTTACAAAATCTCATGTACAATATCCATACGCAGTAAGAAATGAAAAGTTACTTTTTGACCAAATTAATTTCAGACTTCTGTTGCCATGGCAAAATGAATATGTCTTAAATATAATGGCTTATTACCATAATAAAGGTCTAGTTCTTGATATGATATGAAAATTGTGTAAAAAAGACCCGTCCACTTCATTGTCATCATTGAAACCAAAAGAGTAATAAAACTTTGGGAAAGTAAAGGAACAGAGTCAATAAGCATTTTTGCCTCAACTTTACTGTAAATTCATAACAGCCCTCCCAGAGGGGGTACCTGTTCCCTTGTTTCCCTGAGAAATCGGCATTTTCCCTTGTTCCCCCTAATCAAAATCCCGATTATCTATGTTCCTTGTTCCGAAAATTGTCTTTGTTTCCCTTTTTCCTTCAGTTTTAGACTTTTGTTCCCCTGAAACAAAGGACCTTATTCCCCTGTTCCCCAAAGCGCCTGGGAGAGCCTCATAAGTGTTTATTTTAATTACCCCGCCGAGGCCCACCTCAGAAAACTGCCTACCTACGTCATTACATGTAACTGTGACGTAATCGGTGAAGTGTTACAAAAGATAACAAAATAATGTCAACATGCTGAATTTCACGAGTTCTAATGAAAATTTTCGACCTTTCGATTTGTCTATTTCTTGCAAAGTGACAAACAAAGGATTTAATGACCTACCCATATAGATCATAGTATACTTGAGTGCTTGATCAGCCTCTTCAATTTGGGACCGAAAAACTGAAGGTAAATCATTTTATTTCCTGTCTGATTTTTTCAGTCCTCTTTTATTGTATCAGTTTTTTGCAATAAATTGACACTATCAGGGAATAAAGCTCTTTTGAACGGTCTAGAAAGGGTTAGGTTAGCGAGAGCACATTGCATTTTATTCGGGTATAATATATAGACCTTACATTACATTACATTTAAGAAGATTTTTTTTTTTTTTTTTTTATCATAAACACCCCCTCGGCCTGAGACGGACAGCTCATGTAATATTCTATTTCCCTACTTTCATACGAGATGACTTGATGAGCCTCCCTTTCTCTTGAACCTGCCTCTTTGCCTCAGTCTTTCCGACATTTTGAGTGTAATCCAATTACTACGTAATTCTAAAGTAGATAAAATCACGTCATAAAAATATAAAATTATCAAAATAAATAATAATAATAATAATAAAAAAAAATCGAGAGAAGCACGTTCAAATATCACTAAAACAATCCTTGGTTTTCTGTGTTCACAGTCTCGGTTCGTCGTGTGACACTTCCCGCGAAAAAAAAACGTAAATAAATTTTGTGTGTTTGTTTACACCGAATGTTCGGAGCAGAGCGTCTGTTGTTAGAATCAATTCAACGTTAGAATATTTTTTTCTTTCCCTTTATTTGTTCAGATGAAAAATATTTATCAGTTTTGTTTTCACTAGTATATGCATAGTTGATGGGTCATACTACGCGGAAACAGATTTAATTAAAACTAGAAATTATATACTCCGGTCTAGAAAAAATGCTCCTCTGTTTTTATCGAAAACCACCCTAATTACCTCCCTTGTCATTCAAGAGTTGCGGTTATTAGTACCAGTAGTGACCTTAAGCCGGTACTGGGGTGGGAGTAACGAGCGCATGCAGACCTGCAATCTACATTGCTATGATGTGAAGAGTTTCCCAGTCCGACAATCGTTATTTTACGTATTCACGATTTTCAGTGATAATCTTTATAGATTTTAAGAGGTCCTCTTTACTTTAAAACATTCCCGCCTTTCAAATTATTTTGATGCAAGTATACCGATGGACTGTATGCTGTTGATCTAAGCTGTCCAGTAAAATTTTAAACAACTTACTTTTGCTATTACAGAACATACAAAAATCGGAGAAATGAATACCCTAAACGGCTGCACCAGCCGTTTAGGGTATTCATTTCTCCGATTTTTGTCTTTCCTAGGTATTCACAATGTGCGTAGAAAACGGTTTTCTTAGCATAAAGATAATATGTTAATTTTATAACGGGGTGGGGTGGGTGCTTAGACTGGTTTTATTCGATCGAAACTTCGCTCTTAATTCTGAAGCAGCTCAAAATTACTATCAGTGAATCAGTAGAGCACAAATAATCACAAAACTGGAGTGAAACAAAATTGAGGATTGATTGGTAATATGAAGTCATTGCAAATGACAAACACTATGGACCCGACCAGAGACAACAATAGTCAGACACCAACCTAGAAAATCCTAGCAAAACCGATTTGCTTCGTTTTACGGAATGTACTATAAAATAGGTATACGTATTAAGTGTATATCTTCGCATTTCAGATCAGTCAGGGCCTTTATCTTCTTTTCTAAACACACACTGAATGTTATATGTTATAAGCTCCGACTAGTCAGACCTTTGTTTATCGCAAGCATGTTGAACGCCCTTTTTGTGTGGCTTATTTGTACGTGGAAACATTTGTACGTGGCCAAATGTGCAGTTATACTTACCATGACACTGCAAAATAGTTCATGAAAACATTGAAAGTAAATTATCAAATAAGCATGTTTATTCCTAGTCTGGCCCCAGACCCTTTCTTTATTTTTTCTTTTCTCTTTTTTTTTTTTTTTTTTTTTTTTTTTTTGGAGGGGACACAATTGTATAGCTTGTAGAATTTTTGTTTACTTCAATCCCTTGGCTAGAAGGAAAGTTTTGTTCAGCCATAGGTAACTTGAAATTGGATTAAAGAGGATCATGATAAAAAAAATAATGTAGAGAAAGAGAGAAATAGATATAAAACAAAAACGACTGGAACCAGTTTAGTTTATTCCATATCATGTAAATAAGGAACGATACTTCATCGAAAAGTCTCCTAAACGACGATTTCTTAAAGGGGAATGCAACCTTAAAGCATATTTTACTGCAAAGTAAAAAGCTTCACAAACCATGAATTTTGTCACAGATGTGATCAAAATCGGTCAAGATTTAAGGACCTTATGGACAATTGAATATTTTAATACTGGAGATATGGGCGCTCACAAAAGTTTAAGAATCTATTTTAAAAGTTATTCTTCTTACAAATTTGGATTACTTTGGAGGAAATTATTGCCTGTCACTATAAACAAGCACATGTTAAACTCTGTAGCAAAATATTCTTGAAGACCTATTATAATAAGGTTTTTGTATATTTAATTTGGGCTGTTTGACGTCATAAAGCCTTAATTATGACGGCATCCATGGCGGCCATTTTGAAAATATTAAAACCACTGTAACTTTCTTATTTCTCGACCGATTTTGATAAAACCTACATCACAGTAAATGATTTTCTAAGCACTTTACTCAAGGAAACACTAACAACTTATGTTGAGTGCTCCTTTAAGAAACATTTCGGGCAAATAAACTAATTCCCTAAAACAACAGGACCATCATGGTCCTATATCGTTCACCTGAGCAAACATATTTGCATACTAACTATTGAAGTTTCAGCAAAGTTCTCTGCTTTAAGATATTTGTTTTATAAATTCTATGCTCAAGAGTAACATGACGGTCCGATAAAATGAAGTAGCAATGCCGTACATAGCAAATAGTGCCTCATTTGTTTAATCTGCCCTTCAAATTTTCTATAAATTAAGCGAAAATTAGCCCTGTCACATGGAGGCCATGCTTATTGACGCACCATGTTGGCTTGAACTATCTTGATAGAGCGTCAACAAAAAACAGTTCTGCTAAATTATATTGAAATCGGATCAGTGGTTTCTGACAAGAAGCTTTTTAAAATTTTCTGTATAGATATACAGTCGAACCTCAATGGCTCGAATACCTTTGGGACCATGGAAATTCGTTCGAGACATGGGTAGTTCGAGCCACTGAGGGTTAAACATGCCACAAGTTCAGGAAGCAAATAGCGATAATTTAGGGAAATCTTTTCGATTTTCTACACAATGGTTGTATGTTGAGTGTATTCATTAGAATCGCCTCGATGAGAGATTCTAATGAGTATACACAACATACAATTCCATGATAAAATAAGAAAAAAATCCCTAAATATATGTTTACTTGAGCTATTGGAAGAATTTGTAGGAACTGAAAAAAGAGTTCGAATCATTCAGGGTAAATGAGCCATCCGGGTTCGAGCCATTGAGGTTATACTGTGTGTTTAGGGAAAATAAGCCCCGCCCCTGGTGGCCATTTGTTTTGGCAAATCATAATGGATGGCACAAGCTTAGCAGAAGGTCAACAAAGGAGCTTTGCTGCCATATTATATTGAAATTGTTTAAATAGTTGCTGACAAGTTTTTTTTTAAGTTTTCTATATAGATAAATAGGGAAAATAAGCCTTTTTCCCTGGCAGCCATGTTTTTTAGCAAATTATAATGGCTTGAACAATCTTGGTTGAGGGTCACAAAAGGAACATTTCTAATAAATTATATTGAAATTGGTCCAGTGATTTCTACAAAGAAAATAGTTTAAAAATTTTCTATATACATGTAGATATATAAGGGAAATAAACCCCATCCCTGGTGGCAAAGCTTTTTGAAGAATCAAGATGGCAGGAAGAGGGTCACCGAAGAAACATTGCTACAAAATTATATTGAAATTGGTTGAATAGTGTCTGACATGAAGATTATAAAAGTTTCCAGTATAAATGTATAAGGAAAATAAGCGCCAACCTCTAACGACCAGTGTATTTAACCGCTTAGAGGACAAAGCCTGCCCAGTAAACGTGTGGTTAGGTAAACTGACCGCGCTCGACATGACCCCATTGGGTTGATTGGGCCGTAAAACCTCAACACAAACAAACAAACTAACGACCAGTGATTTTAACAAATCATCATGCTTTGAGCAATCTTGGTAGAGGGTCACAAAGGTACATTTCTGATGATGAATTATATTGAAATCTGTCCAATGTAACAAGAAAAAAATTAAAGTTTTCTAGAAATATATTGAGGAAAATAAACCCCTCCCTCTGGCGGCCATTTTTTTTTTTTTTGACAAATCATTAAGGTTTTAATAATCTTGGTAGAGGGTCAAAAAGGATCATTTCTGCCAAGTTATATTGAAATTGGTCCAGTCGTTTCTGACAAGAAGATTTTTTAAGTTTATGTATAGATAAATAGGGAAATAAGCCCAGCGTCCTGGAGACAATGTTTGTTTACGAATCATGATGTTGAACAATCTTGATAGAAGGTCACCAAAGGAATATTTCCGCCAAGTAATATTGAAATCGCTTTAGTGGTTTCTGACAAGAAGATTTGTATTTTTTTTTTCTTTTTTTACAAATTTTGATGGCTTGAACAATCTTGGCAGCGGATGACGAAGGGAACATTTCTGCCAAGTCATATTAAAATCAGTCCAGTGGTTTCTGACAAGACGATTTTTAAATTTTCGATAGAGATATATAGGGAAAATAAGCCCCGCCCCCTAGTGGTCATGTATTTTGGCTTGAATAATCTTTGTAGAGGGTCACAAAAGAAAACATTTACGCTTATATTGAAATCGGTCCTACGGTTTCTCACAAGACGATTTTTAAAGTTTTCGATTCAGATATATGGGGAAAAAAAGTCCTGCCCTCTGGCGGTCATGTGTTGTTTACGAATCATAAGGTCTTGAACAGTCTTAGTAGAATGTCACTAAAGAAACTGTTCAGCCAAATTGTGTTGAAATCGGTCCAGTAGTTTCTGACTAGAAGTCTTTTAAAACTTTTCTATATAGATATACAGGAAAAATAAGATCCGCCCCTAGCGGCCTTATTTTCATTAGACGGATCATGACGGCTTGAACAATCATGAAAGAGAGTTACCATTCATGCCAAGATATATTGGAATTGGTCTAGTGGTTTCAGACAAGAAGATCATGACGGCTTAAAAGTCTTGGTAGAGGGTTACCAAGGAATCATTTCTACCAAATTATATTTCAATCGGTCCAGTGGTTTATGCCAAGAAGAGCTTTAAAGTTTTGTATATAGCTATATAGGGAAAAAAGCCCCGCCCCCATGGCGGCCATGATTTTTTGACGAATTATGATGGCTTGAACAATCTTGGTAGAGAATAAACCAAAGAAACAATTCTGCCAAATTATATTGAAATCGGTCGAGTGGTTTCTGACCAGAATAGATTTTTCCTTTAGTTGCCATGGTAACAAGGGTTATGCTTAGATTTCAATTCTTTGAACAGCTTTCAGTAAGTACTTCCGAAGAATCATTCCTGTGCAGTTTGGTCCAAGTTGCCCCAGTGGACCAGGAGGAGATGTCAATTGTTGACAGACGACCGACAATGGACGACGGACGCCGTAGTACTGGCCTATTAGAATAGCTCACTGAGCACTACGTGCTCAGGTAACATCACGAAAACACTTCTGTATATATTGACCCCTTAAACCCCACTTTTATATAGTTAAACTGGGGTTTACAGGGGTAAACATTATTTTTCTTATATTGCTAAAAAAACATAGATTGTGGGTACTCGTTAGAATCGCTCCGCCGAGGCGGTTCTAACGAGAACACAATCTATGTTTTGAGCAGAAGTATGAACAATATCAGATTTTTTTATATGTGAAAACTTCCTTTTTTGGTTGTAAAATTTTCAACATATTTGAATTGGTGTGTTTTCGTAATGGCTAACAAAAGCAACAGATAATGACTGAACAGATACGCTTACAAATGAAAAAACAAAAACAAAAAAAAAAAAAACAACAACAAAACAACAATATCTGGTTAGATTCCTCACGCATGTCAGCAATTTTATTGACGCTCTGCATGAGTAAAGCAAGCAATGTTGTCTAGCAGCATGTATTCGTAGGTGGAAAGACCACATAGAACAAACAATGACTACTTTAACCCTTAGATCTCTAAGTTTCTGAGGTGGATTCAGTTTCAATTGAATATGGACACACCCAAACAGGGATAAGAATCTAATGTCAAGAACAAAGCAGCAGAACAGAGCCAAATTTGCCCGTCTAGTTTGGATTTATTCTTTGCAACGGATTAGGCATACAGACCAAATCAGCCGCCTCGCTGTGGAAGTCGGCAGAGTAACTGGCTTTTTCAGGAAGTTAAGCGTCTGATCAGAGCCTCAACTCTTTGCTGTTACAGGACTTATTTATTAAGACATTTCTATACAGACCTCCTGCCAATACATACGACGTTGAACGTTTGAACCGTTCTCACTTAAATTGCCTGTACTTTTAGACCTCCATATCTACAGACAGATCAGAATCGAATGAATGCAAATTTTACCGAAAGAAAACATAAGCTGCTATCGAATAAGTGACTTTATCCATTTTCTGATGCTTTATAAAAGTATTAAAGAAATACCTGTCAGACGGTCGATTAAAATGAAAAGATTATACTAGACATTGATCAAACATTCCATATATTTTATAATATGCGTCTGATGCATTTAAAATGGACCGCGCCATGCGGAAACTTGTCTTCGAGCATATGCAGACAGCGGGACCCAGATCAGTCTGCACGTCCGCACAATCCGCTCAGGGCCTTCACTGGCCGCCAACAGAATCATTGGATAGTACAGAATGTACGAATAAAGAGGAAAGCCCCGGATGATACTTTGCACATTCACATGAAGATCTAAATATGCATATTATATGCATATTCGAAGACATGCTGTACGCTTGACGTGGCCAAAATCCTTTTGAAGACACTTAGTCAGCTGAAAATATCAAACCATTTGACATCTTTAGATATTCCCGTTGTCTAGTTTATTTTCTTTAAAGAACGCAGATGCTAGACGTGCTATTAATTTAACATGACAATTTAACACAGAATATAGTCGAACCTCGTTATCTCGAACTCCCTTATTTCGAATTACCGCTTATCTCGAAGTGAAAAATCTGGTCCCTGTTTTAACATGAAACTATGACAACAGAACAAAATAATGTGGAAAAGAGGAGAAATTTCTCCTTAGGAGCAATTTCTCCTTTTTCCACATTATTTTATATATATATTTCTAACTTTCGAACTTCAGAAGTCAAATTACATATTCATTTGTTAAATGTGGTTGTTCAATTTATTGTTTTCCTCACTCTCTTAACTCTGATATGTCGAGGTACGGATATCTCGAAGTGTTTCAGTGAGTCCCTTGGAATTTCGAGATAACGAGAGTCGACTGTATAATGTAAACAGTGTTTAACGTTTGACATGGTGTATGGTAAGCGAGATCTGGCCATCTCCCTTGCGGAAGGCAGAGTCCACTGAAGATATTTGGGCGTTAATGCTTTACGGTTTGTTTTCCTTTATATGTTTAATACAACATACCATTACGAAAACACGTCTATTCAAATATATTGAAAATTATACCGCCAAACAACGAAAGTTTTCAGATAAAACATTCTGATAATTTTCATATTTCTGCTCAAAACATAGATTGTGGGTACTCGTTAGAACCGCCTCGGCGAGGCGGGTCTAACGGGTACCCACAATCTATGTTTTTGAGCAGAAATAAAAAAATAATGTATACCCCTGTAAACCCCAGTTTTATTATATAAAAGTGGTGTTTAAGGGGGTCAAAATTATATAGGCGTGTTTTAGTGATCATTACCATATTTGTACTTCTCACTATGTACCAATTCTCCTTACCACAGTTGTACTCAAATTTGAACAAGTCCGTTGATGTGTCTAAAATCTGATAACTTAGAGACAAACAGTGTAGACCCTTATCAGATGCCTCAAAGCGCTACAAAACGCGGCGTCTGACCTGGGTCAACTCTGCTTTGGCCTGTCTTTCCAAAAACACCGCAATAGGTTTATAACACTAGTGCTAGGGTACAAAGCAAACACCTTGTTTTCTAAACAACTGTGTTGTTTCCAAAAAAAAAAAAAAAAAAAAAAAAAAAATACAAAACTACATAGATTATGCAGAAAAAATGGCCCTAAGTGGCTTTGTCTATATAATCTATAATTTTTTTTATAATTGTTTGGATACAATGTTTTTCGGACCCACCTTAAGGCCCTCTTATATCCGAATGGTCTTATAATGAACCGTCTTACCCCAACAATAAACCGTGTTAGAAAGAGGTACCTTTGCACTTAGAGTAAGTACAGTAATAAGCCTTACTCTCTGTTGCATGCTCATGAGAATCGCATGCCAAAGCAATTCACTCAAACATTACGTTTTTTGCTAGAGACATAAGAAATATATTTATCTTGATACAATTTTATCTAGAACTATACATATTCCATATTCGGCGTCTCTGATGGCTTTCATTAACAATTAGCACGCTGTGGCAATTTTGGCAGACGACAGCTTGGTGATATTTTTCTTATTTTTTCCAGAAAATATATTTTTCATTTCATGCAAATTATCTCTTAAGGAGACAATTTGCATGAAATGTCAAATCCGATTTTCTGGGAGAAGTAAGAAAAATATTTCAAAATGTCTGCTGAATTTTTTACCCAGCCTGCTAAGCGTCAACACTAATATCTGATGTTATAAAACCGGTCTCTGTAATTAATCAAAACTTCGACATCCTATTGACTCGCCATTCAACAGATGGGGAATATTATGCGAGACTGTCTAGCATAGTGTTTCAAGAATGTTTACAATGTATTTTAAATAAACGCAGAACTTAATAATATTTATCGAAAACTGCTTGCTTAGAAGTTTTCAGAATCGTGAGAATGATTGATTGTTTGTATAACACTTTTAAATACACCGTAAAACTTCATATACAGTTTGATTGACACAAGTTTATAAATAGATTCTGAAAGGAATGACCCTTGAGGGCAATGAACACCCACAATAAATCAAAACAGCTGAAGTGTCAAGTTTTCTGGACCGGATAGTTAGTTTCAGCAAATTAGGACTCATCTGTAACTATCAATTTAAAATTTCCAAAATATCGGATCGGACTCAATGATCATATTAAGATGGCCAGAAAACATTAAATACACTATAGTGAAGTACGGGGAGACATTTTACTGCAATATCACCAACTAAATAGATTCTAAAATAAATGACCTGATTAATCAAATCACTGACAGCACTGGTGGGTTGATTGTCACTGAGTTTAGGTTGTGAAAATGGTCCTGAACCGGAACTGAACACGGTTTCATTTTAACCCTTAATTCCCTTTAATTTAAGCGAACAATGCAGACCCTGACTAGACGCCGCAGAACCTAATCTGGTTCTGCACTGTTGCCAATGTTCAAGTCCAGGTTTTACAGATAACCCTCTATACACGCAACTCCGACGTCACAGTGACAAGAATAGTGCTACTATAAATAACCATTACCTGGATTTCGTACAAACGCGCGGTTTTGGTCAATGATTATCACGTGGACAACAACCTTAAGGAAATTTTGGTGTATGTTTACTATGAATCGACTGTAAACAATCGACCCAAAATGATGATAATAAGAAATATCTTTAATAACAAGATATCGGCGTAGGTAGCAATAATGTTTTGTTCAGAGTAAAGAATAGAAGTCTATGAACAAACTGAGATAGAATACGTTGCGATTTGAATTCTGTTTTATTCTTAAACAGCAAATTTGGAATGATTTATAATACAGTTGACTCTCGTTATCTCGAACTCGCTTATCTCGAATAACCGCTTATCTCGAAGTGAAAATTTTGTCCCTGCCTAAACATATAAATCTAACAACAAGTAAAAAATATTGTGGAAAAGAGGAGAAAAGGAGCAATTTCTCCTCTTTTCCACAATATTTTTGATATATCTCTAACTTCAAGAGTCAAATTATACACATAAATTTGTTAAATGAGGTTGTTCGAATTACTTTTTCCTCAATTCTGAAAATCTGATATGTCGAGGTACGGATATCCCGAAGTGTCTCAGAGAGTCCCTTGGAATTCGAGATAACGAGAGTTGACTGTATACCAAATGTTTGGCTTGGAGTAAACTAATAAGTTATTATGTTACATAAGTAATGCAATGCTGTTGCATAAACGACTACTAACAACTTTACGATGGGTGGGTGGGACGGACTCAAAGATGTAACTCTGGTTGAAGAAGTTCTTTTTAAAGCAAAGTTTTGTACAAAGGTGACAGTATTAGGGTAGAGAATTGGCTCTTCCTGCAAAAGCCGGTTCATACATGTAACTGAGTTAATGCTTTTAGCGACATTTTTATTTTATTGTTTTTTTTCGCAACGTGTTTAACAAAAACATTGTGTAGGACTAAATTTATGAAATAAGCTGCTCTTTACTAAAAAAGAATGTGTATGGCTATAATTATTAAATGATAATTTCTGCAACAAACACAAAGTTCAGTTTGTTAAGTCATTCTACTACAATATACATGCGTCAATAAGAGTGTTGTAACATTCGTTAAAATTGATTAAAAATGACATAAAGAGAGGTGTCAACACTGACTGCATTCCTTTGGTGCCTAAGAAGGGCTGTGCTTCCTGCTTGTGGAATTTCCTGGGTATTTTCACACGTTTTTTTTTCATAATGATAAGTTATCTTCATTAGCCGATTTCAGTAGAGAGACTTCCAAAAGCGTGATTTGCAAACAGTGCAGACCAAGACCAGACGTCGCAGAACGCGGCGTCTGGTCAGGATCTACACTGTTTTAATTACTAACAGAATTTTCTATAAAACATAGTTATATTAAAAATCTAACCATACAACCTGCTGTTGAAAATAGCCCTGTCCAAAGAGTCGGGTTAAAAGATTCCACTCGACGTAAATGGGTTAAAAAGTATAATGCTGTTAGAAAAACAAACAAATTTAAACAGTGTCGACTTAATATGAATGGACAGGGGACTGCTTTATTATAATAATATTAATTAGTTCTATCATAAGAAAAGACACCTTATATTTCCCTTCTACATTTTCAGGTGCAGTATTGCCTGGCTGTAAAACATTTGCGGGCTCTTAAAACCTTGCTTGTATTGCAAAGCAGATGTAAACACTGATCTATGCGTTACGAGGCATTGTATCATATGGAGAATTTTTCATGTTGTCACTCTCAAATTAAAATTATTATGTAAATCTAAACATAGCGAACACACACCTATATAATTTTGATCCCCTTAAACCCCACTTTTATATAGTAAAACTGGGGTTTACAGGGGTATAAATTATTCTTTATTTCTGCTCAAAAGCATAGATTGTGGGTACTCGTTAGAACCGCCTCGGCACAATTTATGTTTTGAGCAGAAATATGAAAAATATAAGAATTTTTATCCGAAAAACTTTGCGTTTTTGGTCGTAAAATTTTCAATATATTTGAATAGGCGTGTTTTCGTAGTGCAGTGAGAAAACGGCTTTTTAGTCTGTGCAACTGGTGCTTCAAACACAAAATTAATGTGCAGTACAATCGTTCATTATATCCAATCCCAAACCGACTTGGCGGCGTTGTTCTTCCATATGTCATGAACTAAAATGACTTGCAAGAACATAAAATGAATGAGCCGATAACCCCTACTTTATAAATTGCCCGATATACACTGCCGTGATATGTATTACAGTTGAATTATGTTCATAAATATTTTAAGATAGTAATCAAATGTTTTAGAAATGTTCATATTAAACAAAATAAACGCGAAAATGTACCACAAAGCACCGAAAACCTTTTCTATAAATAGTAACTGTCTCTTTAAATAGTAGGGTGTGCACACATTTACCGTACCGGTTCAAAAACACTTATAAATAGTAACAAACACCCTTCACAGGACACGAAAATACCGAAAACTGTTGCAGACTCAGGTGACCATCGCATCACAGACTCAAATGCTATCGCATCACATACAACAGAGGACAAATGGTCCTGTAGTCACCTGAGCAAGATTCTGGTAACATTGAAAACCAAATATCAAAGGTACACAAGAATACTTTTCAGTTTTTCCCTATATGAGTCTATGTAAATCAAAACTTAGTCCCTCTACATCCCAACAAGGTGTTAAAACCAAACGCGAATCTTTGACCATGCAAACGTCACTCATTATACATATTGTTTATGGAATGTACGTATCTCAAACTGAATTGTGTTTCAAGAATTCCCTGCAACTTTGGTAATGTCCCTCTATCTGAAGCTATATACTAAATATCAAATGTTTGGGCCTTCAAGTTTTCAGATAAAAAGATAAAAAGATTTTTAAAGTTTTTTCCTTGAATAATACTAAGTAAAATAAGGACACCTTGGTTGGGGCCATTTTTACCCTGAGGCTATAATTTGAACCGTCTTGGTAAAGGTCTACTAGATGAAGCTATATACCAAATATGAAAGGCCTGTGTCTATAGTTTTAGACTAGAAGATTTTTTTTAAATTTTTTCCTATACGAGTCTATGTAAAACAAATAGCCCTGTGGGGGGACATTTTGACCCCTGGACTATTATGTGTATAATCTTGGTGAAGGTCCACTAGATTAAACTAAGTACCAAATGGGAAAGATCTAGACGTTCTAGTTTCAAACAAGAAGATTTTTAAAGTTTTTCCCCTTGCGAGTCTATAATAGACATTTAGTGACCTCTAGCATGGAGCAATTTTAACCTCAGGCTCATAAATAATATTGGTAATATTGGTAAAGACCCTCTGACTGAAGCTACATACCGCATATCAAAGTTCTGGGCTTTCTTGTTTTCAGCAAAGAAGAGTTTTAATGTTTTTCCTTAAATTGGACTACGAGTACGTTAAACAAGTGTCATGTTTGACTCCAGGGCTATAATTTGAACAATGTTGGTAGAGGTCCACTAGATGAAGCTACATACCAAATATCAAAGGCTGGACCTTCTAATTTCAGACAATGTTAGGTCCACTAGATGAAGCGACAAACCAAATATCAAAGGCCTGGGCCTTCTAGTTTCAGACAAGAAGCTTTTAAGAACACCTGGCATGTGGCCATTTTTACCAAAGGGCTATAATTTGAACCGTCTTGGTAAAGGTCTACTAAATAAAGAAGTATTCCAAATATGAAAGGCCTGTGCCTAATAGTTTTATACTAGAAAAAAGGTAAGAGAAAAGTCCAGGGTGTGCCACAATCACAAACCTCAGCCTTCCCAGACCCCATGAGGAAACGACAAATCTAAACAAGCACAAACCGAACAAACGTACGAAAAGCACTAAGATTAGCTCTCTCTTTCCCAAGCGAGGTAATCGCAATACTAAAAGGACTGAAAAACACAAGAACGAAATGACACTAGGAAAGACATACAACAAATTGCCTCGTAGAATAAACCACAAAGCAACAAAGAGTAAGACTAACACCGGGACCACCTTAGAACGGTCGGTAGAGCAAGCCACCGTGGGGTTTAAAGCACTTTTACAGCTAACTAACTTCACCCTGGGTCCCGATGCTACTCTTAGTACAGAAATACATAAAACTTCGTTTCGCATAAAGGCTCCCAACTCAGTCAATGCATCAAAGCGAAAACATAAAAATCAAATTAATCACTATAATAAACAAAGACGAGTACTAATGGCTAATTCTACTATATGCCAGAGTAAATGACAACCAATAGTTGAACCACGGCGGGCCAAGCCAAAGACATATCGTCAAGCCCCAACCCACTGGTTAAAGTTTTACGAAGAGGCCGTCATTGAGTCTGAGTCCCGAACCGCCGTCGTGCAATTAAAGAGTGAAGCATAGCCATCAACAATGATTGGGTTGACAACTAGGCATGCACTCTGCCGCATAATATCCAGGCTATAGCCAATTCTTTTACTTATTAAGTTTTCTGAATTGCTCCGAAAAGTTAGATTTACCTACAATTTTTTTAAATCTGTACACTAAGTCACCGTAAAATTCGGGTTCCGATATACCTTGTTGCAGAAGTGTTTTCAGACAGACGCTATATTTTTCTAACAAGGCACTCTGTCTGCGATAAAATTTCGAAAACGCCTTACGAAGTTTAAAATAACGACAGCCCAGCCTAAGAAGTTTGGCAGTAAGGGCTTTATTACGGTAGTTAAAGTCATTAAGATTTGAAGAAGCTCTGGCGAATCTTATAAGTTGAGATATATATACCCCATATGAGGTACGCCGGAGGACATCGCCATCCAGAAAAGGGAAATTGACTATATCAAAATCAAAATCGTCCCGTTTATCATAAAGTTTGGTGGAAAATGTACCATTAGATATACATAGATTCAAATCCAAAAAAGGTGCCTCGGTATCGGAAGAATTTGCTCTATTTAATTGGAGTTCTGTAGGGCATATCAGGTCCACCATTTCGTCAAAGTAAATATTGTCAATATTTAATAAATCGTCAAGGTATCTTGAAGTTGAATTGAAAGCCTCAATAATGTCAGCCTGATTTTCATGTGAGAGAGACTTCATGAAATCTCTCTCATAATAAAAAAGAAACAAATCTGCAACAAGAGGAGCACAATTAGTTCCCATCGGAATACCAATAGTTTGTCTATAAAGTTTAGTTCCAAATCTAATAAAAATATTATCCAAAGAAGCCTTTTAAAGTGTTTCCCTATATGTGTCTATTTAAAACAAGTGACTCCGGGGCGGGGCCAATTTGATCACAAGGCTAAAATTTGAACAATCTTGGTGAAGGCCTACTAGATGAAGCTACATACCAAATATCAACGGCCTGGGCATTCTACTTTCACACGAGAATATTTTTAAAAGTTTTTCCATATATGGGTCTATGTAAACAAGTGAACTCCACTGGGTGGAGCCATTTTTGATCCAAAGGCTTTAATTTGAATAATGGTGGTAGAGGTCAATTAGATAAAGCTATACGCCAAATATTAAAGGCCTGGGCCTTCTAGTTTCAGACGAAAATATTAACGTGTTTTCCCTATATGAGTTAATGTAAAAAAAATCCTCCGGGACAAGGACATTTTGACCCCAGGACTATCATTTGAACAACCTTAGTAGCGGTCTATTAGATGAAGTTAGATACCAAATATTAAAGGCATGGACCTTCTAGTTTCAGAGAAGAATAATTTTAATTTTTCCCTATATGAGTCTGTAAAAAAACAAAAGGCCCCTGGGGCTACACCATTTTTTGACCCCAGGGCTATAATTTAAGCAGTCTTGGCAGAGAGCGACAAGGATAAAGCTACACACCAAATATAAAAAATCCTGGGCCCTCTAATTTCAGAAACAAAAAAAAAAAAAAAATTTTAAGATTTGCCCATAGGCGCCTATGTAAAAAATGACATTTCCGTACAAAAGGTCACGGTCAACCCAAGGTTCTAATTTCTTCAAACAATATTGGGCCTACCTCCCGAATGCTGCATACCAAGCACCAGGATCGTTGGCCCTTTGGTTCCGGAGAAGATGTTTTAAGGATTTTACCAAATATTGGAGAGGCGACCATCTTGGTCAAAACCTTCGTCCCAACGCCCCTCCCGCGGCCCATTTAGGCTCCATATGAAATTCGGTTTTGAGTTGTCCAGTGGTTTTTGAGGAGATGTTTGGATGACGGACGGGCGGACGTACGGACGACGAGGCTTGTCTATATTATAATCTCATCTATGAGCCTAAAGGCTCAGGTGAGTTAAAAACAGGATCGGATTTAGGACCAGGGAACTGTAGCAGGTGGGTGACTTTTTTAAGTTTAAGTATTGTAGCCTACAGAAATTAATATGGCCGTGTCACAATATCTATTTACATTCATACAATTATGTTTGTTGATTGGCTACTCTGCCGACGAATCAACATCCTCATTTCATACTACTCCTACAATCTGTCAATATCAAGAAAGGATTGTTATAAAAACGTGTAAAAAGCAAACAGATCTCAGCATGTGCCTACAAGTTTCACATGGCAAAATAATTTCCGCTTACTAACATGAAACTCCCTGCAGAGCTGATGCTTGATTTCTCTTCTCCTTGTACTGTTTGCAGACCGTTGGCTGTGTATCAGTCTGACTGCTCAGCAAAATGGGTTACAAGTAACAATGTACTCAAGGGGGGTGGATACATATTGTATCTTTTTGCTAATCCTGCCAAGGAGGACAATTATTGTGACATTCTGTTTGCTTTACTGCACACCAAGCCCTTCTGAAAAGGGATCTGCTCTATAAGGAAAGAATTTGCTCCCTATGGGAGCAAATATTTTCTTTATAGAACAGACCCCTTTTCAGAAGGGGAAAAAACAACTTTTACAGAGTTGCAACTCTTGAAAGTGTATCCATTCCCCTTAACGGTATAATTCTATTATCGAATGTTTTGCTAACAAAGTTGCCTTTATTAGTCGGAAACCATGTCCCCTGTTAGCAACCACGGATACTTAAGGGCGTCTTAATACTGTAGGACAGCTGACTGAAGATGTGAGATGAAGAAAAGGAAGCTAGCTTCGACGGCATGGCTGGCCTACCTTACAGCAAATATCCTAAGTTTCTATCTCTCAGCCCGAAAAAGCGTCAATCACAGCTGTAGCAGGAGACATTCTGAAATATCTGCGTTTATTTTTCAGAGAAAATACGGATAATGTGAATTGCGATTCGTGTGAAATGCCAAGCCTTATTTTCTCTGAAATAAAAATAGAGTGTCGTCTGCTAGAATGTTATTCAGTGTATGTCCTGATGAGACTGCTCATTTAGACATGCCCTAGTCACTACATTTGTGTTTGCCCTCCGTTTTGACTGAAAAGACTCCTCAAGAGCAAACAATTGCAACAGCCTATTCAGCATGTATCTGAATGAGAAATTTCAGACATGAAACTTGGCTGTTTTATTATAATTACTGTTATTATTTATTTATTAATTTATTTATTTTCGTTATTTATTTTTAGTAAATCGGAACGAAAACCATGAACAGACTTGGGAAAGTCTATTGTTCATTATGAGCCGTCCCATCTGGATTCAAACTCTTTGTAAACACACCTTTGTTTATAGGGTTGTAATAGTAAAATAGCCAATTTTAACTACATGTACTATGTAATATATCTAAACGCGTAGGTGAAAAGGCGAATAATGCAGACCTTGCTTAGGTAAGAGCAAATCGTGCCAGGTTACACTGTCTGCTCAGACACGTAAGGACAAATATTTAGGACATAAATAAGCCTAAGTATTGGGACATATAGTAGTTTGGAAACAGTGTAGACCCAGATCAGACACTGCAGAACGTGGCTTTTGTACAGGGTCTACACTCTTTGCCATACATACAGCAATATTTTAGACACTTAAAGAGGTACATCACGAAAACATGCCTGTATAATGTTGGCCCCCTTAAGCCCCACTTTTATATGGTAAAAATTGGGGTTTACAGGGTATATAATATTCTTCTTGTTCTGCTCAAAAACATAGATTGTGGGTACTCGTAATCTATGTTTTGAGCAGAAATATGAAAAATAACGGAATTTTTATCTGAAAATTATATTCTTTTTGGTGGTAAAATTTTCAGCTTATTTGAAAAGGCTTGTTTTCGTAACGAGAAGAATTAACTATTTCAAATTTTAAGACAAGTAATGTAAGTAGATTGGTACCGTATTTAAGCTAAATATTGGTGTCCTAATTCTTTTGGTAAATACAGTATCTAGGCGGTACAATATTTTGGCTTATTATAGTTAAATACAGATAAAATAATAAACTTACCTATAATATTCACAAGGCATCAGGAAACAGTACATGAAATGAGAAAGAAAATGCATTTATATTAGAAGGATGCTACAAATATACGGTGGTAAAACACCTTCCCTCCAACCCCATGCTCAGCTCTAGAAAGTGCATATTTAAGACGACTAGAAGTATTTAGTAGATTTACCGATATTTTGTTACAAGGCACACTTGTGTGACTGATTGTTTGCTTTCATACATACCAAGCTGCTTCTGAATAGAGTTCTACTCTAAAATGTAATAATTTGCTCTCAGGAGGAGCAAATTGTTTCCTTTAAGAATAGGGAGAAAAATCTTTCCTTTTAGAATGGCCCATTTTTTTTTTCGAAGTTAGGCGAAATCATATATTATAGGCAGTTACCTCCCTTGAAACTATATCTATTCCCCTTAAGAAGCCACTTATTACTAACATGAAACTGTTCAGAAAGGGAAATGATTCCTACTCAAATATGTTCAAGTTCAAACAAGCTGAACTCTAACTCAGATGAGGGAATATTATGACAATTTGCAACCAACATGCTTACAATCAAATTCAAGTGTAACACTTGGAATGCTTAAAATATGTCCTTTAAAACAAATAATATTGATTGATTATGTTGGGGTGTAGACACCTTCGCCACACCCGACCACCGCCAAAATGAATAATACCCCAGTCAAGTATTTCTGAACGACGGTCAAAAGTAAATCTACCAATCAATGGATGGCCAAAAGTTAATCTGCTATTTAAACTACATTTTAGACGATTTAAGTTATAAGACTCACACGTTTGTTTCAACCCAGTGCGGTGTCAAATATGCAGATTTGTCAATCAATATACAATGTATATAAAACCTTTGGCAGGTCTAACTGTATTAAAATGCAAACTATCTTACATGTGGAACGATTAATTTATGGACATTGCATATCATGTCAAAGCCTTGGGTGTCCACTTTTCAGAGGAGAGCTCTACTCAACCTCCGGTGTTCATATATATCACCTATATCTGTAAGACCCATTAACACTGAGTGAGGCTCATATCAACCTCCTATAATGTCAGTTTATACTAAAAGCTCTGAACAGGTCAATTTATTATCGGTCACAAAGAGTTAAATTGCATTATTGCATGCAGTAAAAGCAGCACAAGTTTGATTTACTATTCTTTCATTAGAGTTTAGTAAAACTAACCATTATGAAAGGAAATTCTATTAATGTGAATGTTTGAGGTGAATTCATTCTCTTCGGGAGAGGCAACTCCATCGAACTATTGTGTGTACCTTCTGAAAAGTGATATACTCTGTAAGGAATGAATGTAGGGAGCACATTCTTTCCTTATAGAGTAGACCCCTTTTCAGAAGGTTTTGGTACAGGAGGTCACAAAAGTGGTCTCCGCTGTACTAATTGGTGAAAAATCTACAAGAATATCCTAGACTGGCCCCAGTCTCCAGTGACTAAATATTTTTTCTTATAATCCTGTTTGATAATCCACTGAAATAAACCAAATAAATATCATGACTATAAAGATTGGTCTCTAGAATGACGGCGAGACATGAAATAAAACCAAAACAATATCGTGACTATAAAGACTGGTCTCTAGAATGACGGTGAGTCATGAAATAAAACCAAAATAATATCATGACTATAAAGACTGGTCTCTAGACCAGCTTTAATAGTCATGATATTATTTTGGTTTTATCTTAGTGGCTTATCAAACAGAAATAAACAGAAAACAAATATTTAGTCACTTGCGACGAGAGCCAGTCTAGGTGTATCCATTCCCCTTTAATAATTAGGCCATGTGATGTGATAACAGTGAAGACACACATTAGCAAGCGCTTACACTGCATTTGTCGCCTGACCGGTAGCATGCTTCACCCTCATGCTGTTGACCGCAAACATGTCTGACTTTCAGGTTGTTCGACGGAAACATGTCTCACTTAATTGATGATAAACGGAAAAAACACTTAATTGATGATAAACGAAAAAAAAAAAAAAAAAAAAAAAAAAAAAAGCGTCTCAAGCTCGATTTACAAATAATTTAGTATTATATTGTAGTTCAGTGGTATTTGTATTATAGGTGTTGGGTCACCAGATATAGTGGTTTTTTTTCAACGAAAATATTATTTTGACATGGTGTTAAGGAATGAGGAATGAGCCGACATGATACACGCGAACATTGACGACTCAATCCAGCTTCCGCATACTGTACTCTGATCATCTATGCCTTCTTATGTACAGTATCTATTCATACAGTTAGGTAACGAAGCCGCTTAATGCATAGACTGAACCCAGTCAGCATTCTACGTAAATCTATATCGGGCCGTCATCGGCCCGTCAGGGTAGCTGACGGGCCGATGACGGCCCGATGTAGATTTACGTAGAATGCTAGCTGGGAACTGGGCCATCGTTGCTTAAATACACATATTAATGTAGTATAATGACACTTTGTTTCATATTTAAGGCAAATGGATACACTTGGCAGAATTAAGCCACTTTTAACAAGAAATACATAGAGGATATTTGCTCTTTTTGAAGTAAACACTATAAATATTTTCATCGTGTAATGAAAACATCAGTATTTTCACGAGTGCGAATGGTATTTACGGAAAAAACAGGTTTTCTTTTATCTGAATTGTCTCAATGCTTTAGCACTTCTGAAGTTATAATTGACGTCAACAAACAAAACAGAAACATCATGATGTCGACATTGTGTGCTTACCACACAGAGAGAAAACAAATATTTCAGCAAATCAAAATAATTATGATATCAGAACGTTCCTTGCTTTCTAAGTAAGAAAATGCATGCCCAACCTGGTAGTTTAGTTCAGAAACAGAGTTGTTTAAAAATCTAAGTGGAGGTAACGTCTGCTTTTCAAACAATGAATAAACCGAAGCCATCCAATTCGAAGAGTGAAAATATAAATTGTATTAGTCACTTCTATGATATCATTTCGCCAGAGATTGATGCCACTTTTATTTTCACTAGAGATACACTCATTTCACCGCTAACAGTAAAGTAAAACAGTTTGACATCCAGTTTGATTTACTATAAACCAGTCCACTTTTGAAAAAAAAGTCAACACTAAAAGAAAAAAAATCTCTTCGTTTAGAGTAGGCCCGTTTTCAGAAGGAAGCAAATTCTATTTTGACATAGCTGTTGCCCTTGAAATTGTACCAATTCCCCTTTAAGTGTCCGTATTTTATTCGGCCGCACACGCAAAACCAGTGTTGCATTCTAGTGTTCCACTGTTCAGCAGTTCTGTAAAATCTGTGTATATGCAGCCACTATAAATAAAGCGATGCCACTGCTGGTACTTCTATATACAGGTTGATTCCCCTCCCTATTCTCTACCTGATGGTCATGGACAGATTGACAATGAGCTAAACTGAAGACATATGCATGGCAGTAACACCGTAGTTCCCTTAAATAGTCGGGTACCTTAACGCCCAACTACTATTCTTGTCCTGAACTTTTAACACGACCATTTTTACCACCTGTTGTCCGAATACTAAGGGTAGATAATCTATGTATATAAGAACTTCGAACAAAGCTAGAACTGTAATTTCTGAAATCCCAAAATATCTCAGATTCCCGTCTATTCATTTCCTACAGAATTTAACATTCGATAACTGGAACAAGCCATGCGTATACATCATTTTATGATATCCTGGTAATTCTAATTTGAAAAGCAAATAAGTGAACCCAGGAATTGATACAATCAGATCGCGTCAAGTTCTCAACATTAAAGGAAAATATAGACGAATACAATTTAACAGCCACAAAATGAACGGATGGCAAGCAGTTGGCAACCCTTTCAAAAAAGGTGGCAACTCCGTTACCCAAACTTAATATACCTTAAACTTACGTAATTGTTAAATGAAAAACATTTGTAAGTGAAGCATTACAGAGCATCTAACAAAATGTACTACAAAGTATCGCTTTAGAACAGTCAGTAATCTGCTTGGGGTCTCTAGCTGTCTTTATGGGGTCCCAAAAAAGGTAATAGAAAAGTCTAGGGAACGCCACAATCACAAACCGCAGCCCTTCTCAGACACCAAGAGGAAGAGGAAACAGACAAAACCAAACAAGCGCTAATAGAACAAACGTACGAAAAGCACTAAGATTCCCTTACCAAAAGCTTTCACAGTGGTAAAAACACATTTGTTCGGTCTGCGTGCAGGTCTTCTCTCATCCATGAATATTACTAACGTATGTCATGAACACATAATACGTGGAAACGACGTCGTTCCAAAATCTCCACAACGTACAAATGGTTGAGACGACAAAGCTATGTTTTCGCGACGTTGTAAACAATTTGGATTGACTAATAGGCAGAAACCTAAGTTCACTTTCCCCGGTCTCTTTTCTTTTCTTGTTATTTTTTTTTATTTATTTATTACAATTAAACTGACCTTACAAGGATTGTCTGTTGAATATGCATATATAAGACCATAATTTATGACGTCAGATAAATGAATTTTGAGATAAAAGGAGTTCAAGCCTTAAACTGCCAATCACAACAATAGTCGTCTGCTTTGTTGTCTGCTTGTGATTTTAAAAGTCATTTTTGCAAACAGTGTGGACCCAGATCAGACTGCTCCTCTAGGAGCAGTCTGATCTGGGTCCACACTGTTTGCCTGTATGCAAAAATAGGTTTGAAAAGTTTGCAAGAATATTCGGCAGACGACATAAACAGACGACATTTTCAGATGCAGGTTTTCTTGGCGCTTTAAGGGTTAAATATAAGAAATATAAAGAATAAATAAATATCGTCATTTATTTCGTTTGTCTTAAGAAACGTAAAGAATACCAGATAAATATAGTCACATACTTCATTCGACATAAGCAGCAGTTTGGGCTATCAGTGTTCGGGATAACGATAGCCCATTGTATTACATCTAATCTCTTGTTTATTCCATATTATGCTTTTCTATACTATTCGAATCAGTTCTTCTGTATTATTTTCTATTTTTCAGATCTGTTGTCCTATATTCTATTCTATTCTATTCTATTCTATTCTATTCTATTCTATTCTATTCTTCTATTCTATTCTATTCTATTCCTATTCTGCCATGATATGTATTATGGGAATGGTATGAGCCGCAACGTGAGAAGACCTACCATCTGACGCGTGCGCCTAACGAAGACTAAAATCAACCCGCACATCAGTGCAGTCTGAATCGAGTCTTCGTCGTTCACATGAAGAATCTTTGTATCCTTGCATTATGAAAACACTCCTATTCAAATATACAGAAAATTTCACCTCCAAAAATTGAAAACTTTCGGATAAAAATCTCTTATATTTTTCATATTTCTGCTCAAAGCATAGATTGTGGGTATTCGTTAGAACCGCCTCGGCGAGGCGGTTCTAACGAATACCTACAATCTATGTTTTTTGAACAGAAATAAGAAAAATATTGTATACCCCTGTAAACCCCAGTTTTACTATATAAAAATGGGGTTTAAGGGGTCAAAATTACATATGTACATAGGTATGTTTTCGTGATTGCCATCCAAATGATGCGCCTAGTGAAGGTTCTTGTCAGGCTGGTCTGATCTTTTGGCAGTATGGCAGTGTCGAAAGTACGTTTTCTGACGTTACACTTAATACAAATCCTGTCTCAAATGATATTTTAAAGCATTAGCTACTACTTCAAATTGCATTCTGAAGACTCGCATAGGGATACTTGATCCTTCCAGCTTTTTTACTCTGACGTAAATCGAGGAAATGAAACACCAATGACAAATGTTTAAGCACTGATTATCCGAAGGGAGTTTAGTAACACAGTAATAGCTTAGCAGACAGACACAATAATGAGAAAGTTAAACAAACTAACGAGACGTGATATGAGAAAACCAACATATTAAACAGATTTTGAGTAAACTAAAGATGTTATTCTCAGACAGAAGATCTAACTCATTAACTAACTACTGCAGAAATCTTAACGCTCAACAAGCTGGGTAAAAATATCAGATGTCATTTTGAAATATTTTTTTTTTTAATTTGGATAAAATGTTAGAGATATTTTCTATGAAAAATTAAAACAAAATCATTTATTTCTCATCTGCTGAATCTGCTTGGATCTGGTCAACATCACGAAGACACGCCTATGTAATTTTGCCCCCCTTGAAACCCAATTTTATATAGTAAAACTTGGGTTTACAGGGGTATACATTATTTTTCTAATTTCTGCTCAAAACATAGATTGTGTGTACTCGTTAGAACCGCCTCGCTGAGGCGGTTCTAACAAATACCCACAATCTATGTTTTGAGCAGAAATGTGAAAAATATTAGAGTTTTTTACCTGAAAATTTTCAGTTTTTGGAGGTGAAATTTTCTTTGTATTTGAATAGGCGTGTTTTCGTAATGGTATATATTTATGAAAGTTCCATTGCAGTCCTTCTACATTTTCAATTAAAGCTATTTTATTTTTATAGTTTTTAAGGCATGTCTTTCCACACACACACACACAAATGCTCTCGCACAAAGAAAAAGAAAAACAGTTAAAAAAAAACAACAAAAAAACTTACCATTTCCATATTGTTATTTTTTTGATGTCGATTAAAGTAATAAACGGCTTTTGTATGGTATAAGTGGGTTATGCAAATGTTAATTTACAACAGTGCTGAGTTCATGCATATTACAGTCTGGTAACATTTACACGTCGTTAACTGCACCCAGTAATTAATGCCAACTCAGCCTATCAACTTTTCAGACTTTGCAGTCCAAAAAATAAGTTAAATAAGTGCGGTCATAAACTGATTCAGAGAGGACATACTAAACAAGGGCCACAACGTAAGAAAACATACCTGCTGACACCTGCACATAACGAAGACACAAATCAGCTGGCGCATTCTCACCAGTCTTCGTTGTCTGTATGATTTTTCATTACGAAAACACGCCTATACAGAAAATTTCACCTCCAAAAATTGAAAATTTTCAGATAAAAAACTTTGATATTTTTCATATTTCTGCTCAAAACATAGATTATGGGTACTCGTTAGAACCGCCTCGGCGAGGCGGTTCTAACGAGTACCCACAATCTATGTTTTGAGCAGAAATAAGAAAAATAATGTATAACCCTGTAAACCCCCAGTTTTACTATATAAATGTGGGGTTTAAGGGGGTCAAAATATTATAGGTATGTTTTCGTGATGTTTAGCATTCTTGGCTATCCGAAATACGGCCTGTGAAGATTCTGATCGGACTGCGCATTCCGATCAGAATCTTCGCTGGGCGCTTATGTCTGAGGTTACGTTTTCTGACGTCGCGGCACAACATACAGACTATAAAACTAATGGATATGGGCAGATAAACAGCGTCATATATCGTCCATATCTGGACTGCAAATTTCGAGACTTTTCTGCTTTCGACATCTTCCAGAAAGTCGTTTTACGAAGCGCTTTACTCAGAAGAAGTGAATTTGCAATATGTCAGGATTCAATGCGACCCCTTTTGCTGTAATTACCTGAACATCAAAAGTTCTATTCTATTCAGTGATTTACAAAACCGAAATTTCTATTTTGTCAATTGGAAATATCACTGGAAATTATTCAAGAACCGATAGGGTTGGTAGTTTGGATGTGGGTCTTTCACACGTTCACTTGCTCATGTTTTCTGAAATTTTCAGTCACAATAATGTTATGGAACGTCAATAATTCAAAATCGGTGAAGAGAAAAAACAAACAACAAAAATATTTTTTTTTTCATTAATAAAAAAAAAAAAAAAAAAAAAAAAAAAAAGCGCCAAATGAAGAATGTCTTTCCGAAGGGTGTCGACGGCGCAGTAGTCAATACATCAGCACAGTTTTGTCATGATATAACTCACTGTTTGTTTACTATATGTGTACTTTATTCATACCTCCAGATGAGGCGCTTGTTTCAACCCAAAAGTACTATTTTTTTTTCAATTTTCGACGAAAACATATGTTGTAGGTACTCGTTAGATGTGCCTCAGCGAGGCTCTTCTACTGGGTACCTACAACATAGGTTTCCATGAATAATTAAGAAATCTATTATGTGGATACCTTCTGTTATCTTTAGCTATGAATTTTCCTAAGTAGGGATGATTTTGAAGCATAGAGTGCAAACACATATGATAGAATTTTCACACTCCAAGATGACGCTTTAAAAAGATATAATATGTCAGGGCTAATTCTTAAAGAAAATACAAAGCGCTACCACTCACACCGTTTCTTAAGAATATTACAGTTCTCACATTTTTTACGCAATCTTTGCGACATCGAATATTTAAATGCAGAGTCTTAATGGGAAATGTTTGTATATATTGGAATATTTGTGAAACATCCTATTTGGTATCCTAATAAAAACATAGACACCAAAGAAAGGCATAGCACAGAACAAACAAAAACTTGCACGGAAACACAATGATTATGAATGGCAGCACAAGTACAGAACAAGGGTTTCACAACTCAAAAGTAATTTTTTTTTTTTTTTTTTTTTTTTTTTTAGGTATAATAAAGTCATGTGTGTCTTTTCGTCCTTTTCGACCTACTGTTGAATTCAGTGTAAGCTCTCGTGTTAAAGACACTAAATTAATTTATAACAGTTCCCAAGAAAAAAAAAAAAAAAAAAAAAAAAATATTTCTCAGTTCGTTAATATTGGATGTCGTACTTAGACTTGACGACTAACAATAACAGGAATTTTAAATACAAGTAGTTCGAAACGAGTTTGATGTTTTTATGTCCCCGTGGAGCCACAATTCTGATGAGATAAGCAAGTTTGGTACACATATGCATGTGAAACTATTACCTTTTGATTCCTTTGTATATTTTGTAATGCAATTATGTTTCATATGTTAACATTCAAATTCAGGTTATCTAAAACTATTTGTCGATTGTACATGAAAAACTTCGAATCACGTTACTTGGTTGACATACATGATTGCAAACTTGGGATACAGACAAATATAAGTCAATAGACTTTCTTCTGAATCCCATTTGTATATTACTATTACATTGCTGTATTGTAATTCTTCTGTTGTCATGTACATGTATGATGTATATACAAAGAAATAAAGTTTAAACCAAAAGTAATTCAACACAGAAAAAACACAGGCACGAAACATTACTCTCCCAAGGCAACGGATAAGGGTTGATTTCATGAAATAGCATCACTAACGAGCACTTCAACAAAAAACATAACCAAATGAAGAAGAACTGCAACAGAAATTCTGCCTTGCATCGATCAATAATACAACAACGACACGTCCGCCCTTGTCCTTCATTTTCTGTCCTGTTTCAGAGAGAGGGAGAAAAGGACACGGCAGATAGTACAGGAGAAATCAATTTGAAATAGATCATGAGGGAGAAATAAATGACAGTGCAAAAAACGGAAGCAATAATAGCATATCCCTTTCTCCCAACTGCTGCAAGTACAGACAAGATCAGGCACCATCCTTCTGAAACATATTTATGTTTGAAAAATGTGATAATGAGCAATCATCGAGTTCGCGACGCAGCACACGCTCAACATTACGAAAACACGCCTATTCAAATATATTGAAAATTTTACAACCAAAAACGGGAAAATTTCCAGACAAAAATTATGATATTTTTCATATTTCTGCTCAAAACATAGATTGTGGGTACTTGTTAGAACCGCCTCGTCGAGGCGGTTCTAACGAGTACTCACAATCTATGTTTTGAGCAGAAATAAGAAAAATAATGTATACCCCTGTAAACCCCAGTTTTACTGTATAACAGTGGGGTTTAAGGGGGTCAAAATTATATAGGTATGTTTTTGTGATGAACTCACTTTTGAACGTCAAATATTTACCGGAAGTGCTTTTTTATTTGCGTATCTCATCTCACATGTAAAGTTTAAAGAGGTCCAGACCAGTTGAAGGATTTGTTTTATTACTTTCTGCATTGAAATTGATGATTCTATTGACGAATCCGACAAGTGTCATTTTGGCTGTGTATATTTGACAAGGAATTCTTATTACTCTCGATCATTTCACCCAATCTCAACTAAGTTAAAAGGCCTTCCCTGATTACATGTAGCTTAACCAGTTGAATGTGTCATTGTTTATTGATTCTGGATTTATGGACTCGGTGAGCAGACCTTGCATTCATTACTAGATGATAAAAACGATAAACAACCCATACCGTTACAGAAGAACATTACGAAAACACGCCTATATAATTTTGACCCCCTTCAACCCCACTTTTATATAGTAAAACTGGGGTTTATAGGGGTATACGTTATTTTTCTTATTTCTGCTCAAAAACATATATTATTGGTACTCGTTAGAATCGCCTCGGCGAGGCGGTTCTAATGAGTACCCACAATCTATGTTTTGAGCAGAAATATGAAAAACACCAGAATTTTTATCTGAAAATTTTCCTGTTTTTGGTTGTAAAATTTTCAAAATATTTGTATAGGCGTGTTTTCGTAATGGAGGTTTTACTGTTATGTTTTCTTAATTTGCATCTAATTATTACTTGAGAACAAATGACATCTCTCGGTTCTTATGAATATTTTTGAATTGTTTAAACATTTATTATGAAATATTCTGACTATTGTGCATTAATACGTATTGATCCATGTAATCATATAGCGCGCGTATAATTTCCTAAATAAGCCATACTGTGAGAAAGCGTACCTCATTACAAAAACAAGCCTATACAAATATACTGGAAATTTTACCAACAAAACAATGAAAAGTTTCAGATAAAACTTCTGATATTCTTCATATTTCTGCTCAGAACATAGATTAGAATCGCCGAAGGGGTTCCAACGAGTACCCACAATCAATGTTTTTGAGCAGAAATAATAAAAATAATATATATTCCTGTAAACCCCAGTTTTTCTATATAAAAGTGGGGTTTAAGGGGGTCAACATTATATAGGCATGTTTTTGTAATGCGGTCTACTGGTTTCCTATCTGTGTTGTGTTCCTTGTAGTGTTGTCCCGATGAACAGTTATAATCGATCATCAGTCACTTTTGCCGGTTGAAACCGATAATCCGGACAATGTTCATAGTGAATTGTTTAAGGGGGTCAAAATTATATAGATATGTTTTCGTGATGTTCTGGCATGTACCATCAATACAGATTTAAATCTGCCTGCGCAGTCTCAGAGTCTTCGTTGTACGCATGAAGAAACGTGCATCCCTGGCTATCAAAAAAAAAACAAAAAAAAAACAAAAAAAAAAAAAAAAAAAAAACGCTCAGTGAGTATTCTCGCCGTTTTACGAATGCGCGAATCGATATGTTAGTTGCGCGTTTTTTTTTACGAATGCGCGAAAAAATTACTATCATTTGCGCGTTTCAATTGCGCGATTTTTAATTACTTTTACAGGTAACCTGGACACATGATATATTTTTGTATTATAATTGTATCTCGTTATCAAAACCATAGAAGACATAACGAGATTCAACTACATTGCTTCCGTTCGCCAGGCGTTGACTGACACTTGCAGTTGCAAGTTTCTAGCAGAACAACTGGCAATCAAGGAAGTCCACATATCTCTGTAATTTCAGATTTCCCAGGAAGCAACGCATACACCAAAGGAATAAAATGGCCATTTCTTAAGCCGTGAATAGTGTATAGCTGATAGAAATATTTTGGGCAGCTCTTGAAAGTTCCATCAATGAAGATCTCTTCAACCGAATTGACCAGAAACTCGAGGTTTGACAGGCATGACAATGTCACGATCCCCGTTTTTATGTTGTTAACCTGAACAAACTCCTCCTCTTTACTGGTTACGGTAGCCATTGACTCTAAAGCCGCGTGCACATCTTCTCTGGATTTGGGTAGAATTGGATAGACCTTCCGTCTTTCACGATACAAAGACTGGGCGATAGAACGCACATCTCCCGATCCCATATGCTGATCTGCAAACTTGTGGAGCTCATTTCCTAATGATTTTTGACGGTCGGGAGGTGAGATCATCCGTTGCTTTCCTTTTCACTTGCGCTCGCAGTTGATGTCTTTCAATTTTCTTTTCATCTTGTTCATGATTATGTTCTAGGTTTATGGGATTCATTATTGACATTGCACTGTCTGTTCTTACACGACCTTTACATTTCTTGTTACCGCCACGATATATCCCCGCATTTCAGAACAGTGTCAATTCTATATATATATATATCCATCGCACAGCAAGCTTTTCTTCCCTCTGTGTGTGTCAGATATTCAAAAATCCATGGTTAAAATTAAAATTCCTGCTATATAACTATATAAAAACGTCTAAAACCTCTAAAAACCTTCTAAAATATGACAAACATAACGGTGTTAACTGAGCAAGGCAGGTGTGAACACAGGTAACTGAGCTATTATCGGATAATTAGCCTTCAGATCAGTTGCGTAATTGATAGCTCATTTTCTCGCGCATTTCATACAACGTCACGGTATGATTTTCGCGCAAATGATATACGGCCAGCATTCTGATCAGCGCACGTGCAGGCTGATCAGAATCTTTGAATCTCTGAATCTGATCTGAATCATTTACTCTGGTATACAGTAGAATCAGCCATAAGTACTCGTCTTTGTTTATAATAGTGATTAATTTGATTTTTATGTTTTCACTCTGGGACTGAGTTAGAAGCCTTTATGCCTTTATGAATTTCTGTATTATGAGTTGCATCGGGACCAAGGGTGAAGTTGGCTAGCTGAAAAAGTGCTTTAAACCCCCCAGTGGTTTACTCTACTGACCGTTCTAAGGCAGTGGTCCCGGTGTTAGTCTTACTCTTTGTTCTTTGTGGTTTATTCTACGAGGCGATTTGTTTTATGTCTTACCTTGTGTTATTTTGTTCTTGTGTTTTTCAGTCCTTTTAGCATTGCGATTACCTCGCTTGGGGAAGAGAGAGCTAATCTTAGTGCTTTTTGTACGTTTGTTCGATTTGTGCTTGTTTGTGCTTGTTTGGTTTTGTCGGTTTAATCTTCCTCTTGGTATCTTGGAAGGGCTGCGGTTTGTGAATGTGGCACTCCCTAGACTTTTCTTTTACTTTTGTTGATTGGCGCACATGTCCGAAGGTACGTTTTCTGGCGTTGCGACTCAAAAGTAGTATGTATATGTGTCATTATTTCACATCTATGTATATATGTTATGACGATGAGCTGTATATGCTTAAGTCGAAATAAAATTATGTTATGTTGTATATATTAAAAATAAGTGAAGACACCCAGAAAATACCACAGTTATGAATCACAGCCCTCTCGACATTACGAAAACACGCCTATTCAAATATATAGAAAATTTTATCTCCAAAAACTGAAAATTTTCAGTTAAAAAAAAATCGGATATTTTTCATATTTCTGATCAAAACATAGATTTCACTATAGAATTCAGGTTTGGACAGACCTTCAAGCGGAAGCGTTTTCATACCAACACGTTATGTTTGAACATTAATTCAGAATGACAACGTAGAAAATGTTTTACGTACATGTAGCTTATGATAACGGTGCCCTTGCTTGGAGTTGAACAGTTAAATTTATTATTAAAGAAATTAACGTAATTAGATATACACTATAGGATGTAGCAAGAGAGACATCGCCGTCAAAAAAAAAAAAAAAAAAAAAAAAAATGGAAAATTACAATATCAAAATCAAAGTCGTCCCCGTTTGTTATAAATTTTAGTAGAGATTAATATGTTATTAGATATTAAATTTTAAATCCAGAAATGGTGCTTTGGTGTTAAAGGTATTAGTTTTATTTAACTAAAGTTCTTTGCGATAAAACAGACATGTATCAATCATTTGTTCGGAATATTCATTATTAATATTAACATCACGAAAACATGACTATACAATTTTGACCCCCTCGAACCCCACTTTTATATAGTGAAACTGGGGTTTACAGGGGTATGCATTATTTTTCTTATTTCTGCTCGAAAACGTAGATTGTGGGTACTCGTAGTCTAACGAGTACCTACAATCTATATTTTGAGCAGAAATATGAAAAATATCAGTTTTTTTTTATCTGAAAATTTTCATTTTTTGGAGGTGTAATTTTCTATATATTTGAATAGGTGTGTTTTCGTAATGAGTTATTTTGCATAATCGCGTTTGAAACTTGGCTGTTTTAGGGAGGTTGCTGTTGTAAGAAGGTGAGCGTTAGTTGAATTTCCTTTGTATATTTAGCTGATATATACATATTCATTTGCAATGCATATGCAAGCAAAACTTTAAGAAAACAATAGTTAATTTATTTGAAAATGGGAATAAGATGTGGGAATATTGTGAAAAAATATAAATGAATTTACCCAGGAAAGGTCACTCGCAAGGTACAGCATTCACATGGTATCAAAAGAGGAGGAGATAAGGAACAAACAATGTCAAGACACAATGACATAGTTACAATAATCAACATACAATCACAGAACTCAACAGAGCCGCCTTGGAACTATCAGAAGAAAAAACCCAAAAAGAACAGAGAGAGAGAGAGAGAGAGAGAGAGAGAGAGAGAGAGAGAGAGAGATTTTGATGCAGCTTCAAATTACAAGTTTATGTTCCGATCGCATAGGGTGTTCTATCTCATCTGTGAAACATTATAATAAATCACAAATAATAATCATGAAAAAAAAAAATAAATAAAAAAAAAAAAATAAATAAATAAATAAAATGCAATGAAACAAAACAGAGTGCAATACTTGGACCAGTGAAAGTAAACTCATGTTCTTCATTCCCATACTGTCTCAAACAATAATAATGTGATACTTTTTGTTGCAATTCTATATGAGCCAGCGCACGACAAAACCAACAAAATGGCATCCGCCCAGTCTGACAAGAGCAAATAGCGCTTTCTGTAACAGTACAAAACTGATATCAGAAAGTGTTATCATTTTTGCACTAGTGCAATATCACGATAATATTTTTGCATTGTTGCCGTTTTGCAACAAATCGAATCGTAAAAAATCAAATGATTTAAGCAAAAATCTGTTGTGTTGCTTCACTTGCGACTTCGAGCCTTAAGAGTAATTTATATGATGGTCTGTTCCAGCGTTACGTTATCCTTCATGACGTTAAGTGAAAAAGACGTCAGCAATTTTGACGTCATACAATGTCAACATTCCGCAATAGTAACAGTAGAAGTTTGAGATTTGTTAATGAGCGACAAACAAGCATTATTGATCTAAAGAAAGCGTGCACTTTTGATATTGCGTGCTGGTATTGCGAAATATTGGCATCATTGTTCCTCGGATTTTATCGTTCATTTCTAATTATTTAATATTTATAGCTATATAATAATTATAATGATAAAATAATAGTGATAATTGTAAACTACATGTTTATCTGTATGTAGCAAATCCATAAAATCGTTTGTCATATGACGTCGCTATTTAGTGGATAATGTCATGTCATAAAAAGGATTTAACCACACGTTACATAGCACTACTTGGTTACTTGCGCGTAACGTAATCACGCCGTCCGTGACAACGTTGTATTGTGTTGATAAACGATTCAACTTCTAAGGCCATTTAAATAGTTTAAATGTCATATGATAAACGGAATCTTACATTCGTGGTCATTTCATATGAAATGCCCATGAATGTAAGATCCTCAATTTTTTAAATATAACGTACGCAAAAATGAGTGTATTACGAAAACAAACCATTTCAAATATACTGAAAATTTTGCCACCAAAAAAAATGAAAATTTTCAGATAAAAATTCTGATATTTTTCATATTTCTGCTCAAAACATAGATTGTGGGTACTCGTTAGCTGAAATATGAAAAATAAAGTACACACCTGTAAAGCCCAGTTTTACTATATAAACGTGGGGTTGAAGGTGGTCAGAATTATATAGGCATGTTTTCGTGATGGAAGCAAAGCCATAAAAATATATATCACAATACAAAAAAAAAACAAAAAAAAAAAAAAACAGTAATAATAATAATAATAATAATAATAATAATAATAAATGAGTACAAGATAGCTTTGCATAAACTGAGAAAATGCAAGAGGGTATCTAGTGGTTTATAACAAGACGCAGAGTATCAACGCATAATCACAGCAAAATCAAACTGTAGTCCATGAAATTTAAGGAGACTGGATAAATTTGGTACATTGTCCGCTGTTTTGTAACTTCCTGTTCGTTTTCCTATTCACTAAATCCCTTCTGAAAAGGGGTCTACTCTAAAAGGGAGAGCAAATTCTTTCCTGTTTGAGTAGATCCGTTTTGGAAGCAGGGCGAATACCAGTTGGACGGAGATGGTACCTCGAAAGCGCATTTTCCCCTTAAAATCAACATCTTAATAAATCATTTCCAACAATGAATAATATTTTTTGTTCTATCTTAAGATAAAACACGGCGCATTGGATCAAAACTGTGAGCCCGCATGCATTCTACTACTCAATACATAATAAAACATTGGACTTTACAATTCTGGAGTCATGATAAAGGCAATTAATGAAGAACATGTAATCTAAAGAAAACAAGATTAAATGAAGATCCGTGTCTCGTAGAAAGTACAATAGCGATGCGAGGCAGTGCAAACCTGCCAAATAACATATACAAACACTCCATAAAATACATGTACTGTTAATGCCAGACTTCGATGTTTGTTATTATGAGTCTAAAAGTACAAATACTATGCAATGTGGAGCGTGGCGATCAGAATCATACAAGATTACTGTCAGTATTGCTATATAGTTTAATTTGCAAAATTAATTAATAAATTCGAGAACATTTCAGATAGAATGTTAAGTGTATAAGGGAAATAGATACTATTACCTGTTGAGAACACATTTCGACTTTCAAATGAGAGTATTTTGTTTGAACTTGTGACGTCATCATCTTTAGCACGTGACGAGGTACGTAAAAGCACTACCGTTTTGAAAATATTATCTTAGATAATTTCTTTACCATTAAAGACAAATTCGGCTGGACATGTCACAACTCAATTATATGCAAAAACGAAATATTTTGTTCGACATTTTGAGATACTAAACTTGCAATACAAATTTCGGAGGCATATAAACAGGTATGCTGGTTTGTGTTGATATAAACAAAAAGTCCCATTTTTGTTTTACATATTTACTACATAGGAAGGAAATTCATTCGAAATTTGAGCAGATTATTGAAAACTTGTAGGAGACGATCATTTTTGCTTTTTAGTAAACATATTTCGGACATTAATATATATTCCGTTCTGAATATTAAATGGACACTTGCCGCATAAATTTTCGTATATCTCCTGAAAATTTCATTAAAATCCGTAAGCCAAGGACAACTTATTAAAAGAATACTGAAGACACCCAATGCTTTGTTTTAACATTTTCTCGACGACGACGTAAGCGTATAACGTTATTTACGTCTTTGTCACGTCAAGTGAGAACCGTTTTCCGCAGCTTGTATATCAATTGCGACTCAAGTTGTGTTGCAGTTAATTCTGGCAGAAAATCATGTGAACGTTTATAGAAACAAAACCACTAGAGCAAATGTTCTCGAATTTATTGATCACCGCATGTACATGTACATGTTATGAGGTAATGCACTTTAATGTCAACAGTCAAAATGCCCTATTTATACTAAGTATTTAGACAGACAGGCCTGAGCAAACCGTGAAATCCTAATCAGGCGCCACAAAAAGCGGAGTGTTCAGGTTTTACATTGTTTGCCAGTCATTCAGTAGGCATATTAACAAGTAGTAGCATGCGATTGTTTAAATATAAAAATAAGTAGGGTAGGAGTCAGCAGCAAGGTGTCGATTTAGAAGAAAGAAAGAGCTGACAAATTGTTTGATTTCGAGCAGCTTTTATTTATTTTTTGAAACCGTTAAGGATATGAAATATTAAAATATACCTCAAATAAGATCATTTGCGAAACATGTTTCTTTGCTACTGGTATGCAGGGAAATCTTGAAGCAATTCAGTTTGAGATACGTACATTCCATATACGGTATGTATAATGAGTGACATTTGCATGGTAAAAGTTTCGAGTTGTTTGGTTTTATCATCTTAATGGGGTGTAGAGGGATAGTTGCTTTGCTTTCTTTGGTTTGTGGCTTGTGTATTGTCTTCCATCAGACCTATATCTTTCCCTGCCATTCATTACGAAAACACGCTTATTCAAATATATAGAAAATTTCACCACTAAAAACTGACAGACTTCAGATAAAAATTCTGATATTTTTCATATTTCTGCTTAAAACATAGATTGTGGGTACTTGTTAGAACCGAGGCGGTTCTAAAGAGTACCCACAATCTGTGTTTTGATCACAAAATAAGAAAAACAATATTATACCCCTGTAAAACCCAGTTTTACTATATAAAGGTAGGGTTTAAGGGGATCAAAATTATATAGGTATGTTTTCGTGGTGACAGCTCATTTTTGTGGAAGCTGGAAAGTTTATTAACGGCTATCTAAACATTTGTTGCAATTTAAAAGTTCGTGCAATAATACACTTTAAAAGACGTCTAAAACTTTACTTTTATTGCAGTGTTTTGTTATCGTTTAGCTATGTATAAACTGAAGACTCATCGCTTCGCTTGATGAAATTTGAGATCTAATATTAAAGCAAATCTTGAGAGAGGTTATGAGTACTATATAAGCCATGAATACAGCTAATTTCAGGAAAGACTGAAGTCTGAAAATAAAACGAACAAACGAAATGAAACTGCAAAAGAAACACCGCACTGAGACGGGAAACAGAATTGTTGCGGGAAAAGTAAACTAGCTCCTAGACCTAAATTGTCATTTTTTTCACTCCTTACTTTAAGTTATTCAAATTTATGTTTGATACCTTGTTTTGCCAGTTATTTGATACTGGGTCTCTGACATCAGGGTCGGATATCTCCTAGATGAGTTGTTGCTTTCAAAAGAAGTGAGGCAAGCAGTAGGAAGTAGAGGGGCTTTAATTATAATTATAATACATTAATGAAAATAATATTGATATCCGAGTAGTAGCTAATCTACCGGGATAGCAAACCTGTCTCAATCTCAATATTACGTGTTGATGCGGTACAGCGGAAAAAATATAATGCCAAATGCAATCAGTTCGGCCTTAGATCGTCCTTGGCACTGACACAATCCGAATATTATATACGTAGTCACTATTCGTCAGTATAGTCTACATTACGCAATGGTTCTGTAAGTGGATGATGAATACCCTGATCACTCTCTTGGATGTGCAGGCTGACCTGATCATTCAACCATCGCATGTGGCTTGCGAAGGCATTTTTTCGCTTGGCGTAGCTTAATATGACTGGAAGCAATCCATTAAAACAAATAGTTCATGATAGTTGACTGCAATTTCACCGAATTATACTCTATTTATCGTTGTTTGATTTGATTTAGATTTACAGTCCAGTCAACACAGCTAAAGTCACGTCGAGCATGTGTTGACCTTAAATATTCGTACAGTTATGCCAGAGCAAACAATGTAGACCCAGATCAGATGTCGCAGATGGTTTTTGTATTCTGTCAGTAATTTCACACACACACACACACACACACACACACACACACACACACACACACATATATATATATATATATATATATATTAAATGGTCTTAATGATAATGAAAATAAGACAAGGAGCTAAGGTGGGTAATTACGTCAGCTGCACTAAAAGTAAAAATAAAAAATTAGTGTATGTATGAAAAAGCTTCATCAAACCAATGAAATAGTTCAGAGTAAATAAACTCATCAAACTTAAGACACAGAAGTTATCTCGTAAACCAGGCATCAGTATTATCTCGTAAACCAGGCATCAGTATTATCTCGTAAACCAGACACCAGTATGTAGAGTACCTGACCTCGCGAAACGTAAATATTTCAATAAGACGGATTGTATTCATAGGAATCATAGCAGCTACTGAGCATGCATTTATATCACGTTTATCTTAAAAATTTGGGAAAACCTGTTTGAGCAAACGGTACAGACTCAGATCAAACTGTTCCTAAACACCGTTTGTTCAGAATGTACACTGTCATTCCCAAAGTATGTGTTACGTACATCACCAGATACTTAAATGACTGGTTCAAATGATAGTATAAGTGAACCAAGTTGTTAATGTGTCGCAGTATTTAGATTCATTACGGTACACCGTCTGGGCCCAGTTGTTCAAAGCGTCGTTAGCTTAACGAGCTCGTTAAGGGTCATTTCGTTAACTGTTTTAGCGGATTCAATATACAATATTCTGATATTTTTTGCTGAAAAATGTGAGTAGCTTTTGCATTGCAAAAGCTACTCACATTTTTTCAGCAAAAAATTTCAGAATATTTGCGTATCACTCGATGTAAATTTTAACGAATCGTTAACTAACGACGTCGTTAGCTTTGAACAACTGGGCCCTGGTTTTTAGTAATTAATCTAACCAAAGATAAGACAGCAGAACAACAAACAATCACATTACGAAAACACGCCTATTCAAATATATAGAAAATTTCACCTCCAAAAAACTGAAAATTTTCAGATAAAAGTTCTGATAGTTTTCATATTTTGCTCAAAACACACATTGTGGGTGCTCGTTAGAACCGCCTCGGCGAGGTGGGTCTAACGAGTACCAACAATCTATGTATTCGAGCAGAAATAAGAAAACTAATGCATACCCCTGTAAACCCCAGTTTTACTGTATAAAAGTGGGGTTTAAGGGGGTCAAAATTATATAGGTATGTTTTCGTGATGAGCAGCTGCTATGGTTTCTATTGGAACTCGGGTTAATCAAACATACAAAGTACATGCATAAAAGATGATTCCAGAAAAAAATGGACCGACCAAAAATGGTCTAAGAGCGTATGTGTAAACTCGGATGAGCCTGCGCATAGGCGTAATTTTACCAAAAGGTGCGAATTTGTTGTAAAATGAAACCAACTATGAAGAACCTTATCCAAATGGCTGTATGCCATGGTTGTTCATAGAGTGCGCTGTAACACTGCATAATTTAGAAATGTAGAAATTTCTATAGTTTACGTTGACGTTACGTTACGTTAACCTCAACGCAAAATTTAGAAATTTATTTTTCTACATTTTGAGTCGATATGGTCAATTTCGACGCAACATTACGAAAACACGTCTATTCAAATATGTTGAGAATTTCACCACCAAGAAATGAAAACTTTCAGATGAAAAATTCTGGTAGTTTTCATCATTCTGCCCAAAACATATATTGAGGCGGTTCTAACGAGTACCCACAATTTATGTTTTGGAGCAAAAATAATAAAAATAATATGTACCCCTGTAAAGCCCAGTTTTACTATATAAAAGTGGAGTTTAAGGGGGTCAAAATTAAATAGCATGTTTTCATGATGATCCGACCGTATAAGTCAAATCGCTGTAGCGTGAACTACACCAACCCTCACCTCATGACAAAACAAAAAGAAAGATAAACAAATGTTATAAATATAACTGCGCCCGAATACAGTCACATTTTCTTTGTATAGTCGAGCTAAAACGTAACTAGTTACGTCCTACATATCAACGTAAAATGTAGAAGATTCTACATTTCTACACTTTGCGTTGTAAAATTGTGCTGTTCTCAAATATACGAGAAGACCACCTTTAGTAGATATGGCCAACTGATACTAAAGGTACAATACTTATAATATCTGGATAATAGGTTAATGAAGTCTATGAGCCTCATCATGTTCTTACTAAGGCACTTTTAACCATATCAGTATTATCAAGAGCTTATTAGACAGATCTGTCTTATATGCTACTTGGTATTATATATAAATAATATATTAATATTTTTATTCTATTTCTATGAAATCCTACATGTATGTCGTATACTAGAAGCGGAGGCGTTTCTAATGAGTAACGACAACATTATAAAGTTTTCATGAAGGAGAAAAATATTTATATTGATAGCCGCTAGTCTAGACATTACGAAAACATGCTATTCAAATATACTGAAAAGTTAATCACCGAAAAATTGAAAATTTTCAGACAAAAAATTCAAATATTTTTCATATTTCTGCTCAAAACATAGATTGTGGGTACTGTTCTAACGAATACCCACAATCTATGTTTTTGAGCAAAAATAAGAAAAATAATGTATACCCCTATAAACCCCAGTTTTACTATATAAAAGTGGGGTTTAAGGGGGTCAAAATTATATAGGCGTGTTTTCGTGACGAGCTATGCAAGTAAGACATGGCATTTTTAAACATGTAGTATGAGAGTAAGGAAGCTTTGTGTTATGTAGCGTATTGAGACAATATTTATACGAGTTGTTAGAAGTATTACAGATTGAAAACTGGTTTAAAATCTATATTTTGAAAATCTTCCTAAATTGTTGCCTCCTATTAACCCGTTCTCAATATATATTACATGGGAGAGTTCACGTTACAAAGCCATTTTAACTTAAGGCTTAGCAAATAAAATTACACAGAAGAATCAAAACGACGATCGAAAACGTTATTCATTCAATCAGCTTAGTTTCTATGCTTTTAGTTTTATACATGTATTTATTTTCATATGACAATCCTTGTGTATTCCCACAGGCTGCGAAAACTATGAATAAAATGAATTTGTGCTTAAGTTATTTCTTGGAAATCTTTATTATTTCTTGTTTCTGACTCTGGTTTGAAATATTAATTTTGTGCTGCAGTGCATTTTCAAGGAATTATAGCACTAATATCATAAGGTAGCGCTGGTACATGAGAAGAATATTCTGGAAAAAAAATAGATGTATATTTTAACTCATTGAAGCCTAGCGTCCTATGAAATGGACATAGGCAAACAGTGTGTACCAAGATCAGGCACTGCACAGCGCGGCGTCCGATCAGGGTCTACACATTTCGGAAAAGAATGGCTATAAAACATGCTAACAATAAAATCTAACCAGACACTCCTTATATTGGAAATGAACCGGTCAAAAGAATTAATATAGAAAAGTCTATTCGACATTAATGGGTTAAGGAAGAAAAAGACTGAGTTGACGGTGTCCTTGGGGACAATGTCATTCACCAGCAGCAACGTCGGTCTGGGAATAATAAGTAATCAATGAAGCATAGCACTTGTTCAGGACGAGTGTTTTATGATAATTCTGAAATATTTTTTTCTTAGTACTCCATTAGAACATATGTTATGAGTACTTATCTTTTTAAGCGGTGCTTCTAATGAGAACACGCAACATATGCTTTTATGGAGAAAGGTGAAACATTATGCCATAATATTTACAAAATACAAGTGCGCTTCCTTACAACTCCTCTTAGAAGCCATAAAGCATTGTTACAACTCCTAGAAGAGCAGATATAAATTTGGATACATATTTTACAATAAAACGAGACATAATAAAATAAAGCATGGCATAAGATATAAGAGGGTATAAAATTTGTGCGTGAATCAAAATCGTTTATGCAAAATAGAGTCATATCAGCTATAGAAACCGCAATTTAGACCTTATCTGATTAATAATGAAAGTCAGGATATGTTAGTAACGGAGAGTAAATTTGCTACGTCGCCAGAAATAGCTATCTATTTTATTGTTAGTGGTAAATCAGTGTATATCTGGTGAAAATAAAAGTGGTATCAATAACTAGTGAAATGATATCGTATCACTCCTGGCTTTGTTTCTAAAGCAGACATTACGTCCACTACAGAATTTGAACACCTCTAACGTCTTTGTTTCTGAACTAAACTACAAAGTTATGTATGTATTTTAGTCAGAAAGTAAAGAAAGATCTGGTATAAAAATTATCTTGATTTACCAAAATATTTGTTTTTCTCTCTCTTTGTGGTAAGCACTCAATGTCGACGTCATAATGTTTCTGTTTTGTTTGGCGACATCAATTATGACGTCAGAAGCGCAAAGGATGAAAACATTTCAACAAAGAGAAAACATTTTCATTACGCATAATGAAAATATTCAAATTTTCACTTGTGCTATGCACTCGTGAAAATACTGATACTGATGTTTTTATTACACTCGATGAAACTATTTATGTATTCACTCGATAAGAGCAATATCTTCTATGTATTGTACTCAGTACAAATTTCAGTCAACTTGATTCGATTATCCCTAGACTGGATCTAGCCTCCTGTAAGTAAATTTATTACTATATTTATAATTCTTTTTGATATTAAAACTAAAATAAAGTCAAGATAATATTAAAGCTCCATATTCCTCAAACATACACATTTAATTATCCAAAAAAGATTTGATAAATTGATATATGGTATTAATACAATCATAAAATGTGGCACCCGACAGCTTGTAAAACTTCAGTTAGTCTCTCGTTTTTGAACTGGATCAACAAAACTGAAATGATTTTTTTTATCGTATCTCTGAATTAATGTTGCCAACATTAAATCAGAGATACGATAAAAAATCATTTCATTTTTAATGCAGCTCAAACACGAAAGGTCAAATAACATTTTACAAGCTGTCACATGCCACATTGTATGATCATATTAATACCATATATCACTTTATTAAACGTTTCTTGGATTAATAAATGACTATTTTGAGGAATCTAGAGCCTTTAACATGTTTTTACGAAGCACCGGTCACTAGGCGACAAGTGCTTCATAATCTCATCATGCTAATATTGGCTTTGTTTTATTTTACGGTCTATATCAAAGAGAATTATAACTTTTAATACATCTAGTCACTGGGGACTGGAGCCATTCTTGATTATCCCTTGTCAGGGTTCTAATTGCAAACGCTTTTTAGTGGTACCTGTGCCTGCGTTCTTCGCCATACATGTCATACATGTCATAAATTTAACAAAGGCGCTTACTCCTGCCTATCCATTACGAAAACACGCCTATTCAAATATACTGAAAACTTTACCACCAAAAAATGAAAATTTTCAGATAAAAAATTCTGATATTTTTCATATTTCTGCTCAAAACATAGATTGTGGTACTCGTTAGAACCGCCTCGACGAGACGGTTCTAACGAGTACCCACAATCAATGTTTTTGAGCATAAATAAGAAAAATAATGTATACCCCTGTAAACCCCAGTTTTACTATATAAAAGCGGGGTTTAAGGGGGTTAAAATAATATAGGCATGTTTTAGTGATGGTACCGAACGCACCACGAACATAGTTCGTTGATGTATCCAACATTAGTTCTGTTTCTTAAACAAGCTTATTTGAAATATGTACTTCTAGTCCACGGTCTTTCAAATTTGTATAAAAATGGATTCCGATCGCCATTGATTCCTTTCATCACGAAAACATACCTATATAATTTTGACCCCCTTAAACCCCACTTTTATATAGTACAACTAGGGTTTACAGGGGTATACATTATTTTTCTTATTTCTGCTCAAAACATAGATTGTGGGTACTCGTTAGAACCGCCTCGATGAGGCGGTTCTAACGAGTACCCACAATCTATGTTTTGAGCAAAAATACACATGTATGAAAACAAAATAGAATTTTTTTTATCTGAAAATTTTCATTTTTGGGTGGTAAAATTTTCAATATATTTGAACAGGCGTGTTTTCGTAATGGCTTAGTTTCATCACAGTGTTTTTGATACTTTGTTTCACTGCGATGTTTAACAGGTGAGACATAGGACCCCTATAATGATCGACCATTTATGATTTGGAGCTGTAACAGAATTAACACTTGTCCTGCTGAACCCCGATATACCCTGCCTTTGCAAACAGTGTAGATCCAGATCAGTTGGCTTCTGAAGAAGCCAACTGATCTTGATCTGCACTGTTTGACATTAAGTATGTGAATTTATAGCAACAATCTAGATCAAGTAATCTGATTGGATGTAAATTGGAAGTGGGCGTGGCATCTTAATTTATTCAGCAGGACAAGGGTTAAGGGCGAGGTTTCAAGCGAGTAAAATTAGTTTTAGCCCTCAAATAGTTTTCCTACTGACCGTTCTAAGGCGATTCCTTCCTTAGTTGCAGTTCTTCTTTGTTTGTGTGTTTTAGATTTCATATGTGGCGTTTGTGGTGTCCTTATTTGGTCCTATCTTCTTTGTTTGATGCCTTTTATAGGGGTGTGGGTATGAGTGGGGTGTGTTTCGTGATTGTGGCATTTCCCGGGTATCTTCACATTTTGCAATTTTAAAGTCCATTTAAACAGATTCTAATGAAATATGAGCTGATGCATATAGAAGTAAAACAAAAAAAAAAAGAAAAAAAAAAAAAAATAGGTTTAAGAAAAGCGAAATATTACCTGATAATATACGCCCCGCTCACCCTGGTTTACATTGTAATACCAGTGAGCACGTCGTGTATGTGATAAAGACTTATTGACATAATGACTGGTATAGGGAAAACAAACAGCCATTGGACTAAACTCATGCCGAAAAGCTTCCTACAAATTTCTTGCATGGGATTTAATTGATGCCGTAGAAGCGTTTTGGCCATTTTTGTTTTCGCATGTTATTATATAATATGTTTAGAAATCATTTAGTTTTATGTCTGCATGAAATGACCGAAACGGAAACGCTATTTAATTGCAAAGTATATCATTAAGATTTTATTTTCCATTAATTAACCAGAGCAAGTCGATGGCAAGTTATCGCATATCCCCGCGCTTTGGTATATAGCATGACTATGTTTGTACAAAATGGATTTTAGACCCCTAGGGCGGGGGCCCTGATCACGCCCCCAAGCGTCACATCAAAATTTGAAATGCATTCATCCATAGGGATATTACCTGTGATAGTTTCAAGGCTCTAGCCCAAAAAAGCCTAGGAGGAATTGTGTGACAATTAAAAAACAGACCCAAAATCCTACCTTTTGACCTGTTGTGACCCCCAGATATGCTGCCCAGCCCCCCCCCTCCCGCCCGCACCCCCCACGAGACATAATGTTTGCACCACTGTATTGTTGTCTTCATTACCTTTGATTTGGTATACAACATGACTATGTTTGTACAAAATGGATTTTGGACCCTTCAGGGCCACACAGCCCAGGCCCTGCCCAAAGGGATTACATCAAAATTCCGAATGTGTTCCTCTAATCCTCATCCATAGGACTATTGCCTGTGAAAATTTCGAGAATCTAGCTTAAATGATCTAAAACCGAAAATGGTCTCTTCCAATATATATAGTGAGGGAGAGTTTATTCAGTCTTTAATGGGTTAATGCAACATGTGGTGGGTCTTACGTTAGTAAGCATATGTAATATCTACCCCATGTTCCCCTATAAAATAAAGTGAAAGCAGGACATGTAGGGGTCTATATTATTACGTGGAGTCAGAATTTTGCTGTTTTTGAACCAGTCGTTCAATCCATTTAATGCTTTTTGCAATCTTTTCGTACTGCATAAACCACTCTAAACAAATGGTAATTTTTTGCCTATGTTTTCAAGGCAAACAACTTTTTTATGACTTCCTATTTGAGTTCCTACATATAAGCCCTTCCAGAAAAGGGTTCTACTCTAACAGGAAAGAATTTGCTCTAACTGGGAGCCAATTCTTACATTTTTGAGTAAATCTTTTTTTCAGAAGGGAAGCAAACTATTTTGACAGAGTGACCACCCCTGAATTTGCTTCTGTCCCCTGAAATACTGTTGTCTAAGCAACGTTCTAGATGCTATTCTGTCTCTCACAATCGCAACAGATTAAAAATATAGAAAGCGATCTCTTGCATACAATGTAATATTTGGTGCACTGAAGTCCTATGAGCAATACTATGCAGTTGTGAAACATTTGATGATTGATAATTTAATGTTTCTAATGAAAATTTAAAAGCACAATTTCATTATCCTATATTCATAAACCTGATACCTTTTTAGAATATTAAACTGGCCCTTAAAGCGCTTCGCTAAGGCAATTTTTAAGTTTATTATTATCAACTTTAAGAGAAAATAAGATTTTGCAGTTATGCGAATTGTCTGTCTAGCAGAATAAAAATGGCATGTCAAGCCATATTTTCTCTGTAATGTACAAAAAAAGCAGATTATTTGTTTATTAGAGTCTAATCATGGTACAGAGGATGTTAATAAGGAGATATTCTGACCTCCTACAAATTTCTTTTAATTTTTGCAAGTGAACAGCCTTCATTACGAAAACACGCCTATTCAAATATATAGAAACTTTCACCTCCAAAGCCTAAAAGAAATCGGATAAAAAACTCTGCCATTTTTCATATTTCTGCTCAAAAACATAGATTGTGGGTACTCGTTAGAACCGCCTCGATGAGGCGGTTCTAACGAGTACCCACAATCTATGTTTTTGAGCAGAAATAAGAAAAATAATGTATACCCCTGAAAATAAATAGGTGGGTATTTCAGCATGATCTTACTGATATTTGGTTAAACTACACTTGACTCTCGTTATCTCGAACTCGCTTATCTCGAATAACCGCTTATCTTGAGGTGAAAAATCTGGTCCCTGCCTAAACATGAACTGCTTGCTATATCTATCGTACCAAACGCACCGTGCACATAGTTAGGTGATGTATCCAACATTATTTCCCGGAAATATTTGATCCCTTAACGTTTATCACTTTCTGGGGTAATTCAGCATGCGATAAAGTGGTTATTGTCTTTGTTTATCCAGAAAATAGGATTTGACACTTCATGCAAATAGTCTTCATTGGAGACAATTTTCATGATATGTCAAATCCTGTTTTGAAAATAAAACATACAGAGGAATTGTTCAGGATAAGTATTTGGTGATTGTATTTTTTTCTCCATAAAACATATGTTGTGGGTACTCATTAGATGAGCCTCACCAAGGTTCTTCAAATAAGTACTCATAACATGTTTTTGCTTCACCGAGGTGCATCAAATTAATACCTACAACATATGTTTTAATGAAGAACTGGAGAAAATTATCCCATATTTATGTTGTCTGCAAAACTTTTACCCAAAGTGCTAAGGGCTTAACTGATAAGTACTATGCTAATTCGCGCCACCAATGGGTCCTAAGTTTATGAAATAGGATTGTCTTTATGCTGTGAACAAATAGCCCAAAGCTATTTATGTACCTGTCTTGAAAGAAATGTCCTGTTTGTTCACCTCTGTCCAGCTGATGGTCTGTGTGAGCTTTGCAGACTGGTTTCAAACTACTAAATTATCAAATTACCAATAATAATTAAAACCTCTAAATTTACGTTTTTTTTTTGTTTTTTTTTTGTTCTAATTATGTACCCTTACACTACTAGAAAAGAAATAATGACTAGCGTTGTTTGTACTTTAGACCCAGACCAAACTGTGCTCAGGCACAGAATGACCAGGAAGATTGTTTAGCATATACTGATCTTAACAATCAGATCTGTAACACACATTAAGCAAAGAGCATAACCTTGCTCAGAAAGCGCAATGGGGTGTTGGTCTACAAAGGGCACGTACCTGAAGGTTGCTTAAAACACTGTAATATTTGATATTACTCATTTATGCTAAAAAAGGGACATTGACAAATAGATAAGAACTTTAGACCCAGATCAGACGCCGCATATCATGGTGTCTGGTGAGCATTGATTAAACACACTTGATTGCATTCTGATTAATAGGTTTCTTTAATCTGTGGTGATAGTATTGATGAGACATAGGTTACCTAGATCACCTTAAAGAGTAGGTTTCTTTAATTACTGTACTAACAAATGTCTAAGGATAACCTAACTGAATAACGGAGGTATGAGGACTGCCCTTTGAGGTTAGGAAGTGGATGACATAGACCTTTCCCCTGTATTCATTATCCATATGCTTCTTTCTTTCTTTCTCTCTCTTTCTTTCTTTCTTTCTTTCTTTCTCTTTCTTTGTTTGTTTCTTTCTTTTGTATTGTAACAACAAATGTCTTAGGATAACTTAATAACGGAGGTACGCAGATTGTCCTATGATGTTAAGAAGTGGATGACATAGGTCTTTCTCCTGTATTCATTATCCATAGGCTTCTTTCTTTCTTTCTTTCTTTCTTTAGTTAATGGTTATCATAAAGTCACGTTTCTTTTATTCATTCATTCATTTTTTTTCAAATTACTTATATTTAATTAAATTTTCCCATTTGTTTTCTCCAGGTGAAATGATCGTTTTTTTTTTTCAAAAATTGTACCGAACTATCATCAGTAATTAAATACAACCTTAATTAATTAACTCATTTGTTTTCTTAGATTAACTATTGTTCTTCATTTTAAAATCTTACTGAATTACCATTCATTAGATATAACACTTTTTTAATTTATTAATTACTTTTGTTTTCTTAGGCTAAACTATTGAAATTCGTTTAAAAATCATATTGAATTATCTATAACTAATTACAACACTTTTTATTTAATTTGAAATAATAATAATAATAATAATAATAATAATTGATTTTAATCAATTAATTAATATTTTGTTATTATCATTATTAATTAATTCTTTGGTTAAACTATTGATATTCTTTTGAAAATCATACTGAATAATCTGCTGATATTCATTCATTCATTCACTCATTCATTCTAACTCGGACCTAGTCCAGTGAATATTGGGTCCAAGATTCTAAAGAGCATCCAGACATGATTTAATCTGAATTGTAGCTGCTGATTACACACCAGCTACACAGGTAAGACGACCGGTCAAAGGGAATTAACAGAAGCCTATCTAAAATGGAATATCGATAACCTGAGTGACAGTTCCTGTAGTACGATAATTCCTGGTAGTGATTACGTGAACACGTTTACTTGAAATATGCACTATGAAGTCTATGTTTTCTTTTTCAAACTAAAAATGGATTTGTGATTAACTGTGGAGTAAAATTTGTAGGTGAATCAAAATCATTTATGCAAAATAAATCCATACCAGCTCTTGTATCCACAATTTAGACCTCATCAGTGTACTTTTACCCAGATTAATAATCAATGTTAGAATGTGTTAGAAACGGGCAGCAAATTTTCTACATCGCCAGACACATCCATGTATTTGACATAATTATACAGAGCTCTCCTCAGTACAAGTTTCAGACTGCATGATTTGATTATCCCTTGACTGGATCCAGTTGTAACTACTTTATTTATTTATTTATTTATTTTTTGATAGTGAAACAAAGCTAAACCCAAGACAGCACTGACATGCTAAGATTATGAAATACTGCTCACTAGGTGATAATATTAGCTTTGTTTTATTGTAGGGTTTATATCAAAGAGATATTAATAATTTAGTTAGGTTCTAATTGAAATTGTGTGCCTGAGGTTTGTGCCCTACCATACACATATTTAACAAAGGTGGCAGCTGTAAGGTACTGCTTGCTATCGTACCAAACGCACCGTGCACATAGTTCGGTGATGTATCCAGCATCATTTCCATTACGTCAACACATTTACTTGAAATATGCACTTCTTGTCTCTGGTCTTTCCACACTATAAAAATGGATTTGTGATTAAACTGTGATAATTTAGTCCATTTAAATTTGTTTGTGCAATATGCGCTAAAAAAAAAAAAAAAAAAAAAAAAAGTAGATTTGATATAATTAAAATAATGAAACATCCTAATAATGTATATTCCCGCATACCCTGGTTTGTATTGTAGTATCAAGGAACACAGGGTGTATATTACATAGACGCGTTGATGTAATGACTAGTACCAGGAAACTGAACCGATGCTCTGAACATATTCCATGTACGTTCCTACATGTCATGGGGTTTCATTTCATTCATGCTGCCCTAATGATATATAGTTTGCACATTTTTCATGCTTTAACATATAGGCCCCGTCATGCGAAAACGTGTCTTCGGACAGCGAAGGCCGGGCAATCTGATCAGGGCGTTCACTGTCCGCTAACAGAATCAATGGATACTACAGAATGTATGCATGGAAAGCAAATATGATACTTTGCACATACGCAGGATGATGTAACTCCGCACATTCTGTGCATGTTCGAAAGCAAGTTTTCGTTCAGCGTGGCCTACAGTCGAACTTCAATGGCTCGAACATCTTTGGGACCGTAGAACTTTGTTCGAGATACGGATTGTTCGAGCCACTGAGGGTTATTCATGGCGCCAGGTCAGGAAGCATATAACGATAATTTAGGGAAATCTTTTCAATTTTCTACTCAATAATTGTATGTTGTGTGTACTCATTAGAATCCCCTCGATGAGGAGATTCTAATGAGTACACACAACATACAATTTCATGATAAAGTAAGATTTCACTAACTATTTATTTTCTTGAGCTAGCAGGAAGAATTTCGTAGGGACTCAAAAACGAGTTCGGATTACAAATGTAGCCATGGTAAACGAGACATCGGTGTTCCAGCGACTGAGGTTCGAGTGTATATAGTATGTTTTGGAATCATTTTATTTTATATCTGCAATAGTCGAAACAAAAACGCCATTTAATTGCAAATTAAGTTGTTAATGTTATTTTCTTTTTATTCAATTATGTAATATATACGGGCCATACAGATGTAAACATTTCCCTTGCGAAACAACAGCGCAAGTATACAAACTAAATCCACATTTGGAGGTGGCCATTAGGCTGGCAAGTCTATGTACAGTGGACCCATGTTACAAATACAGCATTTGTTCCCGAAGATGTTGCCATTAAAATGAATTTGCTGTTATAAAGAATCTCGTATGGACAGAATGATGTGTAAGAAAGACCCTGTTTTATTCCTATTTCCTCATAGAACATATGTTTTCGATATTTGTTAGAATCTCTTCAGTGATGCTATTCTAACAAATATCCAAAATATACATGGCTTGAAGTTTAAATGCAATATTCTTGCAAAATTTCTCATTAAGTTCACCTCTTGAGCGAAGGTTCCGTGACATAGAAATTGTCATTATAACGAATGTTGGCGTTGTATCGAGCGTCAGTATAAAGAGGATTGACTGTAATGTGTAACCCATGTACCCCTATAAAGTATAGTGAAAAAGGGGAATACACATGCAGAGATCTACATTAGTAGGTGTATTTTCAGAAATTCGCAGTTAGTAAACCAGCTGCATTATGAAAACACGCCTATTCAGATACATTTAAAATTTCACCACCAAAAACTGAAAGTTATCGGAAAAAAATTCTGATATTTTTTCATATTTCTGCTCAAACCATAGATTGCGGGTACTCGTTAGAACCGCCTCGCCTTTCTGCTCAAAACGTAGATTGTGTGTACTCGTTAAAACCACCTTGACGAAGCGGTTCTAACGAGTGCCCACAATCTATGATTTGAGCAGAAATAAGAAAAATAATGTATACCCCTGTAAACCCCAGTTTTACTATATAAATGTGGGGTTTACGGGGGTCAAAATAAGATAGGTATGTTTTTGTGATGGTATAATTTGCTTAATACTTCGTGCAATCTCTTTGAATTGTACTAACCACTGAATACAACTAGTACACTTTCTGCCAGTTGTTAAAACGGAGACATTTTTTTCTGATTTCCTGATTGAGTTTCTGCACTTAAGCCCTTCTAAAAAAAGGGATGTACTTTAAATGAAACGAATTTGCTCCTACAGAGAAGTAATACGTTTATAGGTAATGACGGACGTGACGTTTAATGTTTTTCAATATGGAGTTTAGTTCTGAAGAAGACGTGAAGTCGAAACATTAAAAAAAGCTGTGTTTTGTCTTATTTCTTTGATCATTCTCCTACAGGGAACGCATTCTTACATTTTGAGTAGGTCGCTTTTTAGAAGGGAAGCAAAAGAATTTTAATTAAGTTACCTCCCCTGAATTTATATCAATCCCCTTAAATACTGTTTGTCACGTCCCTGTTTTATCTTGAATATATTTTACATGTACATAGTATAAAAAGAAGTTTGTATCGATTTTTATTAACCAGGTTAGATTAATGCATTTGTAACTGGAGCGCTGATTATGATGACAGTTTTACTTTTTAAGCAAGTAGGTACACTTCAGCTTTCAGGTTACGGTATTACGGTAATCACGACATAGTTATGCTGAGGGTGTATTTGATTATTCACGTCTATATACTTGAGCGGTTACCAGACCACTATATATTCCGAGTGAACCTAGGTTTGGTGATCAATACCTTCACTCTTCTGGGATTGATTTTCGTCTCAAGGCTATCTTTTGAAAGGGGAGACAATTTTCTGTCGTAATTTTGCAGTTTTGTAGCGTTCCGAGAGAAAAATGTTTTTTGCTTCATAGTTTTAGCAGTTGCTGTATGAAACTTTGCACCGTTCGGACAATCGAACAGGTTATTTTAAATCTTGACTATCACGGTATTCTTGTGAATATTATTTTTAGATCTTGAATTTCACGGATTACTTGTGGACACAATGTTTCAAAACGTGCCACATTACTATAAAAGTTCCCTGGTGGAATAGAACGATACACACTACAAATTCATTTCATCGAAGACTGATCCTTGTCTTCCTTTTACTTATCTTCATGTTGTGTTGTATCTGGGGAATCTGACCATGGTAAGTCAATAATTTATTTTAATTTTATTCTTGCAATATTCTTGCTCGTCTTTACCGCAGCTAAAATTCGAGTAGGTAAATTTATTGCTTTACTACGTTGCGATTTTATGTATCACTCGTACTTACAAACCCGGCACGATAAGTAGATAGACCCTGATCAGATGTGTATACTTTGGTTATATGTGTAGACCCTGATCAGACGAATAAGCCGTGTCGGGTGTGTAAACTATAAACCGAATAGGGAGGTTAAGTTTGATCGATTCTATGGATCCTGATCAGTCTGGTGAGTCTGATAGGTTCTGTAGACCCTGATCAGAATGCAATCATTAATATTTTTATTTGAATAAGATAAATGGATATTACATATTCTCATCTGACATGTACATACCAGACATATACGCTTAAATGTAAGACACAGTTAGGCGTTATGTTGTTATGTTAACCGCACACACCATACATATACGCGTAAAAGTACGCTACCGTTAGGCGTTATGTTAACTGCATACACATTCATTAGTTAGCGCGATTTACACAAATGACAAAGACTATATTCACCTTGAATACATATACAGAGGTCCTTTTTATTTTAATCACAAGTCTGTTTACTAGAATATTTTACGGTGAAATGGCTCAAGCAGCGAGGAGTCATGTTTGAGGCTATGACGATGGCATGTTGATATTGTACCCAATGATTACGTGGGGACGATGTGTGATCGTGTAATCATTGTGATATAATGGCAGTTATAATTTATTTTAGTTATAATTTATTTTAGCCTTTAGCGTTCTAAAGGGATTCTTACAGTGGAAGGCGCATGGGTTCTTCCTGTAGGAATGTGTAATCGTCGAGATGCCATTCCTCCGATTAATATGAATGTCAGATATATTCTGACTGTGTGTCTGCCTGTGTTTAATTGTTTTTACAATATTATATGTCATTAACAGCGTCCATGTGGTTTTAGGATCTGATTTTGCTATATAATAATCAATTGCAACGGACTTGTCGCATTTATAACATTTGGCGTACACACTCTGTATATCTAGTGGAAATTAATAAGGAAATATCTTGTCATGTTTGATATCGAGAGTTCTAGGACGTGATACTTAATTTTCAGGTCCCGTATCCGTATCTGTATCCGTATCCATATCCATATCCGTATCATGTATCTGTTTCACCACTGTTATCGTCACTATGATTGACCATCAAATGTTTTCCGGCAAGCTTTGTTCAAAGTTCTATGGGAACAACTGTTAGTGATAACCGGAAATATCATGGAGGATACATCCGTGGACAAGTTTCAAGTTATGTAATTCAAATTTATATTATATTTAATTATGGAAATATAATTAAATAGTTTCAGATTATGAAGTTTAACAGTACCTATGGATTATGGTGACTTTGGACACGTTATTCTAGCAAACAGAGGATCAGAAGTGTTGTCTTAAATTTGTTGTTTATGTTTTGTATGTAGTTATGTGCAATTAGTTACTGTCAAAATATGTATATTCCAGAAGGTAATGACAAGCGGGACCATGGTCAATCATGTTGTGTAGTGTGTCACATGGTGAGATAAACAGATACAGCACAGCAGGCGTGAAGAAAGGATAAGCTCGGAAAAGCTTTGTTTATTTTCCAGTGGTCACTTTTTATCTGTCCGTGAATGCCCTTTATATTTTATTGTGGATAAGCTAACGCGCAGGGTTGTGTATGTTCCATTGATAACTCGGAGAGGTGTGATATTAACATAGTTAAGAGTAATTTTGTGTGGATATATTATGATATAGGCAACGAGGAGTGATGTATGGGTTTATTTTGTAGTATGGATGCCGTTGGCCTATGATCATTTTTGAGCATTGTTATTGTCCTCTTCTTGAGTTAGTGGATAATGTATTCATATTAGTGGAATGCTTTATTTCGTGTTAGACTTCAGTGTAAACTAAGAGTTAATTTTAGTTTTAGGGCATTTAATAGTGATTTTTCTGAGACTTATCCTATGAAACTTGTGCTTAATTGAAACAAACTTCTTACTATAATTGTTTCACTGAGACTTAGAGAAATGGAGACCTTAGAAAATTTAAAAGCTCAAGGGGAGACTTTAGGGTACGAAGGCGATGCACTTCGAGCTTTTATTAAGGATCAGCAAGATAGGTTACGCGACGAGAGAAAGGCACAGCGTGAGGCGCAAGCACGCGAACGTGAACTCGCGGAGGCTAAGGAAGCACGCGAGCGTGAATTAGCAGAAACGGCGGCAGCGCGTGAATTAAAAGAGCGCGAACTCGCAGCTGCGCGTGAATTGAAAGAACGTGAACTCGCGGAGGCTAAGGAAGCACGCGAGCGTGAATTAGCAGAAACGGCGGCAGCGCGTGAATTAAAAGAACGCGAACTCGCGGAGGCTAAGGCCGAGGCTAAGGCAGCACATGAACGCGAGATACAAAGAATGCAATTACAACAAGACATTGAGCAAAAGAAACATATATTTGAAATGGAAAGGTTAGCCGCAGAGCAAAATATAAAGCCGGCAGTGCAGCATAAGGAAGATAAAACTTATGTCACTGCTAAGACCCCAAAAATACCAGCATTTGATGAAGGTAAAGATGAAATGGATTCTTATTTGCTTAGGTTTGAAAGGTATGCTACAGCTCAAAAATGGAAGAAAGAAGATTGGGCTACTAATTTGAGCGCACTTCTCAAAGGTAAGGCACTTGATGTATATGCATTAATGCCTGTAGAAGAGGCATTAAATTATGATATGTTGAAGGCAGCTTTACTCAAAAGATATGAGTTAACTGAAGAAGCATTTAAGAGAAGGTATAAGAAGTGTAGGCCAGATTCAGGTGAAACTTTTCAGCAATTCACCAGCCGTATGAAAAGTTATTTTACAAGGTGGGTAGATATGTCTGGCATTAATAAGACTTATGATGGATTAGCAGATTTAATACTTAGAGATCAGCTTGCATTTATTTGTAATAGAGACCTTGAACTTTTCCTTAGAGAAAGGGAACCCAAGTCACTTGAACAGGCTAGTAAATTAGCAGATCAGTACAAAGAAGCCAGATATACTGATATTCTTAATTTGACATTTAAGATCAATGAAAGACCAAGATCTAGGTCAAGGTCAAGATCACCTTCACCTTCTGTTCGAAGGTATAATCATCAAGACCCACAGCCTTTTAGAGGGTCATGTTTTATTTGTGGTGATAAAAAACACATAGCTAGATTTTGTCCTGATAGAGCAAAAGGTAATATGAAGGTAGCTGCAACACGAACATATGGTAGAGGTAGAAGTAGATCCCCCTCGAAACATGTGCGTTTTCAGGATCAGAGACAAGGACGGGAACTGAGCGATGACGGGAAATCGGATGACAACCAGGTATGTGGATCGTGTTTTATTCATACTGATACAGTTAGTTATGTCCAAGCAATCAATGATGGCACTAAGGTCTGTCCAGGGATGGAAGATACATTGAAGGTGAGTACTACAGCTCAACCTTCACCCATTTGTAATGATATGAAGACCGTACAGGGTATAATGGGGAACCAAATTGTTAGTGTCTTGCGCGACACTGGGTGTACTGGGGTGATTGTCAAACAATCATTAGTTTCCTCAGAGAATTTGACTGGCAAGATGCATTCATGCATGATGGTAGATAGGACTACATTACAGCTTCCTGAAGCTAAAGTATCATTAGACACTCCTTATTTTAAGGGAGACACACTTGCCCTTTGTATAGAGAACCCTTTGGTTGATGTTATTATAGGTAATATTCCAGGGGCGAGGGATGCTTATGACCCGAATATAAATTGGGTGCCAGCTTTAGCAGTACAAACCCGGTCCCAAGCCAAACTACCTAAACAAACCAAAACATCACTCAAAACCCCCAATATTATCGATAGGGATATTTCACCTCAACAAATTAAGGAAGCTCAAGTTAATGATCCTACTCTGGCAAGAATTCGAAAAGCTTGCGATGATGAATCAGAAGTTAAAGGTAATGCTAAGTTTTTTCGCAAAAATGACTTGATATACAGACAATTTAGTTCACCTAATGTGGAATTTGGTAAGATTTTTATTCAACTTGTAGTTCCACTGCAATATCGCAAGATGGTAATGAAATTAGCCCATGAGTCAATCCTGTCTGGACATCTTGCAGTGAAACGGACTATTCAAAAGGTACTATCAGAATTCTTTTGGCCAGGGATAGCAAGTGATATAAAGAGGTTTTGTCAGTCTTGTGACATATGTCAGCGCACTATAGCCAAAGGTAGGAATACAAGAGCGCCCTTAGGCAGTATGCCAGTTATAGATACCCCATTTCAAAGAGTAGCAATTGACTTGGTTGGTCCACTTGAACCCCGTACTGAGAATAGGAATAAGTATATTTTGACGTTAGTTGATTATGCAACTAGGCATCCAGAAGCAGTAGCTCTGTCTTCAATTGAGACCGAAGCAGTTGCAGAAGCTTTAGTTAGTATATTCAGTAGAGTCGGAGTACCGAAACAAATATTAACTGACATGGGAAGTCAATTCACGTCAGCACTGATGAAAGAGGTAAGTAGACTTTTGTCATTCAAACAGTTAGTTACTTCCCCTTATCATCCCATCTGTAATGGCTTAGTAGAGCGCTTTAACGGTACATTAAAGAAAATGTTGACTAGAATGTGCGCAGAACGTCCGAAAGACTGGGACAAGTATATAGATCCATTATTATTTGCATACAGAGAAGTTCCACAGGAAAGTCTGGGGTTTTCTCCGTTTGAATTAATATATGGATGGCCTGTGCGTGGACCTATGCAAATGCAAGTTTTAAGAGAATTGTGGACGAAGGATATCGAGGATCCTCGGGTACGTACTACTTACCAGTATGTTTTAGATTTGAGGGAAAGATTAGTCAACGGTAAGTTTAGCACAGCAAAACTTGCAGAATATGTCAAAGAAGTATAAAAAATACTACAATCGGAAGTCGAGGCGCCGACATTTAAAGGTAGGTAACAAAGTTCTCGTACTTCTTCCGACTAAGACAAATAAGTTGTTGATGAGTTGGAAAGGCCCGTACGAAGTAGTGGAGAAATTAAGTGTCTTAGATTATAGAATTAAAATGGGAAAGAAAGTAAAAACTTTCCATATCAATATGCTTAGGCAATACATTGAGAGAGAGGATGATCAACAGACTACAGATGTTCAGGTATGTTCTATTGCAGTATTAGACTGTACTTCGGAAGATACCGAAGATAATATAGAAGGATTAGTGGAATCACCATCAATTTGTGACAATGAGTCAGTTGAACTGTTAAACATAAATCCAGACTTGACAAAAGAGGAACAAAGTCAGGTAAGGCAACTTGTAACAAATTTTGCTAGTACATTTACAGGAATACCCGGCTGTACCACTCTGTTGGAACATGACATTAAGTTGACAACAGATACGCCGGTAAGAGTTAAGCAATATCCACTTCCTTTCAATATGATGGAAGCAGCAAAGGATGAGGTAAGAGATATGATCAATTTAGACATTGTAGAACCATCAGAAAGTCCTTACTGTTCCCCTGTTTTTATAGTCAAAAAGAAAGACAATACGAACAGATTTTGCATAGATTTTCGTACACTTAATAAGATTACGGTTTTCGATGCAGAACCGATGCCAAATATGGAGGAAATATTTACGAAATTAGCAGGTCATAAGTACATATCCAAGCTTGACCTTACCAAAGGTTATTGGCAATTACCTTTTAACTAAGAATGCTAAGCAATACACAGCTTTTCAAACACCATTAGGACTGTTACAATTTAAAGTTCTACCTTTCGGTTTAGTAACAGCTCAAGCTTCCTGTAGTAAACTGATGAGGAAACTGCTGAAAGGTATGTCTAATATAGACAATTTTGTTGATGATATCATCATATTCACATCTACTTGGGAACATCATATGCAAGTATTCGAGGAATTATTGAAGCGACTAAGAGATGCCAATTTGACTGTGAAACCAAGTAAATGTTTCGTTGGTTTTCAAAATTTAGAATGTCTTGGGTCATTTGGTTGGTGGTACACTTATTAGGCCCTGCCCTGATAAGATTCTAGCAATTGAAAAAGCAGAAAGACCTATTACCAAGAAACAAGTACGTTCATTCTTGGGACTTGTAGGATTTTATAGATCTTTTATTCCTAATTTTTCTCATATTGCCGCACCTTTGACGGAACTTACAAAAAAAGGTTGAGTCCAATAAAGTACACTGGGATGAACCACAACAGAGAGCATTTGATTCATTGAAGAAGGCGTTGACAGTTCAACCTATTCTTAAAATGGCCGATCTGTCAAAACCATTTATTTTACAAGTAGATGCCTCTAATGAAGGATTAGGAGCTGTCCTTTTGCAAGACGAAGAAGGTAAGAAAAGTCCTATTGCATATGCAAGTAGAAAACTGAAACCTAGTGAAAAATCATATGCAGTAATAGAGAAAGAATGTCTTGCGCTAGTCTGGGCAGTACAAAAGTTCAATAGATATTTGTATGGCACAGCATTTACGATAGAAACCGATCAGCCATTAAGCTATTTAAATAAAGCAAGTCTTACAAATTCTAGACTGATGCGATGGGCTTTGGCATTACAGCCATATAGATTTCATATAGTGGCAATACGTGGTGCAGAAAATGTGGGCGCAGATTATTTAAGCCGTGTATAACGTAATATATTCGGCGATACAAAGTGACGTAATACTCTAGTGCTATGCACTTCTGTAAGAGGGGAGATATGTCACGTCCCTGTTTTATCTTGAATATATTTTACATGTACATAGTATAAAAAGAAGTTTGTATCGATTTTGATTAACCAGGTTAGATTAATGCATTTGTAACTGGAACGCTGATTATGATGACAGTTTTACTTTTTAAGCAAGTAGGTACACTTCAGCTTTCAGGTTACGGTATTACGGTAATCACGAGATAGTTATGCTGAGCGTGTATTTGATTATTCACGTCTATATACTTGAGCGGTTACCAGAACACTATATATTCCGAGTGAACCTAGGTTTGGTGATCAATATCTTCACTCTTCTGGGATTGATTTTCGTCTCAAGGCTATCTTTTGAAAGGGGAGACAATTTTCTGTCGTAATTTTGCAGTTTTGTAGCGTTCCGAGAGAAAAATGTTTTTTGCTTCATAGTTTTAGCAGTTGCTGTATGAAACTTTGCACCGTTCGGACAATCGAACAGGTTATTTTAAATCTTGACTATCACGGTATTCTTGTGAATATTATTTTTAGATCTTGAATTTCACGGATTACTTGTGGACACAATGTTTCAAAACGTGCCACATTACTATAAAAGTTCCCTGGTGGAATAGAACGATACACACTACAAATTCATTTCATCGAAGACTGATCCTTGTCTTCCTTTTACTTATCTTCATGTTGTGTTGTATCTGGGGAATCTGACCATGGTAAGTCAATAATTTATTTTAATTTTATTCTTGCAATATTCTTGCTCGTCTTTACCGCAGCTAAAATTCGAGTAGGTAAATTTATTGCTTTACTACGTTGCGATTTTATGTATCACTCGTACTTACAAACCCGGCATGATAAGTAGATAGACCCTGATCAGATGTGTATACTTTGGTTATATGTGTAGACCCTGATCAGACGAATAAGCCGTGTCGGGTGTGTAAACTATAAACCGAATAGGGAGGTTAAGTTTGATCGATTCTATGGATCCTGATCAGTCTGGTGAGTCTGATAGGTTCTGTAGACCCTGATCAGAATGCAATCATTAATATTTTTATTTGAATAAGATAAATGGATATTACATATTCTCATCTGACATGTACATACCAGACATATACGCTTAAATGTAAGACACAGTTAGGCGTTATGTTGTTATGTTAACCGCACACACCATACATATACGCGTAAAAGTACGCTACCGTTAGGCGTTATGTTAACTGCATACACATTCATTAGTTAGCGCGATTTACACAAATGACAAAGACTATATTCACCTTGAATACATATACAGAGGTCCTTTTTATTTTAATCACAAGTCTGTTTACTAGAATATTTTACGGTGAAATGACTCAAGCAGCGAGGAGTCATGTTTGAGGCTATGACGATGGCATGTTGATATTGTACCCAATGATTACGTGGGGACGATGTGTGATCGTGTAATCATTGTGATATAATGGCAGTTATAATTTATTTTAGTTATAATTTATTTTAGCCTTTAGCGTTCTAAAGGGATTCTTACAGTGGAAGGCGCATGGGTTCTTCCTGTAGGAATGTGTAATCGTCGAGATGCCATTCCTCCGATTAATATGAATGTCAGATACATTCTGACTGTGTGTCTGCCTGTGTTTAATTGTTTTTACAATATTATGTCATTAACAGCGTCCATGTGGTTTTAGGATCTGATTTTGCTATATAATAATCAATTGCAACGGACTTGTCGCATTTATAACATTTGGCGTACACACTCTGTATATCTAGTGGAAATTAATAAGGAAATATCTTGTCATGTTTGATATCGAGAGTTCTAGGACATGATACTTATTTTCAGGTCCCGTATCCGTATCTGTATCCGTATCCATATCCATATCCGTATCATGTATCTGTTTCACCACTGTTATCGTCACTATGATTGACCATCAAATGTTTTCCGGCAAGCTTTGTTCAAAGTTCTATGGGAACAACTGTTAGTGATAACCGGAAATATCATGGAGGATACATCCGTGGACAAGTTTCAAGTTATGTAATTCAAATTTATATTATATTTAATTATGGAAATATAATTAAATAGTTTCAGATTATGAAGTTTAACAGTACCTATGGATTATGGAAGCTTCGGAATATAGAAATTGGAACATGGAAATTTGAACTTTTAATTATAGTTTTTTTGTTGTTTTTTTTTGAACTTTTTAAATACATGCTTGTTTTTATTTTACAAAGTGTTGTGTTTATCCTCTGATTGCTTGTGATTGCGTCTAGTCCATCGTCACCGTGCCCAACGCTCGTCCGATCACGTGACACTGTTGTGGAAGCAACGTCCTACATCATGACAAGTTTATTACTTCAATATTTTTGTACTGTTTAGACCACTGGATACAACTGTTGTTTTTTTTTTTTTTTTTTTTTTTAAAGGAAGACAACTTTATGACTTCGTGGTTGCGTTACTGCACACGCGTCTTTTCAGAAAGTGTCTACTATAAAAGGACAACAAATGCTCTCACTGGGAGTGAATTTTAACATTTTTGAGTAGATCCTTTTTAGGAAGAAAAGCAAAACGATTTTGACAGAGCTACCGCCCCTGACTATGCATTTGTCCCCTTAACTCTTTCGGTGCCAAATTTCAGACGACATTTGTCGTCTGCTTTTTCATACTCCGCCACAAAATAGTGGCGGGGTATTATGGTTTCACGTTGCTCGTCCGTCTTTCCGTCCGTCCGTCCGTCCGTTTTTCGTTTCCGGATGATAACTTGAGTAAACATCAATGGATTTTCACCAAACTTAGTATGTGCATTGATATTGTGGAGATCTGGTTTGGTATTGCTAATGGCCAAATTTTGTCAATTTTTGACGGAGTTATCTGCCCGAGACACGCCATTATTTTCGTTTCCGGACTATAACTGGAGTAACAAGGGATTTTCACCAAAATTACTATATGCATTGACATTAAAAAGATCTGGTTTGGGACTGCTAATGGCCAAATTTCGTCAATTTTTGACGGAGTTATCTGCCCGAGACACGCCTATATTTTCGTTTCCGGATGATAACTTCAGTAAATAACAAGGGATTTTCATCAAACTTGCTATATGCATTGACATTAAGGAGATCTGGTTTGGGATTGCTAATGGGCAAATTTCGTAAAATGTTTACGGAGTTATCTGCCCGAGACACGCCCATATTTTCGTTTCCGGATGATAACTTTAGTAAATAACAATGAATTTTTAACCAAACTTGCTATATGTATTCACAGTAAGGAGACCAGGGTTGGAATTGCTAATGGGCAAATTTCGTCAAATTTTTTACGGAGTTTGCATTGATATTATCAAGATCTGCTTTAGGATTGTTATCTGTCCATTGATATTATCAAGATCTAGTTTACGATTGTTATCTGTCCCTCCGACATTTTCTTTCCCGACATTTTCGCAACGATAACTTTAATACATAAATATTCTTATAGCGGGGTATTATGCTTGCGTGCTTTTATTTTATTTTAACAAACTATCGCTAGGAAAGACGTTTATAGGTAAAGTTGATAGACTGAATGTCAAACATATGAGCCGTCTCATCTGGATCTATGCTGTTTGCCACAGGCGATAATAATAGGCTTTTGCAATGAAAGCAGCGTCCTCGATGACATTCTATCCCTTACAGTCACAACAGATTAGAAACACAGAAAGCAATTTCTTGCATAAAAAGTGATTGCCTTGAACCCCTTTATTACTGCATGAGAAATCACTACTGTGCAGTTGTGAACCTTTAATGCTTGACAATTTAATGCTTCTAATAAATAATTCAAAGCACGGTTTCATTAACCTATATTAATAAGGATGATAATTTTGTAGCATATTAAAATAACCCTTAAAACGCTCAGCAAAATAATAGCAGGAGCTGTTTTCTTTACTAGTATAATTTTTCAGTGAAAATAAGACTGAATTACATGTGAATCGTCTGCTATGCGCATGGATTGCAATGCCTTATTTTCTCTAAAAAGTATACATCACGAAATCATGCCAATATAATTTTGACCCCCGAAAACCCCACTTTTTTATAGTAAAACTGGGATTTACAGGGGTATACATTAGTTGTCTTATTTCTGCTCAAAAACATAGATTTGGGTACTCGTTAGAACCGCTTCGTCGAGGTGGTTTTAACGAGTACACACAATTTACGTTTTGAGCAGAAATATGAAAAAAAAATATCAGAATTATTTATCTGAAAATTTTCATTTTTTGGTGGTCAAATTTTCAATATATTTGAACAGCATGTTTTCATAATGAAGAAAAAAAAATGTCGTCTACTGCAGTTGTGATTAGCGCTGATGGTTACAATGAAAGTATAATATAAACATCAGATTAATCTTCAGCACTTTCTGGACGAAATCAGCAGACAACAGACTAATATTTTTATTATCCTAGGAAATAGTGTTTGACACATTACATACATTGATACATGTACACCAGAAGAACAAACGTATTTGATTTTTTTTCGTTGTCCGTCTGAAGAAAGGCTTGAGCCATGGTTATTGGAAAGGCGCCCAACAGACACTGTACAGTACAGTGACTGTACAACAGTTATCCCTGGGATGGCACAGAACTTGCTCTTGTATAGGGGTAGCCGTGGAGAGGGTGCATACATATATATAGTAAAATGGCAATTTGGGAGATCACAATAACGGTTGCTGTTGTTCGTGGAGGTTTCACTGTATATATTAACCCATTGTGGACTAAATGAACTCTCGCACACTGTATATTGGAAGATTCTTATTTCGACTATAGGTATGTCGGGTTATGTGATTTAGATATTCCTAGAGAAAAACGGTTGAACTATTTGCAAAAAGTGGAGACTCTGATCAGACGCCGCGTTCTGCGGCGTCTGATCTGGGTCTGTACTGTTTGCAAATATCCTTTTAGGGGTCTCCAGGCTAAAATTGGTGAAGCAAAATCTTTTGAATCGTACATTTTGAAAAAGATTTCAGCAGATAGCATTTTTATTGTTTTGTATAATTCCCATAAATAGGCTTTTGCATTTCAGAAAAATTCTCCTTCAGAGGACAAAACAGTCGTTGACACTTCAGGCAAATTGTCTCCTCCTGAGGAGAACTTTTGCATGAAATGTCAACACCTATTTTGTGAATAAAAAGGAGGAAAATTGCATGAAATATAAAAAAAATCTATATTTTGGGAAAAGTAAGAAGAGAACACCATCAATTTGTCGCCTGACTACCCAGTGAGTTATAAAGGTTAACATCTGTTTGTATTTTTAAATTGCACAATCTGGTGCAGCTTGTAATGTTCTAATCAATTATGTCCCTTAGCTGAGAAAAAATATAACGGCTAACCGTGAACTGAGACTGAAGAGACAAATAATGCTATAGGACGTGAAAGAAAGGATGACAAAAAAAGCCAAGTGCAGAAACGAATGGAGCCCGTCTATACCAAGCAAAAACCTTAAAGACAATACATTACGAAAACACGCCTGTTCAAATATATAGAAACTTTCACTTCCAAACAATTGAAAATTTACAGATAAAAAAACTTTGATATTTTTCATACTTTTGCTCAAAACATAGATTGTGGTACTCGTTAGAACCGCCTCGGCGAGGCGGTTCTAACGAGTACCACAATCTATGTTTTGAGCAAATATAAGAGAAATAATGTATACCCCTGTAAACCCCAGTTTTACTATATAAAAGTGGGGTTTAAGGGGGTCAAAAATATATAGGCATGTTTTCGTGATGGATTGGAAAATCTGGTGTTGAAAAAGGCGCTTAAATTTAGTAAATACAGAATGAAAGTAAGCTATATGTTACTTACCCATTACAGAATGATATATTCCGAATTCTAACTTGGCACTATTTCTGACAGTTCTTTAATTTCCAGAAAACTATTTATTTTTGTGTTTTTCGTGGTAACCATTTAGTTTATCCCGTGGTTATAAAAGCATGTGAGTAGAACATAACATTTCAGGCAGAACATCAACTTCGTTATATTTTTTCATACCGTATTTGCTTTCCTTACACTCAACATACCATTATTGTGTAGAAGATCGAAAATAATTCCCTAAATTATCACCATTTGCTTCCTGACCCGGCGTTATGATTAACCCTTAGTGGCTCGAACTACCCAAATCTCGAACAAATTTCTATGGTCCCAAAGATGTTCGAGCCATTGAAGTTCGACTGTACTTTGTTATCGCAACATCAGAAAAGGTACTTTCGGACATATGTATCAAGCGAAGATTCAGATCAGCCTGCAAACTTGCGCAGTCTGAAAACAATCTGTACTAAGTGCATTTTGGATAACCAAGGATGTAAAGGTCTTCATGCGGACAACGACTCTGATCCACTACGCGTCTTCGTTGGGCGCACATGTCAGAAGGTGCGTTTTCTGACGTTACGGCTGGTTTGTAACCTTCAACTCAGTAAACCACGTGAGCTGCAATTTAAGTAAACCAGCCCACACATCTGCAGCCAGGTAAGGGGACAAATAATGTGTCTGGACAATATTTTGATCTTAAAATGTAAATGTCCTCACTGGACTGTACATCTCTACAAGCCAGGCGGGGCATGTGCAACAGACGTATGCGCAGATTACGGTTTTCTCATGCAACGATCAACATTATTTATACATTGCCAGAGTCTGGAATTAAAGCAGTAAACATTCACTACAATAATCTAGTATCTGACAAATCTGACCAGTTTACTTAGCCCAGGAAGTATATACTATCAGGTCCCGGGGTTATAAAACTTTTTTCATGCTCAACTCAGCTGAGCATAGTTGGCATTTTCATATTTATTAGCAGAGAAAATGTCATGCTCAACTGTGTTATGCAAGAGAAAGAATTTGGTATTGTAAGTAATTTGAAATTTATTAGCAGGACAAATTTCATGCTCAGTTGAGTTGAGCACGAAAAAAGTTTTATAACCTCTGGGCCAGGTATGTCGAAAAACATTAACTGTTTGATGCATGGTGTGTATTGAGAGTGAAACCGTTAGATACTTCTTAGTTCAGATATGTTTTTTTTTGTCCTCATTTTTTTTTTTTGTTTTCAAAGAAAATAAAACTCATCACGAAAACATACCTATATAATTTTGACCTCTTTAAACCCCCCTTTTATATAGTAAAACCGGGGTTTACAGGGGTATACATTATTTTTCTTGTTTCTGCTCAAAAACATAGATTATGGGTACTCGTTAGAACCGCCTCGCCGAGGCGGTTCTATCGAGTACCCACAATCTATGTTTTGAGCAGAAATATGAAAAATAACAGGTTTTTTTTATCTGAAAATTTTTAGTTTTTGGACGCGAAATTTTCTATATATTTAAATAGGCGTGTTTTCGTAATGTTGACATTTCATGTAAATCACACATGTTTTTTTCTATGTGCAGGCAGAAAAACAAAAGTTCATTCGGAAAGACTGTTTGGACAAACAAACATACGGACGGACCGATCGATCGACTAACAGAGGGAACCTTGTTTTGTATGAGCACTGCATGTATATCTGATACATGTGTAGATACACGGTCTTATCAAAACTAACAGATTTGTTTACACTAGAATGGAAGCTTGTATAAGCAGATTACAGAAATAGCAAAGTAAATTAGTCTGTGGGAAATAAAAGTAATATAAATGTAAGGAATTGCTGAAATACTGCATTCTGCCAAAATCAAGTAAAATCACTGGCGTTGTGGACAAGACTTCTTTATACCCATCACGAAAACATGCCTATATAATTTTGACCCCCTTAAACCAGGCGGTTCTAACGGGTACCCACAATCTATGTTTTGAGCAGAAATATGAAAAAAGTATCAAAATTCTTATCTGAAAATTTTCATTTTTTGGTGGTAAAATTTTCTGTATATTTGAATCGGCTTGTTTTCGTAATGCTGAGCTCGTAAGATATTGGTACCTTGTGGTGATGCATCAAGGAAGATTTTAACTTACTAGTATTACTGCATAATAAACAAGAAAAGAAATTGAACAATTCACCATATAACATTATTAGAAGCGGTGTTCAGTAATTTCTGCGGGAAATATAATTTATAATTCCTTGGCGGAAATATCTTCTCCTTGAGCAAATAAATAATTCTTATAGAACGATATCACGCCGCTCGATAAGTGTAGATGACGAAACGTCGCTTAACTTAATGACATGAAATTCTGAAACCGCCAAACAGGTATGAAACAGACAAAAAAGACTTATACTATGTAATTTATTGGCTAATACACTTGGAATGTAAAGTCCCTCGAGACTTGCAATCCTTATAAAGAAACTCGAGCTAATGCACTGTGTGTTCATCCGATTTGCAAATCTATCGGGAAATATTCCTGATCAAAACACCATTACGTTAACACATCTATATGAAATGTATACTTTTTAGTCATAGTTCTAGACAAGACCACTCTTTGAGCCAAAATATTGATAGCTTTCTCACTTCTCCCTAAAACATATGTTCTGGGTACTCCGTCATGAAAACATACCTGTATAATTCTGATCCCACTTTTATATAGTAAAACTGGGGTTTACGGGGGTAGTCATTAGTTTTCTTATTTCTGCTCAAAAACATTAATTGTGGGTACTCATTAGAACCGCTCCGTCGAGGCGTTTCTAACGAGTACCCACAATCTATGTTTCGAGCAGAAATATGAAAAATACCAGAGTTTTTTAATCTGAACTTTTTTTCAGTTTTTGAATGTCACTAAAAGCAATAGACAAATTGAAACGATGGTTAAAAAGCTGCATATTCTGACTCCAGCCACTGTGGCGTCTGATCTTGGTCTGCACTGTTTGCCAATGTCCAAGTCCAGGTTTTACAGATAACTCTCTTTACACGGCACTCTGACGTCACAGCGACAAGAATAGCGCGGCTATAAATAACCGTTACCCGGATTTCGTACAAACGTGCTGTTTGATTTCATTGGTCAATGATAGTCACGTGGACAATAGCCTTAAGGAAATTTTGATGTATGTATACTATGGCTCGATTGCAAACAGTCGACCCCAAAATATTTGGGCATCACGAAAACATGCCTATATAATTTTGACCCCCTTAAACCCCACTTTTATATAGTAAAACTGGGGTTTACAGGTATACATTATTTTCCTTATTTCTGCTGAAAAACATAAATTGTGGTTACTCGTTAGAACCGCCTCGCCGAGGCGGTTGTAACGAGTACCCACAATCTATGTTTTGAGCAGAAATATGAAAAATATCAGAATTTTTTATCCGAAAATTTGCCATTTTTTGGTGGTAAAATTTTCAGTGTATTTGAATAGGCGTGTTTTCGTAATGGATTGTTTATTTCATAAATTCGAACTGCAGAATATAATCTGTCACAGACAAAATTAAACAACAAACAATCGCTATTGACCGGACAACATTTTCCCCATTAAATTCTATCAAAGGCAAGTAACCCTCATGCGAAAAGTCCGCTCTGCCCCAAAATCTAACTCGTCAAAGATTGTACGGCTGTCCTTATTACATGCATGTGTGATAAAAATTCAGTTAAACATGAAATCGCTATCGTCCGGACAACAATTTCCTAAGTCTACAGTGTTGCAAACTTCATTATTGCTTATGAAGAGTCTCAATAAAACCGAGACTCCCCTTTTCTAATCCGTCGTGTGTTTCCAAAGGCATACTTTAGACGTTTATTTAAAGCCCTAAGTAGCTAAATGCTCCAACCTAGGCCAAAATTGAACTTGTCCGAGATTTTATGCCTGTTTTCGTTATCTGCAAGTTTGATGAAGATCGCTATTGTCCGGTCAACATTTTTCCAATTATATGTCTATGGGAGTCTAAAGGGCAAGTAACTCTCATTTGAAAAGTCCGATATACACAATAATCGAATTCGTCCAAGATTTTATGGCCTTCCTCATTACCTGCAATTCTGATACAGAATCGATCAAGCATGGAATCGCTATCACCCAGACAACATTTTCCGAAGTCTATGGGGCCCTCAAGGGCGGGTATCTTTCATGCCAATAGTCGAAAATAGGACAATATCAAACATGTCCGAGATTATATGCCTGTCCTCGTTACGAGTATCTGAAAATTTCATGGATATTCGATCAAACATGAAGTCGCTATAGTCCGGACAACATTTTCCCCATTATACGTCTGAAGGACCTTTTGGTTACCGTGGATCTGCCCCAAACCTAATACAGCCGATTCCCCACCCACATGATGGTACCTGTGAAATTTGATCAAAATTGGCCGACTGGCCTTGGAGATATATTTGTTCAAAATTGTGGACGACGACGGAAGATAAACGACAGAGCCTTGCTATATTTTAAGTCCACCTTGTGAGTCTTCGGCTCAGGTGAGCTAAAAAGCATTACAAATCTGCAAATCTGTGTACGTACAAAGTCCAATAATAGAATGGAGGTTTTAGACTTTTGTAATTTTCCATTTAATTCAGCAGAAAATTAGTGCGTCTGTAAGTCGTATACATATTTAACGCTAAGCACTCTGGGTAAAATTTTCAGCAGACGACATTTTGAAATATTTTTCTTATTTTTCCCAGAAAACAGGATTTGACATTGCATGCAAATTGTCTCCTCAGGAGACAATTTGCATGAAATGTCAGATCCTGTTTTCTGGGAAAAATAAGAAAAATATCATCAATTTGCCGTCTGCTGAAAATGCCCAGAGAGTGGTAAAGGTTAATTATTCAATTATGAGTTCTGGTACAGTATAAATGCTGCATTCGGCGAAAAATCAAAAGTGTACCTGTTGTTTTATAATAGGAAACGTCAAACAGCATTTACGGAGACTTAAGTCAAAACGTAACCGTAAAGAACTTTTGATCTGTGTACATGTATATATCATAACGTAAATGTTCATTTCTGTTTGGACGACGATCAAATATACTTATAAATTCCGAATAAACCATTGTTACACACAACATGCTATTCCCTCACATCTCACCGTAACACCCCGGGAATGCAACTTGTGATGCAGTAATGATTAAGAAAATGAAATAAGATAAAACTAATGACTTGCTGGAAAATGTGCAATATTTTTCAGAAATAGTCTCTTATACTTGAAAGTTGAGGTGTTATCCCTCGCAAAATACAATTAGCGAAGTACCAACATTACCCAAAGTATTGGGACAGAAAGATCTGAACAGACGGTGTAGACCCAGATCAGACGCCGCGTTCTGCGGCGTCTGATCAGGGCCTACCGTGTTTGGTAATCATTCATTACTGCTATAGACGCATAAACAGGTACAGTAGTAAAAATGACTGGTTCAGTAAGCATTCTTAATAAATCTACAGCGGGCCGTTATCGGCCCGTCAGGGTAGCTGACGGGCCGATAACGGCCCGCTGTAGATTTATAAAGAATGCTAGCTGGGCTTAGGACAAGTGTAATTATAAGTAAAGGTATCCCAATTCTTCGAGTAAATACGTACCGTGGTAGTCTTTTCCGTAATATAATTGCAAATACTGTTTTATGTGGAGTATTGCTGTCTAATGAATCTTCTGTTATGCTCACCATAAAGAAAGAGGTTTTATTCCATATGCGTACAGCGAATGCCTGCATCTGACTGTGTCTAATCAATGTCTTCTTTGTTAGTCAATACATTTTACCGTATTCATAAAAGCTGTAAGTGAACAAAAGGCGACCCAGATTAATTTCCAAATTAGCAGGCTGAGCAGGGCCATGCAATAAGGGATCATTTTAAATAAGCGACACTTATGATTTTGAGGTAGAACACCTTACGAACAAATAAGCAGGAATATGGTAAACATCAATTAAATAGTTATACTGAATTGTATTAACTGTGCTTGCTACAGTGTTCAAGGATAACAGATAAAAGTCAACCGGTTCTAAAAAAAGTATAACTGAATTTCCCCAGGAAAGGCTTCAATCTCCATCACGAACACATGCCTATATAATTTTGACCCCCTTTAACCCCACTTTTATATAGTAAAACTGGTGTTTACAGGGGTATATATTATTTTTCTTATCTCTGCTCAGAAACATAGATTGTGGGTACTCGTTAGAACCGCCTCGCCGAGGCGGTTCTAACGAATACCCACAATGTATGTTTTGAGCAGAAATGAGAAAATATCAGAATTTTTATCTGAAAACTTTTAGTTGTTGGTGATGAATTGTTCAATATATTTGAAAAGGCGTGTTTTCGTAATGCGTTTACAATAACCGACGTACGAAGAAACAAGAACTGCAATAGAGGAGAAACCGCTTTGGAACCACATTGTATTAAACGTATTACGTCTAAGCCGCAACCTTCGGACATGTGCGCCTAGTGAAGGTTCAGATAAGACCGCAAATTCTGATCAGATTCTTCACAGGGCGCATTTTGGATAGCCAAGAATGCAGACAACGAAAACTCTAATTAAAATGCGCGAATGTCAGAAGTCTCAGTTTTCTACCTGGCGGCTCATCTACAGTCGAAATTTAATGGCTCGAACACCTTTGGGGTCATGAAATTTGTTCGAGATAGGGGTAGTTCGAGCCGTTGAGGGTTAATCATAGCGCCTGGTCAGGAGGCATAATTGCAGGCGATTTAATTTGACAGAATTCAGATTTCTATATAAGCCGATATCTTTAGGCAAAATATTGATATGTTTTCATGGAGAAATAAAATAAACAAAAATATTTCTCTTGAAATGAAATGTGTCTATTCAGAAATCAATATTCATGAAGACGAGACCAGGCACGACTGTCACCTGACAAACAAACAGAAATGCTTTAACAATCATGCTGAAAAATATGTAAAGATGCCCTGGAAATTCCACTTTTACGGAGAAGAGCCTTTCCGAGACACAAAAAAGCAAGCATCACGAAAACATACCGTATATATATTTTTTTCTTATTTCTGCTCAAAAACATATATTGTGGGTACTCGTTAGAACCATCTTGGCTAGGCGGTTCTAACGAGTACCCACAATCTATGTTTTTAGCAGAAATATGAAAAAATATCAGTTTTTGTTTTAATCTGAAAGTATTCAGTTTTTAGAGGTGAAATTTTCTATATATTTGAATAGTGGTTTCGTAACGAACTGATGCACTTTCTGGAGAGGTCACGCTGTCAAAATTGTATTGTCCCCGATCTGCAAGTGGGTCTTCTCTAAACGGAAATAATTTTCTCCATGCAGAGCAAATTCTTTCCATATAATATTATAGAAGATTGTTTTCAGAAGGGTCTTTTTGTGCAGAAAAGCCAATTAGGAAGTCGAAAAAGAGTCCCCACCTTGTCAAAAATGGCAGAAAATCTACAAAATGTATCCAGTCCCTTTAAGGACCTTCCCTTCTTCCAAGTTTTCATGCGATGTGGTGGTTTTAAAATGTCTTCCTATAGTTCAGTATACTGTAGTTTATACTTTCTTGTCATTTTTGATCACATTCTTGTAGTTTGAAATGTATACGAGAGTCACTGTTGGGCCTAATTCGCCAACATAACGAAAACATACCTATATAATTTGGATCCCCTTATTTTTATATAGTAAAACTAGTGTTTACAGGGGTATACATTATTTTTCTTATTTCTGCTCAAAATAATAAATTTCGGATACTCGTTAGAATCGCCTCGGTGAGAAAATAGGAAAAATATCCGAATTTATTTTTATAATATTATAGAAGATTTTTCTTCAGAAGGTCTTTTTGTGCAGGAAAGCCAATTAGGAAGTCGCAAAAGAGTCCCCACCTTGTCAAAAATGGCAGAAAATCTACCAAATGTATCTGAAAATTTTCATTTTTTGGTGGCGAAGTTTTCAATATATTTGAAAAGCATAACGAAAACAGGCCTATATAATTTTGACCCCCATTAAACCTCACTTTTATATAGTAAAACTGGGGTTTACAGGGATATTCATTATGTTTCTTATTTCTGATCAAATACATAGATTGTTGGTACCCGTTAGGACCGCCTCATCGAGGCGGTTCTAACGAGTACCCACAATCTCTGTTTTGAGCAGAACTATGAAAAATATCAGGTTTTTTTTTATCTGAAATTTTTCAGTTTTTGGATGTGAAATTTTCTATATATTTGAATAGGCGTGTTTTCGTAATGGCATGTTTTCGTAATGGAAACTAGCCGGTGAGTCTGGGCAAGAAAAGTTGACACTTCCGCTGTTTTCAGTTTTGTGAGCGTATTAATTGCTTTCGCGGATCATTCCAGTTAGAATGTAGTTATCTTCACTATAGCTGGTGCTGATGTCGTGTTGTGGCCGTGAAACGTCTTCTTGTACTTTACTATAGTGCAGTTTATATTTTCTGATCCCTTGTGATAATTACTTGATTGTTTAACTCTTTCAGTGCCAAATTTCAGACGCCGGAAATTTGTCGTTTGCTTTTTTTTTATTTTAACAAACTATCGTTTGGAAAGACGTTTGTATGTAAACTTGAAAAACTAAATGTCAAACAGCGCAGATCCAGATGAGACGGCTCAATGAGCCGTCTCATCTGGATCTATGCTGTTTGCAAAAGCCCATTTTTATCGCCTGTGGCAGTGAAAGAGTTAAAAATTTATATAGGGTACCTGACGAGGTCTCATTGGCGGATACTTCCTAGTCTGGCCCAGAAAACTTGACACTCAGTTTTGTGGGTGTGTTCATTGCTCTCAAGAGTAATTCCTGTCATAATCTATTTATGTTGACAAAGCTGGTACTGCAGTTCCTCTTCCTAGGATCGTTCTATGTTCGTTGACGTATTGATTTGTGTTGTCATTACATGCTATTTAGTTCTAGTCCGGTACTTTCTGAGAGCTGTATTCCGTGATTGTAAATAGGTTTTTACATTAAATATCCTTGAATCGAAAGCTTTGAAGTAAGACGACGGCTAATTGGAATGAAGTCATTATATATGCAAATAAAGAAAAATATCTAACATAACGATACAGTTCATACATATAAAAGAGACCGCTCATAGCTCCAGATAAAAGAGGGTATCCACATAACGATTTTCTTAGTTTCTCTTTTAAACATATGTTTGGGTACTCAATAGAAGCTCCTCAAGTACCACAACATATGTTTTCCTGGAGAAATCAGAAAAAAAGTCTCAGTACTTTTTGGTTGAAAAAAAAAAACAACAAAAAAAACAACAAAAAACACCTTATCTGGAGCTATGAATATAAGTTGAAATTGCAAATCATTTCTCTGGCATATTGTTTTGCAAATTGTTTCGGGACATATATTGTAACCAAACTAAATAATGCTCTGATTGTTGTATTTTGTTTTGGTTGCAACTGATCTGCGTTTTATTATCAGTTTGCGGTGCTTTTTAAGTTATTGGAAGTAGTAGTGTTCATAATATACAAGCCGTAATCCAAACTCATAAATCCGTAAACGAATGATGAATCAGAATGTTCAGACCTACAGGCATGAGCCCCAGAATAAAGAGTGTAATCAGGCATCAGAATTCATTGGAAGTCAGAATTCATACCCGGCTTATGTCATTAATGCAAGGAAAGGGGCGAATCAAATGATTAAACAACCCGAATAAATAAATATAAAAAAAAAATATGTATAGGGAACCAATTCAGCAAACCAGATGATGGTTCTCGGTGAAAACCAAAACTGTCACAGTATGTAAAATATTTTCTTTGGATATGACAAAAGAATCATTTGGATTAATTCAATTCTATATATTTAAGTATGACATATCTTATCAAATAATAACAACAACAACAACACCAATAATAATAATAATAATAATAATAATAATAACAATATAATCAGAAATCAAAAATTGATCAACATGTATTTATATTTATCCCAGCCTTCATACATATTCAATTGTTTAAACGCCATGCCAAATTTAGTGTGGTGGTGTTTGATATATGCAGTGGGGGTGGTCGGGTGGTGCGAAGGTGCTTAGTATCTTATATCACTGGGGCGTCCAACTGATATTGGCTTACAGTTGGGCAAGGCCTGCTATCCTTGTAGTGGGTAAGGGTAGAGGGGGAATGTTTTTAGTTCTTCTGTTTCTTCACTTTCATTCCTGTTCCTCTTTCTTCTCTGTCCCTCTCTTTCATCTCCTCTACTCTCTCTTCTATCTCTTTTCTCCCTTTCTCTGGGAGACGACACAAAATGACCCTCAAGGGTTGACGTGTCGTTAAACCCCAACACAATCAATCAATTGATATATGCAGTATTGATTTGAAAAACAATAATCATCAGAGAAAGAAACATAAAACAAAATATGACCACTGCACTTCAATGGATTTTTTTTTATTTACTACACAAGTAATACATTACTTGATAAGAAAAGTCGGTCATAAATTCATTTGTAAACATTGCGACCAGGAACAAAGAAGAGCAAAGTAGATTAACTATGCTGGTACATCTGGTAAATTTTCCGCTATTTTTTGACAGAAAAGACAACTTATGTGACTTCCTGTTAACATTCCTGTGCACAAATCAATTTCTGAAAAGGGATACACTATAAAAGGAAAGACTCTGCTCCTAAGGGAGAAAATGCTTTTTTGTTAGAGTAGAACCGTTTTCAGAAGGGAGCAAAACAATATTGTAATATTTGTCTCCAAAGTGTATCAGCCCTCCCCACCTCTTCACCCCTTTCAATTCTTCCTCCGATCAACACCCAAATGATACACGACATCAAAACAACGTCATATAAGTTTCGATGCAATTTCTGAAGTTGCACCAGCATCGATCCACCGTTGATCAAATGCTTATTGTTTCGTCATTGTTTGTTCTTCGCCTCTCTTTTATTTTGTGCCTCGGGAGGGCTAAGCCATTTTTTGGGTATCTTCACTTATATGTTTTGTCTGTTCTGGGCAGAGCCAAGGATATCTTTCTAGGAATAAAACATTACCATTACGAAAACACGCCTTTTCAAATATATTGAAAATTTCACCACAAGAAACTGAAAGTTTTCAGGTAAAAATTCTGATATTTTTCATATTTCTGCTCAAAACATAGATTGTGGGTACTCGTTAGAACCGCCAAGATGAGGCGGTTCTAACGAGTACCCACAATCTATGTTTTTGAGCAGAAATAAGAAAAATAATGTATACCCCTGTAAACCCCGTTTTATTATATAAAAGTGGGGTTTAAGGGGGTCAAAATTATATAGGCATGTTTTCGTGATGCGTGCCAAAGTAAGCGAAAAAGAATATGATTAGAAATTTTATGATTAGAATCTTTGCCAACAGTAAGCTCAAAATATATAACACAAACGTAAAGAAGAACAGGTGCCCACAACAATAAAATATCTCGAAACAAGCAAAAATCAAAACCATAACTTACATAACACAGCAGCCCACAGACGTAAAGCATGAGGTGCCACTCTCTCCACTATCATCACGAAAACATGCCTATATAATTTCGACCCCCTTAAACCCCACTTTTATATAGTAAAACTGGGGTTTAAAGGGGTATACATTATTTTTCTTATTTCTGCTCAAAAACATAGATTGTGGGCACTCGTTATGAAAATTATTATTTTTATCTGAAAATTTTCACCAGTGCTGAAAAATAGGCCAAGATCACTCACTGTCTACTGCATTCAATTGTGTTGAAGTTTTACGGTCCAGTAACCAGATTAGGGTATTGATGAGCCGATCATTCTACCTAACCACATTTTTCCTGTGCAGGTTTAGTCCTCTAAGCGGTCAACCAGCATTTGTGAAGATTCTCTTACCCGAAACTGACAACTGCCCTTCTTTAATCAGCGGAAGGGAAAGAATGACCGTACATCATATATTATGGCCAATCTCTACAAAATTATGTAGTCGGACCTGGTGGGGATCGAACCTGCCACCTCCTGAACATCAGTCGGTCGCGCATCCGACTAAGCCACCGAGGCCTCATTAATCTTGAGCACATAACTTTTAACATGCTCACCTCATCTGCAAGTTTAAGGACGATCCAATTTAAACCAATGGAGCTATGCAGATAACAAGGTTAATTATAGGTCTTTAGCAATCAAGCTACATAACTCTAAACATCAGATTGAGTAGGTCGTCAATTCTTTTGAAATCAAACTTTCTAAACGTTTATTCCTGTCCTCCCCATCTGCAGGTATATCAAATCAAAACTAAATGGGCTATACCCCCTATTGGCCTTGTAGCAGTCAGGGACAAAGTGTGACGGATGAACGGATAGACATCAAGACAGACAGATGATTGACAACTATGCCCTGGCAAGTTTACAACACCCCGGGGGCTTTTTCCATGTCAAATGTCTCTGTATGTTCCATAAGGAACTGACCAAAATTAAAGAAGCTACGCTGATGACAAGCGAATAAAAGGCTTGTTCAGCAATCAATGTCACATTACTCTAAGACTGATAATCGGGTCAGGAAGATCTGACTAAAACTGATCAAGTTATGGTGATGTCAAACAGAAGCTTTTTCAGGTGTCAAGGGGCCGTAACTCAAAGTTTAACTATCCAATCTGGTCAGATTTCAAACTCATCCGAGATTTTATTTATGCCCACATTATCTGTAAGTTTTAGGAAGATCTGATTAAAACTGAATGTGTTATGCTGATGACGAAGTCCAACATAGGTTTTTTCCAAGCAATCAAGGGAAGATTCTAAGATTTAGAATCCAATCAGGCAAGTTTTCAAACATATCCGAGATTTTATCCATATCCATCTTATCTGCAAGTTTCAGGAAGATCCGATCAAAACTGTGCGAGTTATGCTGATGACAAAGTCAAACAGAAGCTTTTCAACAATCAAGGCGACGTAACTCTAAGACTAGTGATCCAATTTAGCCACTATTCGAACTCATTCGAGAGCTTATCCATTTCTACCTCACCTGCAAGTTTCAGGAAGATCGAATCTTACCTGAACGAGTTATGCTGATGACAAAATCAAACAGTCTTTTTTTCAAAATCAGGGGGACGTAACTCTAATATTAATGATCTAATCTGGCCAGCATTCGAACTCATCGGTGATATCATCCTCGTTCATTTTATCTGCAAGTTTCAGAAAGATCAGCTCAAAACTGAACGGGTAATGCTGATGACAAAGTCTAAAAGAAGCTTTTTTAACAATCAAGGGAGTGTAATGCCAAGATTCATGATCTGATCTGGCTAGTTTTCGATTCCCTCCTAAATTTTATCCTTGTCCGCCTTATCCGCAAGATTCAAGAAGATCCGTTCAAAACTGAAGGAGTTATGCTAATGACAAGTATCTTCAGACTGTAAGTCTACGGGACCTTGTGGTGTCGACAGCAAACCAATGATTTCAGTGGATTATCATGAAAAACTTATGTCATCAATACCCCACCATAGGTATGTTTTAGATGAGAAATGGTCGTGATCAGCCTCCCTACTATGAAAACAAATCATAAACGTGGCAGCCAACACCCCACTGAAGGTTTGGCTTCCTCCCAGTCAGCATTCTACGTAAATCTATATCGGGCCGTCATCGGCCCGTCAGGGTGGCTGACGGGCCGATGACGGCCCGATGTAGATTTACGTAGAATGTTAGCTGGGCTATCTTATGATTTATTCGTTGCCGAATAATTTCACCTATGAGAGAAAAAATCATCTTAATTTTGATAATATAGTGTAGTTTAGAAACATCATAACATAAACAGCATAAGACTACTTTCACCTTTTTACCGAGCAGTATCAAACTAAACAAAGTACTGACCGCTGAGCTAATTATACCCACGATACCAAACCACCAGAAAACATCGAGGATATAAATGTCCAAATGTTGCCAGAGCAATAAAGACAATCTCTGCTAGAGATAGGTACATTAGCAAGACATATTCATCAACTTTACCTAGATGTGTCATATTTAGTACGATGGCGAAACCTTAATTTATTACAGCCCGAACGTGCCAAGAAGGGTTTTACAGATTCGTTGACAAGTACCAGGGTATTCGCTTTACAATTTCGGAATCTTGAGGCATAAATGCGCTATTGAACAACAGAGATCTGGACCTATAACACGTTGTTTAGTTTGTATACGCAGACTAGTCTCTACCAACGCTGGAGGTCGCTAATATATCAATTATCAATTTCTCGTGGAGTGGTTTCTTATCAGCTGTAAGAAAACAAAGATGAATTGGCCTTTTAAGCCCATTAAATGGCACATCGAATGAAATTGGAATGGAGTTAATTCTTAAGCGCTAAGAATAACTACAGCAGACGACATTTGGAAATGTTTATTTAGTTTTCCATGGAAAGATGGCTTAACAGTTCGTGTGAATCTGCTAGGCAGACGATTCATATGAAATATCTTATTTTCGCTGAAAAAAGTTAAACTGTCGTCTGCTGCAGTTGCATTAGTACTTTAAGGGTCAATAGGAACGTATTCAACAAGACATAGATCTCAGCTGATAGTTGTTGTTTTTGTCTGTAGGACTTCGACCTGCCCTAATAGTCCAAACCAGAACTATTTCCATAGCTTTTACGACAATTTCATTACGAAAACACGCCTATTTAAATATATTGAAAATTTCACCACAAAAAATTTGAAAGTTTTCGGATAAAAATTCTGATATTATTCATATTTCTGCTCAAAACATAGATTGTGAGTACTCGTTAGACTCGCATCGCCGAGGCGGTTTAACGAGTACCCACAATCTATATTTTTAAGCAGAAATAAGAAAAATAATATATACCCCTGTAAATCCATGTTTTACTGTATAAAATGTGGTTTAAGGGGGTCAAAATTATATAGGTATGTTTTCGTGATGTGATTGTTTCTTTAAAGAATAAAATATTACAAACTATCGTATTTATCCCCGAAGTATTAAGAGTGAGGGGCGTCTTATCAGGGTTTACACTGTTATTCATTCAGAGAATTTTATATTCATCATTATGTTGTATACTGCCCATATAATATTGACCCCTCTAAACCCCACTTTTATATAGTATAAAGGGGTTTAGTTTACAGGTGTATACATTATTTTTTCTTATTTCTGCTAAAACATAGATTGTGGATACTCGTTAGAACCGCCTCGCCGAGGCTGTTCTAACGAGTACCCACAATCTATGTTTTGAGCAGAAATATGAAAAATATCAGTTTTTATCTGAAATTTTTCAGTTTTTTTAGGTGATTTTTTTTTTATATATTTGAAAAGGCATGTTTTGGTAATGCTAACATGTTCAACTGTTTGGACAAGTACGATAAGGTGTTCAGGTACTGACTTTATTTCCTATACATTCAATTTATTATATTTCTTTGTTTTGTCTGATTATATAAAATTATCTGTCAAAAAAGCGAAAACGACTCTCTTGTGTATTGAATTATTGATAAATAAAATACTAAATCCAATTAAAGGTTTGAACGATGATTTCCAAATTGGAGAAGAACAAATGTCCAACAATTTTCTTATTTGTTCCTGAGGCTGTCTTTCTTTTGTCATGAAAAAAAAAAGAATAAATAAAATAAAAAATAGAAATACATAATCAAGCTAAGTGAACTGTGTATTATCAGATTCATTTACATTATGTTAACATATCCATGTGAAATGTAATTTTCTAATCCAAAATCTTCCCACTCTAAAGTAAGGAATATATGGCGGCTATAAATCCACTAAAATAGATTATGCTTTCCCACTCTATAGTAAGGAACACATGACTAAAAATCCACTAAAATTGACGGATGCTTCCCAAATCTATAACGAAAAACACATGACTATTAATTCACTAAAATGCATGTATGCCTTCCCACTCTATAGTGAGGAACTCATGATTATAAATCCACTAAAATAGATTTATGCCTTCCCACTCTATGAAGTCAGGAACACATGACTATAAATTCCTCTAAAATAGAGTAATGCCTTTCCACTCTACAATGAGGAATACATGGCTATAAATTCCACCCACTAAAATAGATTTATGCCTTTCCACCCATTTATGAGGAACGCATGGTTATAAATCATCTAAAAATCATTTATACTTTCCCTCGCTATAGTGAGGAACACATGGGTATAAAGTCCACTAAAACAGATTCATGCTTTCCCACTCTATTATGAGGAACACATGGCTATAAATCCCGTTAAATAGATTTATGCCTTTCCACTGTATACTGAGGAACATACGGCTATAAATCCACTAAAACAGATATTTGCCCTCCCACTCTATATATTGAGGAACAGACGACTAAAATACTATAATGGATCTATGCCTTCCCACTCTACATAGTGAGGAACATATGACTATACATCGTCTAAATAGAGATATGCCCTCCAACCCTATATAGTGAGTAACACATCACTATGAATCCACTAAAGTAGATTTATGCCTTCCCACTCAATATAGTGAGGAAAACATTACTTTAAATCACTACAACAGGTTTATGCTTTCCCAGTCTATAGTAAGGAACACGACTATAAATCCATTATAACAGATTTACGCCTTTTACTCTATAGTGAAGAAGATATAGGTGTAAATCCACAAAAATACATATATTCATGCCTTCCCACTCTATAGTGACAAACATATGGCTACAAATTCCAGTATTATAAACTGTTATGCATTCCCACTCTATAAAGAGGAACACATGGCTATACATCGACTAAAATACTATAAATCCACTAATTTAAAGTAGATTTATGCAATGCCAAAAAGCTGACGGATAAAACAAATACATTTGTATTAAGTCCCAGTCCTTTGGGGGAGATGGGAGCGGGGGCACTCACTATATAAGCATGGGTAGGGATGTGCCAACAAAATGTGTCTTATTTTCAGAGTCTGCCTGGAACGGGGTCGTGTTTCATTGTAAAAAATCTGGGAAGGTATTCATATGTACTGTCTTGAAATGGGTTTATGTTTGTCTAAAAAGAGGGCGGTAAACTACCTTAGCCTGTAACTCAGTTGTATTTGGTTAAAATTAAAGCATTGTATAAACCTGATATTGTGTAATTCTTGTTGTACTTAATATTGATAATATGCACGTAAATCCTTAAGTTAACTGTCTGAGCAAATGAGCATATATCGAGGGTTGAACGCAAGACTATAGTAACTCAAACATATTTTTGAAATCCTTGTTTAGGGGCAACTTGGACCCCTCATACGAGCAATGGCACCTAAATTTTCATTGTTTACAGAAAGAAATGTTGTAATCTTCATAACGCCTTCATGGTGAGAAGATTAGGTTTGGGGAAAAACAACCATCTGACTTACGCCAGTCTTGCGCTCAACCCTCGATATTGCTTGTCTACAATGGTGTATATGTTCGTCTTACTTTCGTCTAGAAAAGGCTCTCAGTCGTATCTAGATAGGAGTAGGGGTCTCTGGCTCCTAGCAGCATACTACTACCTTTTTCTGATAGTAAGTATCACCTACATCCCCATCCCCAGGGTTTAATCCACAGCTGACTCCAGTTTCCTTTGAATTCGAAGTTGCGAGTACTTATGAATTGTGATATGTTTATGTATTGTTATCGTGTACAATTATCATGCACAGTTTTAAATGGATCGAAAAAAGGTAAGAGAAAAGTCCAGGGAGTGCCACAATCACAAACCACAGTCCTTCCCAGACACCAAGAGGAAGAGGAAACTGACAAATCCAAACAAGCACACATCAAACACACGTACGAAAAGCACTAAGAGTAGCTTTCCCTTCCCCAAGCGATGTAATCGCAATGCTAAAAGAACTGGAAAACACAAAAACAAATGACACAAGCTAAGACATAAAACAAATCGCCTCGTAGAATAAACCACAAAGCAACAAAGAGTAAGACTAACACCGGGACCACCGCCTTAGAATAGTAGAGTAAACCACCGGGGGAGGGAGTGGGGTGAGGGGGGCGGGGTGGGGGCGGTTTAAAGCACTTTTACAGCTAGCCAACTTCACCCTGGGTCCCGATGCTACTCTTAATACAGAAATACATAAAAATGTGGTTCGCATAAAGGCTCCAACTCAGTCAATGCACAAAAGCGATAACTTAAAAATCAAACTAATCACTATAATAAACAAAGACGAGTACTCATGGCTAATTCTATTGTATGTCAGAGTAAATGAAAACCAATAGTCAAACAATACCAGGCTACAATTTAACAAAATAATAAAAAAAGTAGTTATTATGGCTGCTGGTTTTGTTTCGTCATGAAACATTCATTGTTGATATTCATTTGAACCGCTTCATCCATTGTATTTTAAAGAGTACACACAACAAATATTTATACAACAAAATTTTTATAACTGAAGCTCAGTTTACCACACATTTAGTTTCTCGTATTTATCGTGCAAGTGCAAAGGCTAAAACCTGTATTTAAGCAGACTTCTAGACCTGGAACTTTTTCAACTGCAGTAAAAGGTCAATGACTTGAACAACGATAACACGTTTTCAGTGATTGATTCAAACTCGTTTTTGAGTCCCTAAGATGTTTTTCCCCGATAGCTGAAGAAAACAAATATTAAGGGATAATTTTAGGACTTGTGTCTTAGTTTTACCAGGAAAATGTATATTATTTTTACTCATTAGAATAGCCTTTCGATGCGATTTTAATGAGTAAACATTATTCTATACATCACGAAAACATACCTATATGATTTTGACCCCCTTTAATCCCACTTTTATATAGTAAAACTGGGGTTTACAGGGTTATACATTTTTTTTTATTTCTGCTCAAGAACAAATATTGTGAGTACTCGTTAGAACCACTTTGGCGAGGCGGTTCTAACGAGTACCCACAATCTATGCTTAGAGCAAAAATATGAAAAGATCAATATTTTTCTCTGAAAACTTTCCGTTTTTAGGGGGTGAAATTTTCGATATATTTGAATAGGCGTGTTTTCTTAATGGAAGATCGAAAAGACATTCCTAGAGTGTTTTCTTGTTTGCCTTCCGACCTAGCGCTATGATTAACCCCCAACGCCTCGAACTACTGATGTCTAGAACAAATGTTCATGGTCCCAAACATGTTCTACTATATTAAAACCATGTCTCGAAACAATCAAATATTGAAATTTTGTAAGATATGCGCTACACCTCACGATTTTCACTATAAGCTATATAGTAGTCTTTATCACAGTAATGCTTATCGAGACTTGAAACATCCAAATCGTGACACCTCATTTTATGAGATATTCTGCTACGATCGCTCCTTTAGAAACATGAAAAATCCAACTAAATTAGAAATAACATTGCGAAAGCAAGCCTATTCAAATATACTGAAAATTTTAACCACCAACAAATGAAAATTTTTAGATAAAAATTCGGATATTTCTCATACTTCTGGTCAAAACATAGATTGTGGGTACTCGTTAGAACCGCCTCGGCGAAAGCAAGCCTATTCAAATATACTGAAAATTTTAACCGCCAACAAATGAAAATTTTTAGATAAAAATTCGGATATTTCTCATACTTCTGGTCAAAACATAGATTGTGGGTACTCGTTAGAACCGCCTCGGCGAGGCGGTTCTAACGAGTACCCAAAATCTATGTTTTCGAGCAAACATAAGGAAAATAATGTATACCCCTGTAAACCCCAGTTTTACTATACAAATGTGGGGTTTAAGGGGGTCAAAATTATATAGGCATGTTTTCGTGATGATACTAAAACCATGTCTCCAAACAATCAAATATTGAAATATTGTAAGATATACCCTGCACCTCACGATTTTCACTATAAGCTATATGGCAGTCTTTATCATAGTAATGCTTATCGAGACTTGAAACATCCAAATCGTGACACCTCATTTTATGAGATATTCTGCTACGATCGCTCCTTTAGAAACATGAAACACCATCTTAAATTAGAAATAAGAAAAGTAGTAGGTTGCCTACTGATCGTTCCAAGGCGGCTCATCTATTGCAGTTCTTTGTTTGTGCGTCTGTCATTACGAAAACAAGCCTATTCAAATATACTGGAAAATTTACCAGCAAAATATGAAACATTTCAGATAAAATTCTAATATTTTTCTTATGTCTGCTCAAATACATAGATTGTGGGTACTCGTTAGAACCGCCTCGCCTGTGTGTACTCGTTAGAACCGCCTCGCCGAGGCGGTTCTTACGAGTACCCACAATCTATGTTTTTGATGTCTGCTCAAAAACATAGATTGTGGGTACTCGTTAGAACCGCCTCGGCGAGGAGGTTCTAACGAGTACCCACAATCTATGTTTTTGAGCAGAAATATGAAAAATAATGTATACCCGTATAAACCCCAGTTTCACTATATAAAAGTGGGGTTTAAGGGGTTAACTTTATATAGGCATGTTTTCGTGATGGGTTAGTTGTTCAAAGCGTCGTTAGCTTAACGAGCTCGTTAGTGGTCAAAATGTTAAATGTTCTAGTAAGTACAGCGTCTAATTCAATGGTATTTTTGCTGAAAAAATGTGGGTAGCTTTTGCAAATGCAAAAGTTATTCGCATTTTTTTTTCAGCAAATATAGAAGCATAAAATATGCGTATTTAATAATCAAAATTTTAGCGATACGTTAAATAACGACATAGTTAGTTTTTGAACAACTGGGCCCTGGCGTTTGTTTTGTCCTTATTGGTATTTCGTCTCTCCTTCTTATGGTACCTCGATTACGAAAACATGCCTATTCAAATATACTGAAAATTTTACCACTAAAAAATGAAACTTTTCAGATACATGTAAAAACTTCTGATATTTTTCTCATTTCTGCTCAAAACATAAAGTTTACATGTAGGTAATCGTTAGAACCGCCTCGGTGAGGCGGTTCTAACGAGTACCCACAATCTATGTTATTGAGCTATATAAAATGGAGTTTAAGGGGGTGAACATAATATAGGCATGTTTTCGTGATGGATTAGGCTGTGCTTCGTGATTGTGCCATTTCTTTGGTGTCTTCACTAAGTCTTATATTTGTGATTTTATTGACTCTGTTAAAGAGCAATACTGTAAATTGCAACGCAAAGTGATATGCCCTCTAGCACACACTCGAGTAGTAAGTAGCTCATTATCCCAATTTCAGAATTACTCAAAATTGGCTTTCTGAGTCCGGGATTCGGATTTGGTGCTTGGGAAGGCTGTGCTTTGCGTTTGTAGCGTTTATATCTTCACTTATATATTACTGGGTCTGTTTATAATATGCAACACTGCCGACGACCTCTAGGGTCGGCTTAAGCAGTACTCTACTTGCAGAATTACTCAAAATTGGCTCTGTGGTCCTAAAAGACCAAACTATTTAAACTGCATTATAGTTAAATTCAGGGAGATGTTTATGTCCGTCACACAGCGCTTATTACCAGCTGTTGAAAAGCTATTTAAAATAGATTCTGAGGAGACGGGTCCTTCTGAAAAATGTAAGTAAAGATACCCAGGATATGCCTCAATCACAAACAGAGCCTTCCCAAGGCATCAAAAAAAAAAAAAAAAAAAAAAAAAAATATGAGATGGGGAACAAATAAGGACAGAACAAATCCAACATATGAAATCACAGACGCACAAACAAAAAAGGACTGCAACTGTGGAACCGCTTTGGAATACATCACGAAAACATGCCTATATAATTTCGACCCCTTAAACCCCACTTTTATGCTACAAAAAAAAGATTGTGGGTACTCGTTAGAACCGCCTCACCGAGGCAGTTCTAACGAGTACCTGCAATATATGTTTCAGCAGAAAAATGAATATCAGAGTCTTTTTATCTGAAAATTTTCAGTTTCTGGAGGTGAAATTTTCTATATATTTGAATAGGCGTGTTTTCCTAATGGTCAGAAGGAAAACTACTGAAGGACGGATCACATCACAGAAACGAAACTCCACCAAGGATACGCCGGAATTGCGTATACAAGTCGCAACGTCAGAAAGCGTTCTATCGGACGTGTGCGCCCAGTGAAAATTCTGATCAGACTGCGCATTCGCGCAGTCTGATCGGAATCTTCACTGGGCATATTTTAGGAAGTCAAATATGTAAAGCGTGTTCATGCGGACAATGAAGACTCTGATCAGATTGCGCAGATGCACGGGTTGATTTGAGTCTTCGTTGGGCGCACATGTTAGAAGGTACGTATTCTAATGTTGCGGGTCATATTGCAATGATGACCCTTTCATCCTTGCAGACCAGTACATATACCTTTTGCAAACAGGGAATATCAAAGTGAGAAGCCGTCTCATCAGGATTTCACCAGGATCTACATTATTTGCCATTTTGTTATTGATTTGTGACTGAAACCCTTATTTGTAGCAATGGACGTGTCCAAATTCATTTATGGAAATGTCCATTTCAGAAACTGAAGGATGAAAGGGTTAACACACTGGCAATACACCAATATTTACTTTATGATAAGCGATAGAATCTGATCTGAGAAAGACAAACTTACGCACTAATGTAACAAGTCTGTGTTTCTGATAACGCTACTGCATGCAAATAAACAATAATTCACCATTTCACCATTAACTGAACACTGATATTCTTTTTTCATACCATGCTATGGGCTAACATAGCAGATGACAAACTGATGATATTTTGCTTATGTTTCCTAGAAAATAGGATCCGACATATCATGCAAATTGTATCCTAAGGAGACAATGTGCATGAAATGTCAAATCCTATTTTCTTGGAAAATAAAAGAAAAATATTTCAAAATGTCGTCTGCTGAAATGTTTACCTAGCATGCAAAGTGTTAATAAAGCTTCTGTCGGATGTAAGATCCTTCCACAGACATCAAAAGGCGACGTTGTAACAGCCGAGGTCTGCTCCGAGAAAAACGACAAATTCCAATACAGGAACCGCGTAAATAAGATCATTCTGTGCAGCCCAATAGTGTGGACCCGATCCATACTATGCATCATAGTCATTGTATAACGTGAAAAAATAGCAACTATATTCATCAAACCGCCCGGATGTAAAATAACCAACGTCTTGCTGATTGCATCTAGGTTTATGCAGGTATGTACCTCACCCGGCTCCTTTTACAAGCAGTGTCAGTAGTTAACTCTTTCACTGCAACAGGCGATAATAATACGCTTTTTCAAACAGCTTAGATCTAGATGAGACGGCTCATAATGAGCCGTCTCATCAGGATCTACGCTGTTTGACATTCAGTCTTTCAACTTTACATAATTATTTTTTTCCAGTCGATAGTTTGTTTAAAAAAAAACAACAAAGCAGACGATAAATGTAGTCTGAAATTTAGCACCGAAAGAGTTAATGGGACAGGATTTCACGTTGTTTCCACCAAGATAGACAACTTTTAAGACTTTCTGTTTGACTGCGCACCATGTCCCTTCTGAAAAGGGGTCTTCTTTAAAAGGAAGGAATTCTTGGAATTTTGAGAAGACCCTTTTCAAAAGGAAAGTAAAGCCGATTCGGCAGAGTTATCTTCCCAGAAAGCGTTTCAGGGTGCACTCTACATTTTTTTACTTTCGTTCCAGCTTGTTCACGGCTGTCACACAAATAAAGTGCAATCACAGAAAATATAACAGTACATGTCCTTTAGGTACTGTATCAACAAATTGCAAACACAACAAATAATACTTTAATCATCACAAAAATAACTGCAATGTACCAAAATCTGCTGTTGCACTAATGTAAACAATACCCCACCCACCTCCGACTGCGGCCATTGTTATTCACAAAGTGCAGTTTTAAATAGATTATCCTCAGCAATACCATGCATACCCTGTAACAGTTGAAAATTTGACAGAGCACCCACAGACTATTACTTGTATCCAGAAATGAATACCTGTAAGCCAAGTCGTTTTCAAGATAAAATCCTGCTACAATTTATGACAAGGTAAAACCTGGTACATGTAGTTTCGTATTTTACCTACATTGTTTTATAATAAGGTCATGTAACCTCAAGAAACGTCTTTTTTTTCAACGTTAGCATAAAACTTCACTTTTTGACATAATCTGCATCAACAAGTATTTTCAGACTGGTTTCTAGCCGTAACCCTAATTACTGACATTTACCCAAGGCTGACAAGTGCGAAATTGTAAAATGCACCCATCAATTCCCCTTAAACTTGTGGAAGTGTAGAGCTTCAGTAACAATATTCAGTGAAGTTATATAAGAAGCAACATCAGACAAAACACTTGTATCATATTCGAACTACGAAAACCCAGGTCAGCATGAGTATTCGTGGAGTCTGATCTTAGCCTGTCTTGATACTTGCAGATTCATAAGATATCGCATGCAAATCTATGGATAGCAGAATACATTGATTGGAAAGATTCTAATCAGACGTAGCGAAAGCCAATCAGCGCTTTCGTTGTACGATCATGCTCTCAAATGGAGACACATATCCCAGCGGGTCTGCAACGTTGAGACAACGTCGCATCAAATGTCGATGCAACGCCATGGCGTTGCATCGACGTTGATACGACGTTGTATAAGAGTCGTGTGCCCATTCGGATCCTTTGTCCACATTAAGAACTATGTTATGACATAATTATGTGATTTGCGTATAGTCCGATCAAATTGCATATCCGAAAAAAAAAACAAAAAAACTGGAGCCTTTTGGAACTGTTTGCTTATGTTACATAAATGGATCTGATAGTAAACATGAGTTAAAACATTGCCCTTGATCAGACTACACAGGCGCATCTGGGTCCGTGCTGTTCGTAAAGTCATTTTCTCCTCGGAGCAGTGCTTAGCACTCTTTCAACGCGAACCTGCCATTTGGTGGCAGCAAACAACGGCAGGCGCATTTGAATATGTGATAATTAACATTTGATGCGTTGAAACATAACTGTTTGGTTTGAACAATATTTGTAGAACATGTTCATTTAACTGAAAATTTTCATATGCGAAAATATAAGACAATAGAACAGTATTATAAAAAGGTCATCGCTTTCAAACTTCATTGTTGCTTATGAAGAGCCTCAATTAAAACGAGACTCCCATTCACGTATCCGTAGTGTGTTCTTTGTTTCCAGACGGTTATTGCAAAGTACACTACGTGGTCTGTTATGTGTTTTAGGAATCCATACATGCTTTTAGGGTTGGTTTTGTTAATGTTACGAAACTAGTAGAGCAGACCGCGCTTTCGGCACTTTACACTAACCTTTTGTCACTAAAGGGTAAAATACACACTTCGAGGCCTGGTAACTCTGTCAAAATTATGTTGTCCTCTTCCAACAAAGGGGTCTACTCTAGAAGGCATGGATTTGCACCCAGATGCAACAGTTATTACGCTTTTTATAGTCAACTCCTTTCAGTAGAAACTTGCTGTGCTTTAAAATTTATCTACAGAGTATCCAGTGCCTTTAACCCATTTGTTTTAAGTTAGAAGTAGTATTGGGTGTCCACCCAATACTACTATTAGAGATGCTTAACAGTCATTGCGGCGGACGTGACTAGAGACACAATTACCTTCACGCAGATATAGAAGAATACCGAAAGTGGATATACAGGCAAATAGCAAAACCATGGCGACTCCTGTCTTCGCTGATTGCCTGCCTGGTTTCATTTGTACCCGCTTCATTATGAAATAACCATGAACTAGTTTTGCTTTCAGGAAGTTATCTACCATGGGATTATCATCCAAATATGTCTTTCACAGTCAGGAAGCAGGCAAAATGTGACAAACATTCGCAGTCGAGTATTGTAAACAAACTAACAATTCAATGTTGTTATTGTGTATAATATACGTAATGAAAACTGTTGCAGAAAAGTATTGTTTCTTTTCTTTCTTTCTTTTTGTTTTTCTTTTGCACATACGACTAATGAAGACCTCTTCGCAGTCGATATCGTTTTACAGAATCATTTCATACGGCAGCAAAATACCCTAATGTCGAAACAGACCCTTTTCAAACTTAAGACGGAACATTCCAGACAACACCCAAACCCATAACAACAAATCAAATAGAATACCAAACGCATGGTTAGAGGAAAACAACAACAACAAGAACAACAACAACAAATAAAAAAAATAAATAAATAAAAAAATATGGAATCACTTTCATCGGAAGTAACTCTGATAAAAGTGTCTTTGCCTCTCGTTGGCAAAGACAAAAACAAAAACAAAACAATTGTTCCTCTTGGAAGGAAATTCCTTCCATTGTAGTGCAGACGCTTTTTCAGAAGGAATTACGTGCACAGAAAATCAGTGATGAAGCAAAAAAACGTTGAGACCCTTATTAGAATGGCAAAACATTTACCATGTTTATCCGGACCTTTAAATATCGCCTGATATTCTGAAACTGCAGCAAGGTACGTGCGTGTCTAAAATGACTTTATATAAATAACGATTTCAGAAACCGACTTAAGCTTCAAGAAAAGTGAATAATATAACATTGTATTATTAAATCATTAAAACTCTCCTATAGAATCATTAACCTTTGGTTCGTCGAAGTATTGATAAATTTTCACGTCATTATGCCTTGTTTCATAAGCAACTTCGTTAAAACTGCATCTTTATTGTTTCCACCTATTATTATATGACAAATCCCGAGAATCTCGTGTTGTGATTGAGCAGAAAATCATTAGTTTAACTATCTAAAATATATACTTGTACTTCCTAGCCAATGCTCTAGAAAAAACATTCTTACATAAAAAGAATATTCATATGTTTTTGCTTTCATTCATCCACAAAAACATATGGATACTAATTAGAGCACCACTGCGAGGCTCGTCTAATGAGTACCTATAATATAATGTTTTTAGGAGATGTTAAGAAAAATATCTATTCTCTAAACCCTTTTATCTCATCACGAAACCATGCCTATATAATTTTGACCCCCTTAAACCCCACTTGTATAAAGTAAAACTGGGGTTAACAGGGGTATACATTATTTTTCTTATTTATAACCAAAAACGTAGATTGTGGGTACTCGTTAGAACAGCCTCGGCGAGGCGGTTCTAACGAGTACCCACAATCTATGTTTTGAGCAGAAATGTGAAGAATATCAGTTTTTATCTGAAAATTTTCATTTTTGGTGGTAAAATATTCAGTATATTTGAATAGGCATGTTTTCGTAAAAGAAGCTATTTTAAGTCATGATATTTTAACAACATAAGACGGGAAATGAGGAAGACTTTTTTATAGTTATCAAGCATTTATGTGTACGAAAGGTTGCTAGAAGTAACAAACAAATCGAGAAAACTGGTTTGGAAACACCAAAATTCTGAACATTCCCCATAATTATATATGCCCTTCCAAGTAAGGATTCTGGGTAGCTGACGGACCGATAACGGCCCGCTATAGATTTACGAAGAATGCTAGCTGGGTTGTTTATATTACATATCATGGGGGACTCTGTATCATAGACTTATTAACCTAATGTATGGCTTTGCCCTTGCAATCATTTCATAATATATCATAAAACACATTGTATTAAAGTGAACCATTTGTGTAAACGTACCCTACCCTGCGTTATCACCTCGAGAAATGGGAGTATTCATCGCATTTGTATAAAATAATCTGTGAAATATGTATTTTGAGATCAACACTACTACAATTTATTCTTACAATAGGAATCTGAATATTTTTTGTACAAATACAAATTCTTATTAACGGCACAAACGCTTAACAAACGCTTATTAACGGCACGGAGAATTTTCTGTACAGCGGTGCTCTAGGAGGGGCTTTCGACCTTCAAAAGTATCAAATTACAGTCCGTGTGGTACTCTATTATGGTCTTACGATCTACAGAAGTGTAAGAGAAGATCCCATAAACTAACAGATTCACGGAGCACAGCCTTCCCGGAATGAAATCGATTTTTCTTTATCTTCTCCATAATAATAAAAAAAAACAGCATTCTATACAAAAAATAGAAAAGGTAGGTTGATCGGTGGCAGGTTTTCAACAAATATCACTTGTTCAAAATGTCTGAATTTTTCACAATGCAATAAATTGTTCACAATATTTTGACAATATTGTGAAATATCGATAACGAAACACCGGTGGAAGCAAACAAAATCTATATTCTAATAATAATAATAATGATAATAATAATAAAAAAATCAATACAAAATTTGCATTACTGTAGAAATTGGGTAGGTCACATCACAAAAAACATACATATATAATTTGACCCCCTTAAACCCCAATTTTATATAGTAAAACTGGGGCTTACAGGGGTATACATTATTTTTCTTATTTCTGCTCATAAACATAGATTGTGGGTACTCGTCAGAACCGACTCGCCGAGGCGGTTCTAACGGGTACCCACAATCTATGTTTTGAGCAGAAATATGAAAAAATATTTGATTTTTTATCTGGAAACTTCCAGCTTTTGGAGGTGAAATTTTCAGTATATTTGAATGGGCGTGTTTTCGTAATGAGATTAAAGGGAAAGGTCAACTAAATGCAATGTATGTCTTAAAGTATCCAGCTTTAGAAAACAAGCAGTTTGGTGCAGATTTGATCACAATTGTTAAGAAATAAGAAATATATTGCATTTTATCTTTTATATAACCGTGGACATGGGCGCCGCAATTTTGAATATTTAATTAAATATTTATTTTTTAAGACACAAATAAAAGTCGGCTGTTGACAGGAATAGTATGCTTATGTAAATAAGTTTACAGTTTATATGCAAATAAACACATTTACAGTCATACAATAACAATATATTGTTTCAGATGTGATTTTTTTTTAAATTTGCACATTGAATTAGGTGATTATGACGTCACTAAGCTGCTGGCTTCCATGTCAGCATTTTCTAATATTTAAAAATCCAATAACTTTCTTATTTTTCAACTGATTTTCATATTTTTTTTCATCTAACTGCTCAGCTCATCATGTTTTTTTTTTTTTTGTTTTGTTTTTGTTTTGTTTTTTTACATTTTACATGCTTAATATTTAATGTGAGGTCTCCTTTAATTTTTGGCCGTAGATTTAGTTTTTAGAATAAAATATTTGAGAAGAAATCTAAAAAAAACAAAACAAAAAAAAACAAAAAAAAAAAAAACACAAAAAACAGATGGGGCAAATGATTTGTTATACTATATAGTCTATTAAAACAAACTTTTTTTCATTTCGAATAAAACAGCTATCAAAACACGTCCTTCCAACTGACGTCGGAAGAACTGTAGGTAAAACTCGTGATCTTATTACATATGCCGGGGCCCAGCAACTTCTACAATTCTTCATGTGCGACCAGCGAAGACTCAGATCAGGCTGCGCATCTGCGCAGCCTGTTCTGAGTCTTCGCAGGGTATTCTGTAGATGCATCATGAAGCTAAGGATCCGAAGCCTCTTCCAGCGGACAGCGAAGACTTTGATCAGCCTGCACGGAATTTAGTCTACGCCAGGTGTACAAGTAATCTGGCAGGAAATACTGTGTCCTGGCTAATACGTAATTTCTGTCATTATATCTCCAGTTCAATTACATTTCTCACGTAAAAGTATTAAATAATCCGAAGATCATAAAAGTAATAAGTTTCACATTACATCGTGAAACCGTTATGTAATATCAGAGTTAGCATTTTCCCTAGATTAAACCTTCTCGAACTCTTAATTAAGTCTTTCGGCCCAAATTTCAGACGACATTTGGAAATGTCGTCTGCTTTTATATTTTAACAAACTATCGTTTGGAAAGACGTTTATATGTAAAGTTGAAAGACTGAATGTCAAACAGCGTAGATGAGCCGTCTCGTCTGGATCTATGCTGTTTGCAAAAACTATTATTATCGCCTGTGGCAGTGAAAAGACCAGAAAACCTTTGTTCGTAAAGCTCTATTCAGTAAGCAACAAACATATTGATATTATCGCACATTTACTTGTATATTGATACCTCAGATATCATGGAGAGTTTTGAATTTGCTGAATATCTCAAAAACGAAACCAACAGGAATCCTACTGTAAAAAAAAGCACCCCACCCACCACACCCCCACAAAAAAAATAAATAAATAAAATAAAATGAATAAATAAAAATAAAAAAAAATAAACAAAAAACAAAAAAGCAAACAAAAAACAAAACCAAAAAATGGGTGCGTTCTTTACTATCCACACAAATAATGCATTTCGTTTATTAAACTATACGTTAAAAAATAAAACTGTATCTTTAAAAAATTATCAAATCATACCAATGTTTCACAATCAGAAAGCATAGCCTTCCTTCCAATGGTACCAGAAGAAGGTGAGATGAGGAACAAATAATGACAAAAACACATGTCACATATGAAATCACCGACGCACAAACAACGAAGAACTGTAACAGAGGAACCAACTTGGAACGGTCAGTAGACAAACTACTGGGGCGTTTAAATAAGATTTACTCGCGCGAAACCTTACTACTTAATCATGATACAGATAAAAAAATAAATACAGTTGACTCTCCTTATCTCGAACTCGCTCATCTCGAATAACCACTTATTTCGAAGCAAAAGGTCCTAAGGAGCAATTTTTCCTCTTTTCCACAATATTTTCAATATATCTTTAACTTCAAGAGTCCAATTACATATATATTTGTTAAATGTGGTTGTTCGAATTATCTTTTCCTCAATTCTGCAAATCTGATATGTCGAGGTACGGATATCTCGAAGTATTTCAGAGAGTCCCTTTGAATTCGAGATAACGAGAGTCGACTGTATATGTTGAAATTAGGAAGATGATTCATATGAAATGTCAAGCCTTCTTTCTGAAAATAAATCTATGAGTCGTCATACTGTACTTGTGATTAAATCTTAATTTAAGGTTTAACTAACATAAATGTCAACAGAGATACATGAAAGAGGTAAATGACATTATCAGTCAATTAAAGGATCGGTATGTCAATATTTGTGATTACCCAGCTGCCCATGATTCTAGCCTCTCCTGTAAATAGAATCTTTATCGAAGCCAGCACGTGAGAAAAGGATACTTATCACAAAGGCGACCAGCAAATGCTTATGGGAGCTTGCGCATAAGAACAGTCTTTCCAGGGCCGTTTCTTTTCGCGTACATCTGGTAGAGACTTTGAGGAAGTTTCAGGCAAAATGCATGTCTGTGGCCCAAATAGGGGACTGCGCATGAGCATTTGAAGAACCACAAACGGAACAAAACATACGGTCCCTTTTTCGTGTGCCGGCTCATCGATGCATTAAATCAATCATGATAAGGCTGACCATTTCCCTTGGAAAATGCTTAAAAAAACTGTTCAATTCACTCATAGCGAAAACTCCTTTATTCATCTGAATTAAAGTTCAAAGTTAAAAAGTATCAAATGTCATTTATTTCGATTCATATAAACCATTTGCTTATTCTAAACATATTTTACAACCAATGGAAATAAGTGTTTAACTATTTCTACTTTCTGTGGCAAGTCTTCAGACAGTAGTGATTCTCTCAGCATATACTCATCACGAAAACATGCCTATATAATTTTGACCCTCTTAAATGTACACCCCACTTTTATATAGTAAAACTTGGGTTTACAGGGGTATACATTATTTTTCTTATTTCTGCTAAAAAAAACATAGATTTTGTCTATTCGTTAGAACCGCTTCATCGAGGCGGTTCTAATGAGTACCAACAATCTATGTTTTGAGCAGAAATATGAAAAAAATATAAAAATGTTTTAATCTGAAAAGTTTCATTTTTGATGGTAAAATTTTCAAAATATTTGAATATTCGTGTTTTCGTAATGTTTTGACATGATAACAAAGTGGAATCTTTATTTCAGAATGAGCAGATGACAGTGGATGAAAATGAAATGCTTTCGTACTTTTGTCACTCATGAATAAATACATTTTAAGCTTAACCTAATTGTCCTAGTGCAATCGAAAAAATGCTTTTGTCTAATAGAATTTGAAATGATTAATTTAAAGAACTGATTAAGTTGCATAATAAGTTAATGACAGACTGGCCGATCAAGTCCCAAACTTAAATCTACATAATCCATTTTGACGACATTGTTGGCTGAATGACAAGCAGTGTAGCCCCTTATTACGTCATTTTAATATGGGCCGACATAATATAAAAAGACACTTTTGTCAAAGTATTTAGGGTAAACACAGTACCCCTGATTTGATTTATGTGGGAGCATTGCTCGTATGAGTAGATAAATATAAGACTATGACATGTCGGCCCTCGTTATACCAACACTCGACAAAACAACAAAACAAAATAATGTTCAAAATGTTATAACTTTATAACATCGTACCGGTTTTAAGAACATGTTTAATTGTATTAAATCAAGTATTTATTCCTTCGGCCGCTAAAAATCATATTTAAGTTGAAATAAAGCTTAAGAACGTCAGTTTTGATATTAACCAGATGACAGGTGATTATAATCATACTTGAAAATCGTTAGGGAATGTTGGTAGCGATTGTCCTGGCTAGGTAATTGCTGGCACCCGCGTCCAGTTTATCAAAATATTATGCATAGAGTTGGAAGTATTTGATACGATTTGCAGTTTTATGATTTTTCCTAAGTAAAGTTATTTGGTCTCCTAGCCAAATTCAAGACAAAATATTTAAATGTAAACGTCTAACTACAGGTGCGAATTTTGTTCACGTTTACATGGAGATATTGGACAAGGGTATACGAAGTTTAATATATATTCAATGTAACAGGTAAAATCGAACAACAATGTGATTCTTTAACTTTCACTGCCACAGGCGATAACAATAGGCTTTTGCAAAGAGCATAGATCCAGATAAGACGACTCGTATGAGCCGTCTCATCTGAATCTACGCTGTTTGACATTCCGTCTTTCATCTGTACGTATAAACTTCTTTTCAAGCGATAGTTTATTAAAGAAGAAAAGCAGACGACAATGTCGTCTGAAATTTGGCACCGAAAAAGAGTTAATGTTTGCTTTTATTAAGCTTTATGAAATTTCTTGATTGAAATGAAAATAAAATAGAAATTAATCTGTTTACAACATAGTTTGTAATATTTTTTTTTTTTTATATTTACCGGGATCGTCACAAACCGACGATCCCGGCAAATACAAAAAGTCCTTAGTGAGCTAATCGAACACGCTGCCATAATCGCTTTATCCCAGAAGACCATAATGCCTTGCGCGCAACGTGACATCCGGTTGAAACGAAAGTAGAAAAAACAATACTGATAGTGTTCTGATGACCGCTTTTTGTTTGACTTAAGATGAATTATTTTCAAGATTTTACATTAAAATCAACAACGGGAATATTTTTAAGCAAATAGTTTAGATGGGAATAAAATAATATCGACCAGTGAGTTTATTTTCTAACTTTTATCCTTGCAATAATCACCAGGAGCTCCGGGAGAAACAAGTGCAAAATTATTGTTACTGCATGATGACTAAATCCCGACATCATTCAATTTACATCCACCTTTTAGAATTGTTTGGAAAGTCTATATTTTTCACTCTATGAGATAATAGAATAAATATTTAAATCCTCGATATAAGTTTCAGTAGACTTTACCCTTTATAGACAGGTGTTCATATATTAAACATAAAATTACACTTTAAGCCAGTGACTGGCATTTTTGGTTGACAAACCAGCAATTAAAATCTAACATAGTATAAGAGAACTTAATATCACTGACTGATTGAGTAAAGGGTATAGCGGCCTGTCACCTAAAGTGTATAATGGAATATCATTCGGAGACAAAGTATACAGAGACCTGTCAGCTACACTATACTCCAAAGTATCAGTCTGTAACTAGGGTATAGCAGTCTCTCACCTGGACCAGAATGTCCATCAGCGACAAAGTGTAATAAGATCTGTAAGCTACACTGTACCCCAAAGTATCCGTCTGTAATCAGTCTGTAACTTAGGATATAGCAGCCTCTCCATTGGACCAGAATGTCGGTCAGCGATAATCTATAATAAGAACTGTAAGCTACACTGTACCCAGGTATAGCCGCCTGTCACCTGGAGTACATACCCGAATACATGTCAGCGACAAAGTATACGAATACCTGTCAGCTACACTGTTACCCAGTACATTAGTCTGTAACCTGGGATATAGTGGCCTGTCACCTGGAGTGTATACCGGAATATCAGTCAGCGACAAAGTATATAAAGACCTGTAAGCTACACTGCTCCTCGATATATCAGTCAGTAACCCGGTGTATAGCGGTCTCTCACCTAAGGTGTAAACCAGTGAATATCGGTGAGCGACAAAATATACAGAGAAATATTTCGGGTGACAGACTGTTATATCCCAGGTTACTGACTGATACAATGGGGAACAATGTAGCTGGCAGCTCTTCATATACTTTGTCGCTGACTGATACTCGGGTGTACGCTTCAAGTGATTGGCCATTTTACCCTGGGTTATGGACTGATATACCCGGTAACAGTGTAGCGGACATTAGTCTTCGTATACTTTGTCGCTGACAGATATTTGGGTATACAATCCAGGTGAGAGGCCGCTATACCCCGCGTTACTGACTGACACAGGGGTACAGTGTAGCTGACAGGTCTTCATATAATTTGTTGCTGACTGATAATCTGGTATACACTCCAAGTGTCGGGGGTGGGGGGGGGGGGTTATACCCCGGGTTACAGACTGATACACAGGGTAACAGTGTAGCTAACAGGTCTTAGCATACTCTGTCGCGGACTGATATTTTGGTATACGCTCCAAATGACAGGCCGCTATACCCTGGGTTACAGATTTATACTGGGGTACAGTTTATCTAACTAGTCTTAGTATACTTTGTCGTTGACTGATATTCACTGGTTTACACTTTAGGTGACAGACCGCTATACACCAGGTTACTGACTGATATACCGGGGAACAGTGTAGCTTACAGATCTGTTGATAGGTCTTTGTATACTTTGTCTTTGACATTCCGGTTTCCACTTTAGGTGACAGGCCGCTCTACCCTGGGTTACTGACTGATACACTGATGTACAGTATAGCTTACAGGTGTTGGTTTACTCTGTCGCTGACCAATATTCCTGTATACTCTCCATGTGACAGACCACTATACCCCGGGTTACTGACTGATACACTGGGTAACAGTGCAGCTGACAGGTCTTTGTATACTTAGTTGCTTATTCAGGTACATTTATAACTGTCAACTATCAACAAACCATCAATCTCGATCCTGTCACATTGAGTAGAACATAATGTACTTTTTATGTTGTGCATCGTGTTCGCAAATCAATCAATCAATCAATCAGTCAGTGAGATGAAATTCTCTAATACCGTGTTAGATTTTTTTTTTTTTTTTTTTTTTTTTTTTTTTTTTAATTTTCAATTGCTGTTTTGTCAACAAAAATGTCGGTCACTGGCTTATAGTGTAGGCCTAATTCTCTGCTTATGAAGATCTGTTTATAAAGGGTAAAGTTTACTGAAACTTATATCGGGTATTTAAATATTCATTCTATTATCTCATAGAGAGAAAATATAGACTTTCCAAACAATTCTAAACGGCGGGTATGAATTGAGTGATGTCGGGATTTAATCATCAGTAACAATAAGTTTGCACTTGTTTCTTCCGGAGCTCCTGGTGATTATTGGAAGGATAAAAGTAAGAAAATAAACTCACTGGTCGGTATTATTTTATTCCCATCTAAACTATTTGCTTAAAAGTATTCCCGTTGTTGATTTTAATGTAAAATCTTGAAAATAATTCATCTTTAGTCAAACAAAAAGCGGTCATCATAACACTATCAGTATTGTTTTTTCTACTTTCATTTCAACCGGATGTCACGTTCGCACAAGGCATTATGGTCTTCTGGGATATCACGACCGTAAAAATCCAAAGCTATATTAAGAGATCGGCGAGATTCCCGCGCGGGTCAGTACATGATGTAAAAGATGGTATCTTAGGAAAAAAAAAAAAAAAAAAAAACACTGTAAAAGATGCAACTGATGTAACCGAACCACATTACAATGAGACAAAGCAGGGAGTGTACTCTACCGAGAAATAACTACCTAAACTTGCATACATCGTGTGACACAAAATCTTCGCTCAGGAGATGAAAAATAAATTCAGTTATGCAAGAATATTGTTACTAAATACTTCAAGAAACAGATATTTTGGATAATGGTTAGAATTGCCTCATTGAGGTGATTCAACAGATATCCAAAACATGTTTTGTAAAGAAATGTAATAAAAACAAGCCATTTCTTATATATCATTCTGTGGCATTTAATGATTCTTTTCACCAGCAAATTCGTTTTAACGTTAACATCTTTGGAAACAAATGCTATCGCTGTAAAGAGCGTGTACAGTATGTAAGAATAATATAGCAGTTTTAGCAAAGTTCGAACTCTAGAAAAAATAATAAACAATTTTAAAAGAGCCTTGTATTAAATTTGCAAAGTGAAATTAAATGTCGTATACCTACACACAGCAAACTTTAAAACAAATACAATGAACCCTCGTTAAAACGCTTTTTAGAAAACAAGTATAAAACATTTATTCCCAAATATGTTGTGATTGAAATTAATTCGCTATTGTATAGAATATTTAACGAGCAGAAGGATATGTAAGAAAGGCGTTGTGCTATTCTTATTTCCTCATAGAACATACGTTTTGAATATTTGTTAGAGTCGCTTCATTTAGGCGATTCTAACAAATATCCAAAACAATATTGCTTGAAGTTTTGCACAAATACAATTAAGCAGTCACAAAATGAACAGATGGCAAGCAGAGTAGGCAACTTTTTTCCAAAAAGGGGAGCATCTCTGTTACCCAACTTAACTGAATATATCTTAAACTTACATTATTGTTGAGCCGGCCTCGGTGGCTCAGTTGGATGCGCCGTCCGACTGGAGACCAGGAGGTCGCGGGTTCAACACCCGCCGAGGTCGGCAACATTCTTTCGTGGAGATTGATCATTAAATATTTTCTACGGTCATTCTCTCCCTTCCGCTGATTCAAGAAGGGCAGTTGTCAGTTTCTGGCGAAAGAATGTGCACAATACTGGTTAACCGCTTAGAGGACTAAGCCTGCCCAGTAAACGTGTGGTTAGGTAAACTGACCGCGCTCGACATGACCCCATTGGGTTGACTGGGCCGTAAAACCTAAACACAAACAAATACATTATTGTTGAAAGAGAAAACAATTAATCTAGTAAGTGAAACACTACCAAATATTTAATCAAAAGTACCACAATGAAAGTATCGCCTTGGAACGGGTCAGTAAAATGACTGGTGTGTGTGTGTGTGGGAGGGGGTGGCGGAGGGGAGTGAGTCGTTGGGTATGGGTGGGGGGAGGGGGCTAAAGCTAGTACTAGAAGTAGTAGTAGTAGCAGTAGTAGTAGTAGTAGTGTTTGGAAAAATAAAAAGACAGGCCTGGACAAACAATACAGAATCAGATCAAACAGTTTAATCAGAGTCCACATTGTTTGTGCTTCCGTACTCAAGGTTTCCACAGATCAGCAGATCGCCAAATTATCACACAATCGCCATGTCAATAATATGTATGTAATACCAGAATGCCTTTACTTTCTGCACAAGTTTGTCTATAAATCATCCAAAACATGTGCAGCGCCAAATTATTTTTAACAGATTTCTTTTTGAGAATAAAATTAAGCATCACGGAAACATGTCTGTATAATTTTAACCCCCTTAAACCCCACTTTTGTATAGTAAAACTGGTGTTCACAGGGGTATACATTTTGTTCTTATTAAATATGAAAAACATCAGATTTTTTTTATCTTAAAATTTTCCTTTATTGGTTGTAAAATTTCCAATATATTTGAATAGGTGTGTTTTCGTAATGGGACTTCTGAACACAAAATACAATTTTTTGTCGGTTTCTTTGTTTCAAATTCTAGAACAAATAATCAAGATGTCCGATAATTACAGAAAAAAAGTATTAGTTTCCTTCTCATCACAATCCCTAGAATCACCATGCTACATATATTTTCTCCTTTTACCGCCTTTCATGTATTCTAAAACCTTTTCTAAATCTTTTTTTTTTTTCAATTTTACTCTAAATATTTGGACACCTTAACCCGAGTCCTGCTAAACCCGGAAATGTCCTGCCTTTGCAAACACTTTAGATCCAGATCAGTCGGCTGCTGAAGAAGCCGGCTAATCTAGATCTGCACTGTTTGTCATTCAGTATGTGAGTTTATATCAACAATCGGGATGAAGTAATCTGATTGGCTAACAATTAGAAGTGGTCGTGACATCTTAATTTATTCAGCATGACAAGGGTTAACATACTTCTTCTCAAATTTGAACTACCTATTGAGCTGTCAAAAATGCATGTATGAGTACTCTTGAATGAGTGGCAAATAATGTAGACCATGATCAGATGCCGCGTTCTTTGGCGTCTGATCTGGTTCTACACTGTTTGCTAAGGCCTGTCAGTCCTGATATTTAGGGTAAGTATGGCATTCGAATTAGGTTATTCTGAAGATGGTACAAAATTGACATTTGGCGTGTGTGGTCTTTCCTGTTGATAGTCAATAAAGTTTTCATCAAAGATGCTACTTTATTTCCAGATACAACATAATTAATCATTATTGTTTTCGGAAGAGGACAGCATACTCACTGCATTACGAAAATATGCCTATCCAAATAAAACTTTTACCACAAAAAAAAAAAAAAAAAAAAAATGGAAATTTTCAGATAAAATATTCTTATATGTTTCATAATTCTGCTCAAAACATAGATTGTGGGTACTCGTTAGAACCGCCTCGCCAAGGCGGTTCTAACGAGTACCCACAATCTATGTTTTTGAGCATAAATAAGAAAAATAATGTTTAAGGGGGTAAAAATTATATAGGCGTGTTTTCGGGATGGGGACTGTTTTGGAGGATGTTTAGCTCTTTAAGTGCCAAGTAAGTTTGTAGCAGGCGTCATTATATTGATATTGTCATTTGTTTTCTGATAGAGTAAAACTGGATATTTTGTGTGAATCGCCTGCTAAGCAGCCGATTCAAATGAAATGTCAAGTTTTATTTTCTAAGAAAAAAAATCAAAGTGTCTTCTGAACATAAATATTGCAGTTATGCTTAGATCTTTAAGGTTATAGGCAACGTCATGCAAACTATTAATCAAGAAGTACATCTTTTACGGGCTATGTCGTAAAGACATTAACGATGGTCCTTCTAATGACTATATAAATATGGCCCTTTTATATTGTTAAGGGTAATACTAATTATATGTTAGACTGGCACCAGTCCAAGAATTGAAAAAAAAAAATACATGTATCGAAGCTATGTACATCCAAACAGCAAGCATCGCTCTAATACATTACGAAAACACGCCTATTTAAATATATTGAAAATTTCACCACCAAAAAACTGAAAGTTTTCAGATAAAAGTTCTGATATTTTTCATATTTCTGCTCAAAACATAGATTGTGGGTACTCGTTAGAACCGCCTCGCCGAGGCGGTTCTAACGAGTACCCACAATCTATGTTTTTGAGCAGAAATAAGAAGATAACGTATACCCCTGTAAACCACAGTTTTACTATATAAAAGTGGGGTTTGAGGGGGTCAGAATTATATAGGTATGTTTTCGTGATGACCAAACCAAGGAGCATATGATAATAAATTATAAGACTTCTAATACCTTACTTATAAGACTCCAGTCTGGTCCAAAAAGGAAACAAAACGCGAAACTAGGGGTAATTTTGGAAGAAAACATAATAGGTTTTCTGTAACCAGTCTGGTAATATGTAGGACAAATTATAAAAAAAAAAAAAAAAAAAAAAAAAAAAAAAAAGAAAAACCTGAATGCTTGGAATAATTTTGATAGAAAAGATAACAGCTGAATGCCGTATAAGGACACCTTAACTTCTTACCATGCTTGTCCTAAATTTTGAACAAGCTCATTTGTGTAATTGTTAGACTCGTATATTTGAAAACCTATTGGATGATTGACTGTTTGGTCTAGCTTGTCTGTCTGAATAAATGGGCTAAATACAATAACAATATTTAATAATGTTCAGGATTGTTTCAATGTATTCCCTTTAGTATATAACATATACGTATTTGTTCATTTAATGGTCATAATCGCATAGAATACAACAGCGAACTGCCTGAAATATATTGAATCCTTAAAGCACTAAGCAAAATTGTGACAGACGACATTCTTATTTATTATTATTTTTTCTGAGAAAATAAGACTTGGCTAGACAGATGATTTACATGAAATGCAAAGCCTTAATTTCTTTAAGAAAATTACAAGAATAAAATCAACATTCCGTCTGCAGAAGTTTGGATTTTTGCGCTTTACATTGTATTGATCGTATTAAATCTAAATACTGTGGCAACTTCACTCCATAGCCTTCTAAATTTTGAAAACATATTTATACAGTTCTGACCCCTTTAAACCCCACTTTTATATGTAAAACTGGGGTTTACAGGGGTAAATATTATTTTTCTTTTCTTCTGCTCAAAACATAGATTGTGGGTACTTGTTAGAACCATCTCGCCGAGCCAGTTCTAACGAGTACCCACAATCTATGTTTTGAGCAGAAGTATGAAAAAAAACAACAACAAAAAAAACAACAACAAACATCATAATTTTTATCTGAAAACTTTCAGTTTTTGGTGGTGAAATTTTCAATCTATTTGGATAGGCGTGTATATATATATATATATATATATATATATATATATATATATATATATATATATATATATATATATATATATATATATATATAGAAGACTTTACAGTGAGGTATCTTGCTTTTATTATTATAGTGTCTAAAAGGGGTAATCCTTTGAAAGCACGTGTTTAATAAACGAAAATTGTAGATACTTGGTTTATCAAGTTGAGTCTTCATGCACAGTAATGAAATTTACAATTATACAGTCAAGCCTCATGGTCGAGGATTGACCGATATTCTATTTACAAACAAAATAAAATAAGCGCAATGCCTCAAGAATTATACCAAAATTAAGTATGGGATATGTTTGAGACCACCCATATCACATAAAGGGACTGGATACACTTGGAAGGTTTTCGCATTTTTACAGGAGATGACTTTTATGACTTCCTGTTGCTTTCCTGTACAGCAAACTGTTCCGAAAAAATGATCTCTCTAAAAGGAAGGAAAGAATAAATTCTTTCCTTTTAAAGTAGATGCTTTTGCAGAAGTGAGGCAAATAATTTTGACAAAGTTGTCTCTTCTGAAAGGTTATCAGTTTCTCTTATGAATAAAAAGGTTATCAGTTTCTGTTATGAATAAAAAGAAACAACAAACAAAAAGCAAGAGTTAGATAAAAAGAGGATTAGTTGGAAACAAGCACGTATCAAATAAATGTAAAAGGTAGACACGGTTTTATAGTTAGTTAATGTAAGACAAATAATGTTCATCTTGTCTGGGAACCATATCAGACTTCATCAACATAGGTTTTCTCTCACTGAGGTTGTTTCTTATTCGCAATCATAGAATCGTCGCCATCTCCAAACGAAATATCAATGTTCAAATCTCTGTCTTGGGGTAATAAAAGAGATGTCAAGAGCTGATTGATTATCCATTGGCGCTTTCACTATACTAGTCCAACTAGGGGAAAAACAAATTGTTCAGATTATCTAGAGGAGAATCAGATCAAACATCACGAAAACATGCCTATATAATTTTGACCCCCTTAAACCCCACTTTTATATAATAAAACTGGGGTTTACAATATAAAAGTGGGGTTTAAGGGGGTCAAAATTATATACACTATTTTTCTTATTTCTGCTCAAAACATAGATTGTGGGTACTCGTTAGAACCGCCTCGGCGAGGAGTACCCACAATCTATGTTTTAGCAGAAATATGAAAATAATATCAGTTTTTTATCTGAAACATTTTCAGTTATTTGAGGTGAACTTTTCTCTCTATATATATATATTTGAATAGGTGTGTTTTCGTAATGTGAAAACTGCACAGCATGGTCAAGGGATTCAATGCTTCGCGCATTCTGTTTTGTAACCTTATCTTTAAGGGGCTGAAAATACCTAGTATATTGTTTTGCCATTTTTATACAAGGAACATATGTTTTATGACTTCCTATTTGCTTTACTGCACACCAAACCCTTCAGAAAAAAGGGTCTACTCTTAAAGGAAAGAATTTTATCCAATATGGGGCAAATTCATGCCTTTAAAAATAGACGCCTTTTTAAAAATGGAGAAAACAAACGTGACAGAGTATTCTTCTCTTAGAGTGTAAGACTATGAATTTCCCCTAAAATGAACTTAGGGGGTGCTCGTAAGTCAAATAACTATGCTAAGAATAAAGGATAACATGCGTCGCAACGTCAGAAAACGTAACGGTAGACAATTTCGCCCAGCGAAGATTCAGATCGGCCTGCGCATTCGCGCAGTCTGATCAGAATCTTCAATGGGCGCTTTTTAGATAGTCAATAATGCATTTTTCTCTCATGCGGACAACGAAGACTGATCAGACTGCGCGGATGCGCAGGCTGATCTGAGTCTTCGTTGGGCACACATATAAGAAGGAACGTTTTCTCATACTGAAGCTTATAGAAATTTCTACCAGTGAGGCTGACATAGACATGTTTACAAGAAATGGGCATGAAGATAATGAACATGTCACTGTGGTCTAGCAGAGAAGAAAAAGGTATATCTGTGACCAAGATCTGATTCAGTTAATGTGGCCTGATTTTCGCAAATAGAAAAGTTCGTCAAAAAATAAATACTTCTTATGACATAGACGACAGCCATAGAAATAGATCAGTCTAAGATCAAGCAATGCCTGAAAAATGAATAAGGAAATATTTAACCCATTTATGCCGAATGGACTGGATTCTTGTACATATTCCTCAACTCTGTGGACAGGACCATTTCCAGTAGGAGGGGTGTCTGGTTACTTTAATTATTACCATGGTTTACAGAAATTCCTCGTGTTTAATGCAAGCAGTGTAAACCCTGATCAGACTCCGCGTTCTGCGGAGTCCAACTGGGGCCTAAACTGTTTGCAAAGTTCCATTTTATGGGACACTAGTCATAAATGGGTGAAATTTAAGCAGCAATAATTTCATATACAAAACTACATATCAGGTTAGAAAGTAGTAAACTTGAGGGTCAGACAGTGAGAAATTATACTTTATGACATCTGCACCAATCAAAATACTCAGATCAGTTTGTGTTAACAGGATACATGGCGAAAGGTCACAGTAACAGAACACAGTCTCGAAGGCCCCAATCAGATTGTGCGCATGTGTAGTCTGTTCTGGGCCCTGGTATCCGCATGTGCTACGAGGCCCATTTTTACGTTTACAGCTCGTGCAAAAATACGAAAGGAGCTACCTAGAAAAGTCCACAATAATGAAGCACAGCCTTCCTGAGGAGAAGAGGAAATGCATTACGAAAACATGCCTATTAAAATATACTGAAAATTTTAGCACCAAAAAATGAAAAATTTCAGATAAAAAATTCTGATATTTTTCATATTTCTGCTCAAAACATAGATTGTGGGTACTCGTTAGAACCGCCTCATCGAGGCGGTTCTAACGAGTACCCACAATCTATGTTTTCGAGCAGAAATAAGAAAAATAATGTATACCCCTGTAAACCCCAGTTTTACTATATAAAAGTGGGGTTTGAGGGGGTCAAAATATTATAGGTATGTTTTCGTGATGAGAAATATTCATGGATGGGATTAAACACCGTTTTTGCAATAACCGAAGTACTAAAAAGAATATGAGTCGTCTTGGAATGGTCAGCAAAAACATAACTTGGGAACTAAAATTTTTTTTTTTATCCCCGGGAATCATCACCGTGAATTCTCGGTCCACATAGGAGTCCTGTATCTTATCCATGAAACATCACAGTAAACACATACAGGAGTCTTATCCATGAAACAGTAAACACATATAATCAGGAACCCATTAATGTACAAAAGCAGAGAGCTCAATGACAATCTGAAGAGAAAATTCAAGAAAGCCAAACATAATGGACCCTGTCACAGACATAGTCAAGTGCCAGCCTACGAACAGATTGAGAAATGTGCCGTCATTCATTCTGAGGTCCGACTCACTGTCATGCAATTAACGAGGTAAGTAAATTTATCGACCATAACTGGGTTAACAACCCTGCATAAAGTTTACCACAGGATCTATGATGTCCGTCGTGCTACATGCTATGGTACATGGTAAAGCATCGAGTTAAACCAGTGAATTTAATAATAGAAATAAAAATTTAACTGCTAAACTTCTTAAGCAAGGCTACCGTTATCAAAAACTACGTAAAACGTATTTTCTTAGTTTGATCAGCGCCATTCTGACGTAATGTTCAGATATATCGTTGGTTTGAAAACAAGTCAACAAGAAAATCTATCCGAACCTGAACGACTTAGTCCATAAATTCAGAAAGATTGTTGTCAGAACTGATTTTTCAGAACAAAGATTGCCACTCGCTAAAGGGTTGGATACAATATGGATATTTTGCGGCAAACTGCATTCTAAGGTTGTTAACCAAATTATGGTTGATAAATTTGCTTCCAGTTTTAATCGCAAGACTGTGGTTTGGTCCTTAGACTAAATGACGACTCTCTCCTCAAATCTTTTTTACATGGTTGGCCCCTGACTACATGTATGTATGTCTGTGGAAGGGATCTCGTGGTCCTTTTTGTGTTTTGATATCAGATCGCCATTTAGCCCTTTGCTTTCCCATCGGGCACACAACGCTGAAACAACATCGTATCAACGTCGATGCAACGTCACGTTGCATCGACGTTAGGGCGGCGTTGTCTAACGTTTTGTGTCTGCTGGGTTGTTTCATTACAGTATTTTATCATAAGTGTTTTACTCTGCCTTTTCACTGATTAGGTAGAGGACCTTTATGCGGACTGAATATATATTTGTAATTTGGATCTGCAAGAGGATTAAGGGTGAGGTTTCTCGTGCGTAAAACTGGTTCAAACATCCCTGTAAGTTTCCTACAGACCGTTCCGGGCGGTTCCTCTGTTGCAGTTCTTCTTTGTTTGTTCGTCGATGGATTCATATGCAACGTTTCTTTTCTCATTAGTTGTTCCTCATCTTTCTTTCTTTCGGTATTTCGGGAAGGCTGTGCTCCGTTGTCGTGGCATTTGGTGGATTTTATAATTTAAAGTTTTGTAAAGCGTTGCATTATTTTAATTGTTCGAAGTCAGTATTGCCAACAAGACTTCTAAATTTACTGAGACTAAGCTACCATTAAATTCAGATTCAGTTGGATCGTCGTGTAGAATTGTTTTCAAATAACGTTATATTTTTATATTTTGGGATATTAATGACGGCAATAACAACTAGAAGATGCTTTACGAAGATTAAGATATCGATACATGTACTTCTGTATATAAAGTACAGCAATTAACAATTCATTCCGCTGACTTAACTATATGCTCTACCAGGACCTACAATGTATTTACCCTAAGTATTGGAATACCTTAACTCCTTACCATACTTGTCTAAAAATCTAGAAAAAGTCTAGTTTTTACCAGTTTATGTGTCTAAAATAGTTCTGGATGAGTAGCAAACGGTGTTGACCCTGATCAGACGCCGCGTTCTGAGGCGTCCATCACGAATACACGCCTATATAATTTTGACCCCCTTAAACCCCACTTTTATATAGTAAAACTGGGGTTTACAGGGGTATACACTATTTTACTTATTTCTGCTCAAAAGCATAGATTGTGGGTATTCGTTAGAACCGCCTCGGCGAGGCGGTTCTAACGAGTACCCACAATCTATGTTTTGAACAGAAATATGAAGAATATTTGAATTTTTTGTCTGAAAATTTTCAATTTTTCGGTGATTAACTTTTCAGTATATTTGAATAGGCATGTTTTCGTACTGTGATTTGGATCTACCCTGTTTGCTGAGGGCCTGTCTGTCCCAATACTCGGTGTTATCACTAAGCTAAGAAAAATATATACACACAGAAAAGAAAGGAAGCAATGATGGAACTTCCGATATTACATACCCTTATCACGAGTTTATTATTTTCTGTTTTAGTTTTGTATTGTATTTCTAAAAGATCCCTACTTCAGAATGTTTTCATAGTAAAACCGTGTTACATGTACATGTAGCAAGCACTGTTTATACTCAATAATGTAAACCGCAGACATTGTTTTGACGGCCGCCGAAATATTCTTCTTTAGAAAACTGTGCATAAAGGTCAACGATTTAATATGTTTCTCGTCAGTAATATGTGTATGCAAGTGAGTATTATTTGGATCCAAGTGAACAGAAATCGCAAACCAAAAATCATCCATATTTAGAATAGATTCATGGGCATGTCATGAGTTAACCCAGAAGACAGACACAAATTATTATTATATTTTTTTTCGCAACAAATCCATAAATAATAATAATAATAACAATCACAACGCTGGCGGATTCGTTCAGTGATAACGGTTCAAATATCCAAAAGAGTGATGATTTTTTTAATGTATAATGAGAAAGAAACATCATGCAAACACGCCTATTCAAATATATTGAAAATTTCACTACCAAAATAATGAAAATTTCCAGCTAAAAATTCTGATATTTTTTTTTCATATTTCTGCTCAAAACATAGATTGTAGGTACATGTACTCGTTAGAACCGCCTCGCCGAACCGCCTCGGCGAGGCGGTTCTAACGAGTACCACAATCTATGTTTTTGAGCAGAGATAAGAAAAATAATGCATACCCCTGTAAATGATGAGCAGACGTCATGATAACAATGTGGGAAAGAATTTATCTCTGAATTCTCCTTTTCTTAAAGCTATTCATGCCATAGCAGGACTGCCGCTAGTGATTGATTTAATTGTTTTCCAATTGATTAGTCTTTTATGTTTATATTGACATTGATTTCACCTTAAGATATAAAGTGCTGACGGATAAGCACAGTTTAACGTAATATTTAAGGGGATTGAATACTCTTGGTGTGATTTTCAGCCATCTTTTATAACGGAGACATTTTTTATCACTTTCTGTTTGCTTTCATGCACAGCAAGTTCTTTCTAACATAATGAGTCTACTCTAAAAAACAAAGAATTTTCTATCAACGGTAACAAAGCCTTTCCATTTAGAGTAGAAAACTTTTAGAAAGTGCAAAACAATTCGCTTACATTACGAAAACAAGCCTATTCAAATATATAGAAAATTTCACCTCCAAAAACTGAAAATTTTCACATAAAAAACTCTGATATTTTTCATATTTCTGTTCAAAACATAGATTGTGGGTACTCGTTAGAACCGCCTCGACGAGAAGTTGGGAAGGAGCAAAAAAAATGAGAAAAGATGGGAGTGTTTCGAGCTGGATCCGGTCGAGGGGAAGGGAGCGTCAAAGGTCTTGGCAATAATATAAAATAATCGATTCTTCCCATTCGGAGACATCTAATGCAGGTCATCGGGTGCCTTGTCGTCGCGATTACCACTTCTGTGTTGTACTGAATCAAACATGTTTAAAGTCTAGGTAAAAACGATGACAAGGCATCGTGCATATACAGTAATAAGGAGCAGAGCACAAAGTACAGGTTCAATATTTTTCTTAATGTTTCCACACTTTTAAAATCGTTTTGAGTCCTTAATAAATTTCTGCACTGTCAAGAAGATTGTACTATTTGCATCGTATGAGAGCGAGCTGTCACCAAATAGTAGTGTATCCAGTGTTACATGGCAGATTTGAGAAAGGATGTTTAGCATTTCAGCTCGAGGCTGCCGGTACAGATGACAATGGAGCAGATAATGTTCTGCATTTTCAACATTGCCACATGAGCATAGAGGTGAATCAGTCAGATTTTTGAGAAATATATCGTAATTAAGTGAACTACATTTGGTCCGTAAGCGGGTATGCAACATCTGCGTTTTGCGCTCTCCAACATAATAAAACTTTGGTATGAAAGAATTAGGCTGGTTGAGATGATACTTAAAAGATGTGACAGTAGAGGACGTTCTGTGCTGTTCTGGAAGTGAATTCCATTCTCTTATCGAAGAAGGTAAGAATGAGTTAAAATACTGGCTTGTCCGTGCATTTACGGTCCTGATATCACTTGAGTTTCTTAGGTTGTAGCGAGATGCCTCTGTGACAGTCGAGGGAACAAGCGAAGATAAATAAGTAGGGGTCAGATTATTAACCATTTTATAAAAAAGAGTGAGTTTTTGCTTATTTCTCCTACTTTCTAAAGTATCCCATCCAATTTCGTTGTACAAGTTTTCAACTGATATTAATTTAGTAGTTCCTGTGGCAATCCGGGCTGCTTCTTTCTGGATTTTTTCGAGGTCTTCTTTTTCATACTGTGTACAGTTGTCCCAGATTTCATTACCATATTCTAGTATAGGCCGGATAAAGGAAGTATAAATAATTTCTAGTGATTTCCGATCTAACTGGAACTTAAGTTTGCACATTATGTTAATTCTGTTCCAAGCTTTTTCTTTAATATAACTTATATGTGTATGCCAAGTGCCGTCGTTACTGAGGTATATACCTAAATATTTATGATTTTCGACTTCCTTGATTTGTTGGTTTAACATAAACAGGGGAGGGTGTACTGGTTTTATTAGCTTTCTGCTAATTAAAAGTGATTCGGTTTTTACAGGGTTGAATTTTACCAGCCAAGTTTTTGCCCATTGAGTTACCTTTTCAAGATCAGAATTAAGCGTCGCAGCTGCGGTGTCAGGATTTTCAACGATAAGGGATAAGCTAGTGTCGTCGGCAAAAAGTCTTATGTTAGACCCGATGTTTTGGACAATGTCATTAATATATAGAAGAAATAAGAGAGGACCGAGGATAGACCCCTGAGGGACACCCGCATGTGTATAGTTCCATTTAGACTGAGTGCTTTGGAGAATAACTCTTTGTCTTCTTTCTCTGAGATAACTATTAAACCAAGATAGGAGGCTACCTGACACCCCAGCTGCCTTTAGTTTACAGAGAAGACCTTTATGCCAGACGCGATCGAATGCCTTGCTGACATCACAGAAGACTACACGCACTTCTTTACCCATATCCAGGGCTTGACAGAAAGTGTTATAAAGAAAGGTGAGTTGGTTGGTGGTTGAGTCACCGGGTATGAAGCCAGATTGAAGAGGGGAAAGAATGTTATTGTCTCGAAAGTGATTATACAGATGTTTGAACACTACTCGTTCAGGTACTTTTTCTAAACAGCTTAGAAGAGATATAGGTCTATAGTTGGAGACTGAGGCTGCATCGCCGCCTTTAAAGATAGGACATACTAAAGCATCTTTCCATATATCAGGAAATATTCCGAGTTGTAGAGAGTGGTTGAGCAAAGAACATATAGGAAAGGATAACTCATGAGCTAGTTCTCTGAGAATTCGATTGTTGATGTCATCAGACCCAACAGCCTTGCCTAACGTAAGATTCTTTAAGACTGATTCTATTTCAAGGGGTGTAATGACTAAGTTAGAGAATATACTATTATTGGTGTAGCAGTCAATATTCGGTACACGTGCATTACTGTCATCTAAAACGGTTTGGTCTCTAAAGAAGTCATTTAATAGATTTGCTTTGTCTGTATCGTCTGAGTATACTCGACCATCTTTTTCCAAAGTCGGAACAGAAGATTTCGTAGAAGGAGATATGAAAGCTTTTGGAGTGGACCACCAGTCTTTAGATGACAAGGGATTTGTTTTTAGTTTGTTTGATAGCTCATCAATAAAGTGTTGTTTAGATAAACGGATTGATTCCGTTACTTTATTTCTAAGTTTCTTAAATTTATTCCACAATCTGGGCGTACCAGTTTGCCTTGCTTTATGGTATGCACGTTTGCGTTTCTTTATTAATTTACGAATGGCAGTGGTTATCCAAGGTGGGTCGGATGGTCTTATTCTTATGATCTTGTTTGGTATGCATTCAGCTACTAGAGAGTTAAGGTGGTTTGTAATATTAGTGGCATGGACATTGACATCTGGATCTGATAGCGAATCCCAGTCTGTATAGGAAATTTTGTTTCGTAACTGGTCGTAATCTCCTCTGTCGTAACTCCAAATGCGACGTGTGAATGATTTCTTTGAAGTCTTAGAATACTTGAAGACGCCATAAACTGGACAGTGGTATCGCATGTCTTGATGGAGAAAAGGTTCTGCTACACCACTATGAATAAGGTTACCTTTGTCACTAGTTAAAATAAGGTCTATGAGAGAGGATGAGTGTTCTGTGTAATGGGTTGGTTCTGTTATAGTCTGAGAGAGGGAGAATTGTTCACAAAGCTCAGATACCTTACGGGCGGTTTGGTGACTGAGCATGTCGAGGTTGAAGTCTCCTGTAATGATGATGTTGTTTATTTGTGTGTCCATAGCAAGTGAAATAGAATCTTCTATGCTAGAGTAGTATGACATGTCAGAATTCGGAGGACGATAGAAAAGGCCAAATAATATTCTTATATGGTTAAGCTGGATCTCAATCCACATGCATTCTGTATCTCGAGGTTCCAAATCATACCTTCTTTTGTGGTAAACTAAGTCCCGAATATATATCATTACGCCACCATGGCGGTCTCTTGTCCTGTCCTTACGTTCAGGTGGTTTGAAATTGGGTATGAGTAACTCATAGGTCTGAATGTTAGGATGGAGCCATGTCTCAGAGAAGGCCAAAATATCAAAGTCAGAAAGTTCAGCAGATAGAATATCAAGCTTGTTTGCTATGCTTTGTACGTTGTAATGTATGAAGGATAAGTGTTTAGAGAGGTTTAACGTATTGAGGAAAGAGAAAGAGTCATGTGATGAGCTAGAAGAACTAGAGATGGAAGAGGTAGTAGAAGATCCGGGGCCTGGGTTAGGGTGTACATCTCCACACGCAAGAAGGAGAACCCATAACCAAGTAACAAAAATTATTGTTGCACCTGATATTAAGCAATCGTGGACAAAGTTGATATTATATACAATAGTTAGTAAGTGTTCCTTACCAATGGGCAGTTTTCTTACCACAAAACCGTTGCTATAGTCGTGTCTAAGGGAAGCTGATTGGATGTGTATTAGAAAGGACGATGCGGAAACGGCATTAAAGCTTGAGGGAAGAAGGAAAAAAAGCTGTAAAAATATTGAGAATTTCCAAATTGGGGAGTACTTACGCATCACGTAGTCTGTGCATTTTATATCAGTACACTGGAAGTTTTATATCAAATAATGTGAAACAGCTCAGACGACGTGATGCAAATATACTCCTTTCCCGGAAGTCGTGTTTGTACTCCAGTATGCCTTGTGACTCAAAGCCCCACGATCGGATCCCAGTCTCAATTACTCCAATGACAAAAAAGGCATTTTCAAGATAAAATGCGAAGAAGAATAAGAATAACATAGTTGAGAAACTAAAGAAAAAAGAAAAATCAAAATCATAAGAATTTCCAGAAGTAGCATAGCAAAAGTATATACAATTTCAATAAAATATCATATCTGCATAAATTTTAAGTATCTAATAATGAAGTGCAAGGGAGAAAACTCGTAAATCTCAATCGTAATAATCAGCCTTATTTAACTGGGGACAAAGTTAGAAAGAAGCGGTAGTTTTAACTAATAGCGGTAATAATGACGGTACATGAGTGAGCCACATACAGAGAAAATCTGTCCCAAGAGATATGTGAGCATTAGGCGTAGCTCTGTTAGGCAAGACCTGCATATGTGCATGGTTGATGCCGATTACGCAATAAGTATTATGGTTGTATTTTTCAAGCATCGGACCGCATAGGCGTCGAAAAGGTCTGTGTGAATGCACAGGCTGATCTGTGTCTTCCTGTAAATGTTGATCACATATAATATAATACAAGGCCTTCCGACTGTGGCTCATACACGAACATTAAAAAATTATTCAAGTTAACATAAGTATAAATGTATACGGACAAAGTACGCTCAAAGACGCAGAGATAATCAGACAATATAGTGAAAAACAAAATCACAATTTGTACATGACAGGCATGGTAGGAGCAAAAATAAATACAGTAAGTTTCAAGGATGTAAGACTCAATCAAATTTTGGTTGTTGAAAAATTTAAAGTTTCATCATGCGAGGGTTTCTTAACAACAACAAAAAAAAAAGAAAATATATATTATATATCAAGCGGTGGCACCGACCAGGACGCAGTCCGGTCAGTGTCACCGCAGTACACACTGTATACAGTCAGACAATCGATTTTACTCAAATATAAGAAATATACTCAGTTCAGACATTAGTTTGATGCAAAGCTCTTCTGCCGGCATATTTCGCAGTGTCAAATGTGAACAGCAAAGGTTCATAGCAAGCTGTTATCGCTTTAAGAAGATGAGAAAAAATATCTAGACACACTATATGACACGATAAACACATTTGAAGATTATAGTACATTGAACAATGGTATCATTTTCTCATTGCCATGGGTTCGATTCAATTGTACAATGTTTGACAGGTCAGCACATGTACCCTGGTTTATAGGCATACGATGTATGTTCCTGCTTTCCTATGATTAATTCTATTAGAACTAATAGTGGTGGCTCAGGCGAGTGCAAGCGGACCCTCAAACTCGCTAGGTCCTCCCCTATTTGTTCTTTTGATACAAACTATGCATATGATTATATGTACATGTATGAAGGTTAATATCTTCCTGCTAGTTTGCTATACAAAATCCACATATCAAATTAATCACAGGATAAGGTTTCGAGAAAACAAACAAAAAAAAAAAAAAAAAACAAAAAAAAAAAAAAAAAAAAAAAATAAATAAATAAATTGTGCTATTTAACAAAGGCAATTATCTGATACATTTCCAATCTGATATATTTCCATTTTAGAACTTTTAATTAATATGAGCACCATTGTGCATAAGTCCTGAGCAATATACTATCATACATGCATATAGTTTGAAAAATAATAATAAAAAATAATTTGTTTTGGCAACCCTTCTCCATAAGTTCACAGCCATATTCAGCAAGGCCTCAATAATGTCTCAGAGATATACATTTCTGCATGTAACAGCGGTCAATGACTCCGATCAAGCTGCGCGGATGTTTAGGTCGATCCGCGCCTTTGCCGCTCATGTATAACTAGCCTTCAGATCGGGAGCGCGCGCGCGCTCGTGCGCGCGCATGTGTGTGTGTGTGTGTGTGTGTGTGTATATATATATATATATGTGTGTGTGTGTGTGTGATAACATACAACTTTATCATAAATACGACACTGAGTACTTAATTTGGAAAACAACTGTTTTAATTGTGTATGCCTCACGGGGATGAACCCATGATTCACTGCATTATGCCTCCGATGTAAATTTTGCATTTGCAAATTTAGGGGTGTCAGGTTTATTCTGTCTTTGATTATTTGACATGGTTCAAGCAAGCAGCGCAGACCCCGATGAGTGGTCATATTCGCTGACCTCTCATCTGGGTCGGCTCAGTTTGCCATATCGCGAGCTAGACTTTATTGAATAGTATGTTGTTGTGCATCGTTTCAATTATTAACCTTAGCTAAGATTGTGTCACATGACTATTAAGTGTCTTACTACAGTATATGTTCAAAAGCCAGTATTCTGACCTAAGCATGGCCGCCAGAATGGTCCATATCACCTGAAGTGTCCGTAGTCACCCTGGCGTAGCTGCGACCCGCGGCACCGGCGCGTGATTCACCGCGGCGATGACGCGGGGGTCCCGAAGGCTGACCCGGACCCATAACCAGAAAACCAAACTGGAAAAGGTCACTAATAACACTGACACGGTGAACTTTTTCGTCATTGTCCTTCACCAGCACATTGCCATCTGACGACCAGGCTCCTTTCACCAAACTAACTTTAGTCAGCCTACGCGCGTCGTACAAGAGACCACTACGAAACTTGGTGAGGTCTTCGTTCACAAAGACACCAGTATGGCCCCTCTCCTTTAAGAGCGTGCGCTGCTTATAGAAGGTTAGTCTGTTGCGGTAGGTAGAAAATTTCACTATAATATCCCTTGGTTTTGACCGCGCCTTCCTGGGATCCCCGAGTCTGTGGCTACGATCTATTTCAGTGAGCTGGATATCGGCGTCGATATCAGCCGCCAGTTTTATAACGATGTTATCTGTGTTCTCAAGTGCCGTCTCTTCGACCCCAGATATACGTAGACAGTTCCTACGACTGTATTGTTCAGCTTGGTCCACTTTACGCTCTAAAGTTTCAATGCGTTGTCTCAGTAGTCCGTTCTCCTCCGTCAGTTGCTTGTTGGTCTCCTCGAATTTTGACACCTGCTCGTGTAGGCCATCGAGGACGCCTTGCACTATATCATTTACCAAACCGACGATTTGGCCCCTGAATGTATCTTGGAGCATTGATGAGAGTTTGAGCATCTCAGAATCTGGTATAACAATCGATGTCGGTTTCTCCCCAGTACTGCTACTTGAATTAGCCATTTCAGATTCTGTGATGTCGGGCTTATATCAACTCCAGAGATAGCCTCAGATTTTTCAGCACCTAACACGACTTTGTTTTTCTTTGTGTCGATTTCAAATAAGGCGATGTGAGCTCTCTTTTCTTACTGTGCGAAGCGGGTGTAGCACACGAGTGTCCTGTACTCATTACTCATTACCTCTGAGTGTCCTGTACTCATTACCTCTGGGCATCCACTGTAGCTGAGAAAAAAATTGGCGAGGGGATACCTTAAGCTGATCCGCTGAATTGTTAATACAGGTTATCGATCGGTTTTGGCTCACATCTGTTTATAAAGTTACGTAACTTGAAGAAAATAGGGATGAATGTTTACATACTTTTTGGGCTGAAATCCACTTATTAATCCAGTTTTTAATTTTATTTTTGATGTCACATATTGTAACATCGGTACACAATCAAGTTCAACTAAGTTCCTCCAGAAACAGTCTTAGAATCACATTTTGTACATCTTTTTGGTCACAAACTCAAAACATCGACCACATCCACCATTTTACCGTAATATGTTTCAACTTTAAAATCCTGCTTGAAAGTTTTATATAAGCGCAGATTATTCCCCCCGGTCCCCGAACGTGAACTGTCTTGATTAACATCAACAACCCATTGATCTATATATGTTTGAGTGATGAAAGGTAAAACATTGTTTAATATGCTTGACTTATTGATGCTACCATTTATGTTACTATATACTGGAAAACCGGACTCCGTCAGTTTTTTACCTATCCTAAAATGCCAGTTCTAACACTGTGTATTTGACTTAGAATTTGACCAGCAGAATATTTTTTTATTCATTCGCGTTGCATCCATATTGATACATCGACACCAAAATGTAAGTACAGACTTCCAACATTGCTAGCATGGGCGTCCAACCTATATCCCCATTAATAGCGGCATTAGGCGTATATTTTCCGACATTTAGAAAGTACCGTGCTGCTCTATTTTGCACAGCATTTATACAATTATACGACTGGGTGGCCCATACTGCAGCACCATAGGAAATAAATAACTAAATGTACAGCCAAGCGACCCAAGTGAGGTGATCACAAATCTAGATAAGATAGAACACACAGGAACGATGTACCATAAACTGGATAATGGAACAAAAATATCTCAGCAGCCAGAAACCACAACATTATATATAAACAAACAAATGATCACCTATCGTTAAGGTGCACGAACCGCCTCGTTCTTTCCTGTGCTTCTACTTAGCCGTGGGCTTTTGGCGATTCAATTGGCTAGACATTGTCCATACTAATGTGTATACAACATTCTATCCATCTTGTTGAAGACCTACGGCTATTTCCCTATTTTTTGCTTCGGCGTTGCATCGGTCAGTGAACGTTTGCATTTGGCAAGCCCATTGACTAGAGCTTGTCGGTACTAGTCTGTGAGTGAGAAATTATCGCGGTATTCCTAAACGTAATTAGATTTTGAGGGTGACTTAGATTACTGTCACATTTTGGCCTCGGCATTGCCTCGGTCAAAGATAAGTGGTATTTGACAAATCCGTACTCTGGATGTTGTCAATATTAATGTGTGTACAAAGTTTTACCAAAATATTGTATACGGTTGAAGATCTACGGTGATTTCCATATTTTCACTATTTTTGTTTCGGCGTTGCTTTGGTAAAAAAAGTGACATTTGGCAAGCTCATGTTAGTATCTATCAGCATGTCAAAAATTATAAAAGTATTCCCAACGGTTAAAGCGCTATGGTCATTTTTGCTAACCGACCACGGACGGACAGACGGATTCGCAAGGTGGTTATAGGTCACACTTCGAAAGTCAATATTTCAATCGATAGACTTTTCTGCGGGTCGTGCAGTACCAGAATATCAGCCTTGGGACTGTCAGTGGCTTGAACACCAATGGGATTTTTACCAGCTTTACAATATCCTAACTAAAGGAAATATACCCTGCTTTAGCCTTTACTGATTATCTAAGAGTATGTCACTGTCTTGTCAAATCAGGCTGTGACGACACAGCTCAATGTATATGCAAATTAACAACAATTATCAGCTACTCTATACACCCATCACAAAAACATACCTATACAATTTTGACCCCCTTAAACCCCACTTTTATATAGTAAAACTGGGGTTTACAGGGGTATACATTATTTTTCTTATTTCTGCTCAAAAATATAGATTGTGGGTACTCGTTAGAACCGCCTTGCCGAGGCGGTTCTAACGAGTACCTAAATCTATGTTTTGAGAAGAAATATAAAAAATATCAGAGGTTTTTATCTGAAAAGTTTCAGTTTTTGGAGGTGAAATTTTCTATATATATGCATAGGCGTGTTCTCGTAATGCACACCAGCTGTAAATATCTACTTCGTGGTAGTTGTGGTTTAGGATGTCTATCTATTTTACTGATAAAGAATTTGACATTATCCGGGAAACACAAACACGTATTTCTCTACCAAATAAAGAGGCGTAATTGTCTCTCCAAAATAAACTATATCGTAGACATGATCACTTATGGTAGCATAGAAAACATTTGGTTTACTATATGAACCGATGAAAAGTTTAAGTCGTAGGATATATTTCCTTTATGGGTATGGTAAACAATCCCTTTAACACCTTACCATACACACCCTAAAATTGAGACAATCCATATAATTACTGGTAATGAATATTGGCTCAGTAAATCAGGGCCAAGTTGTTCAAAGCGTCGTTAGCTTAACGAATTCGTTAATTGTCAAATTGTTAACTGTACTACTAAGTACAATGTCTTATTTACAGGTATTTATGCTGAAAATATGTGAGTAGCTTTTGCAAATGTAAAAGCTCCTCACTTGTTTTTCAGCAAAAATATTAGCATATATGCCATATTTAATGATCTTGGGAGAAAAGTTTAACCAAAATATAAGTGACATTTGGCATTAGGAATATTTTTGACATTAACCATTAAGAATATTTTTAAAATGAATAGTTATAGTAAAGCACAAGCACTGAAAACATTATTTAATGATCAAAATTTTAACGATACGTTAACTAACGATATCGTTTGTTTTGAACAACTGGGCCCAGGAAATTATTTGTCCTAAACCCTTTCAGCAATGCAGACGAAAAAAAATGTTTTCTTTTTTTTTTTTTTTTTTTTTTTTTTTTTTTGCAGTGTAGATCCAGGTAAGACGGGTCTTAATGAGTCGTTTCATCAGTATATACTTTGTCATTCTGTTTTGATTTTTACTGAAACCATTACGAAAACATGCCTATTCAAATATACTGAAAATTTTACCACCAAAAAATGAAAATTTTCAGATAAAAAATTCTGATATTTTTCTTATTTCTGCTCAAAACATAGATTGTGGGTACTTGTTAGAACCGCCTCGTCGAGGCGGTTCTAACGAGTACCCACAATCTATGTTTCTGAGCAGAAATAAGAAAAATAGTACATACCCCTGTAAACCCCAGTTTTACTATATAAAAGTGGGGTTTAAGGGGGTAAATATTACATAGGCGTGTTTTCAGGATGCCTACTTGGAGCAATGCTTCTGCCCAGATTCAAAGATGGAATAGTCCACTTCAAAAACTCAGGGATGAAAGGGTTAAATGTGAACAATAATAAATAAACAAATAAATAATTGAATAAACAATATGAAAAATATTAGAGATTTTTATCTGAAAATTTTCAGTTTTTGGAGGAAAACTTTTCCATATTTTCGAAAAGGCATGTTTTCATAATGAAGAGTTATAATATCTGTATCGACTGAACGGTAATTTTCCTCTCTTTCCTCTCTATTTCCTGTTTTGCAAAAGATAAGATGCAGCTGTTTTGAAATGAATAGTTATAGTAAAGCACAAGCCCTGAAAACATTGTTCGTATGTGTAAGTTATTCGGTTTAAAGGGGGTGATTACTCTGTTGCAGTTTGTCTTTGTTTGTGCGTCAGTAGTTTCATAATTATGTTGTCTTTGTTTTGCTTTTGTATGTTTCTCATTTTTTTTCAGTGCCTTGGGAAGGCTGTGCTTCGTGATTGTGGCATTTTCTATGTACATTTGTTTTAAGTTACATTTCTGCCAATGCGCACAGATTAACACTGTGAGTTTGCCTTGTTCATTCCGTTTTGCCATAGCGCACAGGCCAAGTTTGGCCTGGTTTATTCTGTTTTGCCAGAGCGCACAGGCTAAGTTTGGCCTGGTTTATTCTGTCTTGTGAATGAGCACAGGCTAACACTGCAAGGCTGCCTTGTTTATTCCATTTTGCCGGGACGTAGGTCAACACTTCGAGGTTACCTAGTTTATTCCGTCCTGCAAATACACACAAATATAAATGAAGATACCAAGAAATGTTACAATCACGAAGTATAGCTCACCACAGGCACCAAAAGAAAGACAGATGAAAGCAACATTATGAGGTTGCTTTGTTTATTCGATAGTGCCAGAGCACACAGACTAATAACGCGAGGTTGCTTAACTTTTTCTGTCTTTGACAGTGTGCACAGGCCATCAGTGATAGGTCGCCTAAATTGGTCCGTCATGTCACTGCGTACAAACACACACTATGGAATAGTCTTAGTTATTTGTCTCCACAATGCACACATTCCAAAACTGAGAGGTCACCTAATCAAATCCGTCTTGCCAGTGTATACAAGCCCACAATAAATTGTCTAAATTGTTCGTCTTTGTGCGCAAAGGTTATCACTTTAAGGTTTCCTAGTTTATACTATCTTGCCATGGGCGCACAGACCAACACTGCGTCGTCTTAGTGCACACCGACAAAAATACTGCGAGGTTGCCTAGTTTATACCGTATTGCCAGGGGCGCCCAGGCTAACACTGAGATGTTGCCTAGTTTATTGTGCCTTGCTTGTACGTACAGGCGCCAAGGTTGTGCCACAATGTAAGGACACCATAATCTCATCATATGACGAAACCTTATTTCGAATGTCCTTCAGTGCTTGTGTCGGAACTAGAAAAAAAGTATAATTAAATAAATGTCAACCACTATGATTCGAAAGCGCATACGAATTGGCGAATTAGCATAATAGTTTCAGGACCACAGCCATTCGGCCGACGTAACGGGGAACTCATGCTGCATTTAAATACATCTCACCTTGCCCTTTACTGTTCGAATACACAATAAAATATTTTCTTGTATCGAGTTTCAAATTAATTTAATAACCTAAGAGATCAGTGGTGCCTACAGACGTAAGGAAATGTAATTACAAGGTAAACAATATATCATGAGAACGACAAGTTAGCGCTTAACATGCTGGATAAAAATATCAGCAAATGACATTTTGAAATACTTTTCTTAGAACTGTTTTCCTAGAAAGTAGCGTTTGACATTTTATGTAAACTATCTTCAAGGCAGGGAACATTTATTATGTGAAATGTCAAACTCTGATTTCGGAGGGGATACAAATGCAACAATATCACCAATCTTTCGTTTTCTGATTTTGACCAGAGAGTGCTAAAATCTAATCTTAAAGAACAACTAGACTACTGGAAGTGCCATCATTTCCTACCAAAAAAGGAAACGGATTGGAAAAAAAAAGAAAACATAAGCTCGCTTTTTTACCGATTAAATGTCATAGATACATGTATAATATTATTTATGACTCCATCACGAAAACATACCTATATAATTTTGACCCCCTTAAACCCCACTTTTATATAGTAAAACTGGGGTTTACAGGGGTATACATTATTTTTCTTATTTCTGCTCTAAACATAGATTGTGGGTACTCGTTAGAACCGCCTCATTTTTATCTGAAAATTTTCATTTTTTGGTGGTAAAATTTTCAGTATATTTGAATAGGCGTGTTGTCGTAATGTCTCTCTTCGCCTCTGCTTCTCTGAATTAATGTATACAAGCGCATCGGGCATCCAAAACGATTAACAATATATATACATAACGCACCGTTTCTAAAGGTGACTGCGTAAAAACCAAAGAATTCTGATCGTCAAGAAAACATACTTATATAATTTTGACCTCCTTAAACCCCACTTTTATATAGTCAAGGGATTGCCTTTGGAAACAAAGAACACACAAAATCACGAAAATCAGAGCTTTACAGGGGTATACATTAATTTTCTTATTTCTGCTCAAAAGCATAGACTGTGCGTACTCGTTAGAACCGTCTCGTCGAGGTGGTTCTAACGCGTATCCACAATCTATTTTTTGAGCAGAAAAATGAAAAAAAGAAATCAAAATTTTTGCCTGAAAACTTTCAGTTTTTGGTGGTGAAATTTTCAATATATTTGAATAGGCATGTTTTCGTCATGGATGGCCTTATTTTACGATGATTCTGAATGTGTGTGTTTTGTCTGATTTTCTATTTAATGACAAGCAGTACAGGTCATATCAAAGAAGTAGCCAAGCTATATTCTGCAAGTTTGTAATAACTTCATTAATTGATTTGTATGATTTTACCAATTTAAATTCTTTTCAATCCCATCTTCAACCAGCACGAAAGGAAAAGAAAGAAAATGTACGATTGCTACAATCTGACACTACAAGTTCTAAAGTTCTAAAATATTTTTTTCAGATTTACATTATAGGTAAAACACTTTTACATTATTTATAACATGATGTTGTGATTGCCTGTACAAACGTCAAGGACGGATCAAAATATTATAGTATAATATTTTGAGCCCCCACCCTCAAAAAGTCAATGGGGATGACATTTTATGAAAATGCATTTTATTTTAGGTTATGATAAAAAGACCCAGTTCATATTATTCACATCAATCTATTGTGATTGCCAGGTCAAAGCCATGGTGGTAGTCGGATGAGGCGGGGGGGGGGGGGTGTGGGGGGGGGTGGGGTGGGGGAGATGGTCAATATCCCCCATGTTATTTTAAATGAATGCATTATACATGTGTTTTATCATTCCTTAAGAAAGAAATTCGGGCGGGTCAAAATATTATGGGGCGGGTCAAATTATTACGGTAATATATTGGACCCATACTCATGAGTCAATGTTTAGGCGGGTCAAAATATTACATGACACCGAAGAAGGGGCATACAATATACATTTTTTGTTCTTTTGTACTTTGACAATATGATACTCAGTGTGAAAAGGGCACTGATAACGAATAGTACAGATCCCTTCTCCAGATCACCCTGTAGATCATCATAGTCTGATCATTATATGATACCCTCCACCAACAGGCACACATCGTTGAAACGACGTTCATTAAACATTGTGTGCCTGCTGAGCTGATTTTGTTATAGGAAATTTAAGGCCCTGATCAGACTGACAAATGCGCAGGCTGACGCCTTCGTTCCCCATACATGGCATACAGGCCCTTTTTATGCGTTGTGTTCTATGTAGAAATATTCCATAGTTAAGCGTTCGCGAGTGGATTCAAACAAACAGTATGTTTTGGTATGGAAATGAAAGGACAATGGCCATAATTATCTCCAGGAACAACAACTACAACAAAAATCCAGCTGAAGCTATGATGTGACACAGAGCTACAGGGCAGAGCATAAAACTTCAATAACTAATCTTCTTGATGATAATTCACCAGAGATCGCTTTATGTGACGAAAGTATCGGGTTGCGAGACTTTATGTGATACTTTCCACAGAACAAACGCAGATATCGTTTTGTACACGTATAACTCATCTTTATCATCGGTTAATCAGTTATCCTTCTTTATAACTTGCCATGATGACAAACATAATGAAAACAAACCTTTATAATTCTGAAAAGCTTAAACCCCATTTTTATATAATAAAACTGGGGTTTATAGGGGTATACATTACTTTACTTATTTTTGCTCAAAAATATTGATTGTGATACTCGTTAGAACCGCTTGATTGCGGCGGTTCTAGTGAGTACCCATAATCTATGTTTTGAGCAGAAATATGGACAATATCAGATTTTTTATTCTGAAAATATTCATTTTTTGGTGGTGAAGTTTTCAATATATTTGAATAGGCGTGTATCCGTAATGAATGCGAACGAGGGCAGACCGCTGTGCATGTCTGATGTATCGATTAAGTCTTTCAGCGCCAAATTTCAAAGGATATTTTTTAATTTAACAAACTGTCGTTTGGAAAGACGTTTATATGTAAAGTTGAAAGACTGAATGTCACACAGCATAGATCCAAATGAGACAGCTAATTGAGCTGTCTCAGCTGGATCTATGCTGTTTGCGAAAGCCTATTATTATCGCCAGTGGCAGTGAAAGAGTAAAGCACCAGTCATTTGTAGAGAATAGCCGGGACTTTAACTTTTCAGTTTGCAAAGCTCCAATAAGGGTCCTATATATTGCGGTGTCAAATGTATGGTAAAATCTTTGCTACCCACATGCCCTCAATGAGAGTTGACAATATTGAAGACCAATAAATGACCTGGGCCATTTGGATAAAACGTCTTCTCTTGGAGTCTCCACATAAAATTTGGCTTTAATTGGCCCAGTGATTAATGAGAAAATATCACACACACACACACACACACGCGCGCGCGTGCGCGCGTGCGCGCACATATACATACAGAGAGAGAGAGAGAGAGAGAGAGAGAGTGAAGGAGAGAGAGAGAGAGATCCTTTTGCATTAAATAAACTGTATTCTTGCACACAAGAACCAATACACAAAGCTGGAGTCTTTACTAGAAGAAGCAAATACGGGTTTTTGACGACAAAGGTTTATATTTTGGAGGTGGTAGGGTTTGGTGGTTCACATTTCAATCAGTTGGGTGGTTACCATTTGTGAAAGTTTAAAACAAATGCAGTTCGGATGTTAAATCATGGCACTTAAGCTCCGCTTTGTCCCCGCTATCCCGTAGCGGCTTGGATTTCAAATAACTGGTTCTTTTAATGAATTGACTTTATAGCTATCAATCGTTTGTTATATATACAGCTATATCGACAATAACACCATATTTACCTGAAATATCCAGACAAAAGTGCATTGCAGATCCTAAACAAACTGTTCCAAAAGGACAATTTTGATGGGTCCGGATTTTGTTTTCATTTTTGTCGTGCGTGACAAAGAGAAAGATAAGAATCATAAAGCGAATCCGTGTGTGTGTGTGTGTGTGTGTGTGTGTGTGTGTGTGTGTGTATGTGTGTGTGTTTTGCTTTGAGTGTTATAGACTTGACTTGTTATAGACTCTTTAGTCTATTATGTGATATCACTAAATCGATTTTGTGATATCACAAAATAATAAGTGATATCACATAATAATTAGTGATATCACAAAATCGATTTTGTGATATCACAAAATCGATTTAGTGATATCAAAGATAGGGGGTTTATAGTAAAACGGCACCTCATACAGATCTGTCTGTTCCAATAGCTAGAGTTAAGATATTGCAGAATTAGACCATGACGTACCCGTGAACGAAATGAATACAAGCTAGGCCACGGTCTAGTCTGTACTTATTGAAAACTGCTATTAAAGGTAATCCGTTAAAAGCCAATTAGTGGGTAATGGCCGTTAGAAAGGATGTAAACAGCACCGTTATCAAATGCATTGCAGAAATCAATATATTGCTGAGAAGGTAAATGTTCTGTTTGTTTTAAGAGATGGAACCGAGATTTAATCAAATACCTGACTTGACCGTTACACAAATGGAGACAAAGAATGATCACCTCGGTTACTCACTGCAGAAGTAACGTTTTCATTTCATTCCAACTGATTCTGAGTCAACATTTATTTTTTTTTATTTGTTTTGTTTTTATTTAGAATTCCATGCATATACAAGGACATGCCTTTCACTGGAAATTTAAATGTTTATTATTTTTTCATAATACGATACTATATGTACAGTGGAATAGCACATGCACAAAAAAGATGTCACAATAAAATAAACATTGACCATCAGTAGTCTCGCATCGGTATTTGTGGTCTGGTCTCCTTGCTTACCGAATTTATATACTCGGAATAAATAATCATAAATGACAGAAGGCATTTAAAGTTGTACTTGTTAAATGAATAAACACGTCTTCATAACTCTCTACAAACCCGTTGTCTATCAGTAAAAGTTGTTGGATAGACAGTTTCGTAGTACTATACATCGAAAGAGTTTTATCAGTTTTAAATTTTGTTTGATATTCGTTTTTCTTGGGCCCCGGGATTATGCCTTGCTTTATTCGGGGAAAATCAATCGGCTAAGCAAACAAAATAATAACAACAATAACTTTAAGTTGAATTAAAATTTAAGAAAACGCATTACAGAGGCTTTGTGAGACTTACAGCGCTTGGTGTGTTTTTTGTGGGACAATGTCACGTGCAACGAGGCCTAATTTGTCGTCACCATTGGTCAACTATGGACAACCACGTAACTGTTTTAGCCAAATGATTAAACATCTGGGCAGAGATCGAAACCGGCTACAAGAGGATAGATAATGATGGGGGAAGCCTAAAATATCAAAGATTAACTATAAGTTTCAGTTACCATATTCATCCTAATTATGTAGATATACATGCCTAAGAAATCACTACAGTCCCAAATCAGATGCTGCAAGACGGGACTCTGATTAGTCTGCACTATTTGCCACTCATCCAGCATGTTTTAAATACCAACAAGCGTTAATATAAACTTATTCAAGAACAGGGTGGTCAAGAGATAAGGTGTCCGCACACTAAATTGACAGGCGCGCGAATAGCGCCGGTCTCTAAATATAGCTTTGGATTTTTACATATGGTAGACTATTCGATTAGCTCACTAAGGACTTTTTATATTTGCCGGGATCGCCGGAAAATATAAAAACTCTTATATCAAACTGTATTATAAATAGATTAATGTCTATTTTATTTTCATTTCAATCAAGAAATTTCATAAAGCTTAATAAAAGCAAACATTAAAGAATCACATGTTTTATTCTTTTCTACCTGTTACATTGAAAATTTATTAAACTTTAGTATACCCTTGTCCCGTATCTCTATGTAAACATGAACGAAATTCGCACCGGTACTTAGACGTCTGCGTCTAAATATTTTATCTTGTTACAGTTAACTGCATTTACACAGTGTATTCTCTTGCTTGTCCATAGTGTATTCCCTTATTTTACTAAATGGTTCTGCATACTGTTGAAGGGTATCATTTACGAAGTGATCAGTAGTCGTCTGCTTTTATAATGCTGCTAAAATATCCCCCAAACGTATTCGTAAATACCATAAAATGACATAATAAGTTATGAATGTAATGAGAAACGTTTCTTAATCCTTAATGTGCCAACTACAACTGCAGAAGACGACAGTTTGAAATATTAACTTTATTTGAAAAAAATATATATATGCAAAACAGACAATTCATATGAAATATCAAAACATGTTTTCGCTGAAACAAATAATATTTCAAAACTTAGTGTGCTAATAAATTTGCTTAGCGATTGAGGGGTTAAGATTTCAATTCATATGAAGAGCCAAACCAATGAATATTCAATGAAATCATATACAACAAAAAAACAAACCCGTCTTTGTCCACTTAAAGAGTCAATATATGGATACTGCATTCGTAGATTAAGGCCATATTCGTAGCGCTCATTACGCACATACGCATGCGTGTGACATGTGAAAGAAACATCTAGAAGCAAACTATTTCCCTTAAGAGTACCCTCTAATTAAGAAGCATTTCCAGGCATAATTTTTTCACGAGGTTTCCTGGATCTGCCTTAAAATAAGTATGTTCCTGGCGACGCCACAGAAGGCGGCTGGCAGAGATGGCCTTTTTGGAACTGCTCATTACGAAACATGCCTAATCAAATATATAGAAAATTTTACCTTCAAAAACTGAAAAAAAAAATCAGATAAAAACTTTCATATTTTTTCGTATTTCTGCTCAAAACATAGATTGTGGTTACTCGTCAGAACCGCCTCGGCGAGGCGGTACTAACTACCTACAATCTTTGTTTTTGAGTTGATAAAAGAAAGATAATGTATACCTATGTAAACCCCAGTTTTACTAAACTCGTATGAAAGTGGGGTTTAAGGGGGCCAAAACTATATTGGCATGTTTTCATGGTGTCTCTTCTCCCATGTTGCTGTTCATCCAAAGTTGTACTGTCCCCTACCTCTACTATATTGTACAGCTCCTTCCTTCAGACTCTTTGCCTATAGATGGATTTACAGGTACTAGAACACACGCACCGTCTTTCGTAACCAGATCACCTTCTTTAACCTTATTGATTTACAATTCGTCTTCCTTCATTATTAGATAAGTAGAATAGTAATTTCTCACATATAGCAAAACAAAACAAATCGTTGATTTGAAAAGAAAAGCCAGTAACAGGATGATCAAAGACGACCCAGAAATTAACTGTCACGTGAAGTCGGAGTACTATGAGTTGATAGGCATAATAAATGTATTCAGAGGAAAGGCTTGAGTATGCTTAGACAGCAATATGTAGACGGGATGAAGCAAAGTGGATTCAAGGAAAAGAACAAGCAGTCCACGCTGAACAATTTCCGAAGACAGACCGGCCACTTTATCGCAGAGAAGGACTGTAAAACACAATAACAAAATAACACAAGACAAGACATAAAACAATTGCCTCGTAGAATATTAAAGTTTCACTGCTTCAGCTATTAACCCTGGTCCTGTGGAGCCCGGATATGCCCTGCTTTTACAAACAGTGTCGATCGAGATCTGCACCGTCTGACATTAAGTACGAGTAATATCTTTGGCTGAAAATCCGATGTGAGCGTGACGTCTTAATGTATTTAGCATGACAAGGGTTGATGTAAATTTCGCTCCATAAAGGAGCGTAGCTACAGTAGCAATTAATTCACTTTCAGGGGAGGCAAATACGTCATAATTGTTTTGTCACCATCGGAAACGAGATCTACTCTAAAAGGAAAGAACTTGCTCCGCTTGGGAGCAAATTCTTTCCTTTTAGAGTAAAGTCTTTTCTTTTTCAATTCATTCCTTTTAGGGTAGATTCTTTTTTCGGAAAGGATTTGGCGTGTACGAGTAAAAGTTTTCTCCTTTTGTAAAAAGTACGAAAAATCTACCAAGAGTACATGTATCACGTCTCTCAAAGGGTAAACTCTTTGAAAAGGAATGCGATAACATCAGCTGAGAGTGCCCCCTGTTTGATGTATATCCATTCTCCGTAATCCATTGCTGGACATGCCGCCTGTGGTTATGTATAACTGTTTCATTAATTAATGTGGCTAAGGATAGGCATAAAATGAATGGTTGAACATTTGAAACAATGAATGATAAGAACCATAAATGGGCTCATTATAGAAACAGCTAGATATGAAAAGCATCTCATAATATTGTTAACGGTACTAAACCAGTGTTCCATCACGAAAACACGCTTATATAATTTTAACCCTCTTAAACCCCACTTTTATATAGTAAAACTGGGGTTTACAGGGGTATCCATTATTTTTCATTTTTCTGCTCATAAACATAGATTGTGGGTACTCGTTAGAACCGCCTAGGCGAGGCGGTTCTAACGAGTACCCACAATCTATGTTTTGAGCAGAAATATGAAAAATATCAGAGTTTTTCATCTGGAAATTTTCAGTTTTTGGAGGTAAAATTTTCTATATATTTGAATAGGCGTGTTTTCGTAATGAGTTCTCTTAACTCCTAACTTGTTCTAAACTTTGAAACACGTCAATTGGTGTGTTTTAAATTGCTGGGAGAGTGGCAGATAGAGGAATCTGGTCAGACACCGCGTTCTGCGGCGTATGATCAGGGTCTGCACTGTGTGTTGAGGCGGCCGCATTATCCGAATATTTGGGTCACTTTGCGCATGCGCCGAGTTTCATCTCGTCTATTGTAGATTTTAGTGACCATGGGCTTAATTACGTTTCAATAAGCTTCCATTAGAGCATTTGGTTGGATTTGGACCCTCACAATATTCCCTATAACGTCCCATTTTGGTCTTGAATTAAAGGCTAGCTTTAGAAGTGCAAACATCATCTTACGAAGTGCAAACATCATCTTTTCTGCTCTTGAAAACGTCAACGGCATAGCTGCCAAACAGCACTCGTTAAACTCATAGACCAGTGGATGGCCAGTATTGATAAAGGAGATACAGTCGGGGCCCTTTTTATAGATTTTAGGAAGGCTTTCGACTTGGTCGACCATAACATTCTAATCAGTAAACTTTCCGCATACAAATTCAACAACATGTCTCTTAAGTGGTTTACCTCATATCTCAAATCTCGTCAACAAGCCATAGATAGTGGTTTAGGGTTTTCATCGTATTCAACTATTAAGTCTGGGGTCCCACAAGGCTCAATTCTTGGAACTACCTTATTCCTTTTATTTATAAATGACCTACCCCTCATGCTAAAATATTGCTTTTCTGACTTATTTGCTGATGATTTGACAATCCATACAAACAGTCCGGATATAAGTGTTATAAATTCAGAGATACAAACCGACTTAGATAGAACAAAAACATGGGGAAAACAAAATAAAATGACGATACATTGTATAAAAACTAAATATATGTTATTAGGAGCAAGACATAGGCTCGATGACAGCAGTGAACTGAGCTTATATATTAACGATAATTGTATTGAGAAAGTTACCAAACAGAAGCTTCTTGGCGTATTTATAGACGAAAACTTGTCATGGGCACCGCACATTGATCATCTTTGTTCATTGATATCAACTAAAATCTCTCTTCTTAAACAACTGGCTGAATATGTCCCACAGAACATTCAGAAACAATTTTACCAAAGTTATATTTTACCTCTGTTTGATTATGGCTGTAACACATGGGGCACCACATCGAGTCAAAATATCGAAAGACTTTCAAAACTGCAAAAACGAGCTGCCCGCATTATTTTGCAAGCTGAATTCAGAACGCCATCTGCTACTATGTTCCAAGAGCTCGGATGGCTAACTATACCTAAAAGATTAATTTATAATAAAGCTATTTTAACTTATAAGGCACTAAATAATATGACACCAATATATATTACAAAACTACTAAAGCCAATGTCAATCGCCCATGAACGATCATTGAGATCATCTTCAAACGGCCTCTTATCTGTCCCAAGATCAAGAACTGCACTATACGACCGCTCTTTCTCACATTCTGCCTCTCGGTTATGGAACTCAATGCCGACATCTGTAAGGACAACAAACTCACTAAATGAATTCAAAACATCTCTTAAACAGTATCTTTAAATGTTTTTATTTGATATATACGCATACAATAATAAATCTTATCATAAATACGGAGTGTGCAATTTCCATTTCGATGTTACGTTAATGTAAAATTTTTCAATTTGTGAGCAATGAAAACTTTTATCAAGCTTGTTCTTAAAATCTATTTAATTTTTATCTCAATTTTAACTTTTAGGAACTCAAAACCTATTATATTTTATCCAGTTTTAAATACTTTCCGACTTATTGCATCCTGTACAAGAAACACAGTTCTTATTGTTGTATAAAATGTAAATATGTATGTATATGGTTGCATGTAATGTTTGAGTTTTACGTTATTTTATGTTCAGTCCGCTATACATCTTTTATGGAGGGCCACTTGGTAGAATGGCTGTTTGAGCTAAAAGTGTTACCCTCTAAAAACATTGTATAAATAAATAAATAAATAAATAACGACATGAAAGTCGTAACAAAGGAATGAAGCATAGCTGAAAAAATCCCGCCTGTCGTGGAAATCGAGCCCGGTCTGTTCGGATAAAACTCCAGTGCTCTAACCACTGAGCCAAAGAGTCGACTCCCTGACGCAGTTGTCAGAGAGTGAATATATACCTACAAACTATACGAAATCTGCCACTGCAGATAATCGAAGGAAGGGGTGCTAGGCCGTACCACTCACCATTTTCAAGGAAGTCATCATTTATGATGACGCGAAGGCATTTTCGGCGAAGTAATGTCCAATCCCGGCGCAGCCCCCATCTAACGACATGAAAGTCGTAACAAAGGAATGAAGCATAGCTGAAAAAAAAATCCTGCCTACCGTAGGAATCGAACCCGGTCTGTCCGGATAAAAATCCAATGCTCTAACCACTGAGCCAAAGAGTCGACTCCATGACGCAGTTATCAGTGTGAATATATACGAGGTACCTACAAGGTATGCGAAATCTGCCAATGCAGATAATCAAAAAAAGGAGTGCTAGGCCGTAACACATCACAAGAAAGAAGGTGCCGAGCAGCATTTCTTGTTTCTTTTTTTTTTTTTTTTCTGCTCTTGAAAACATCAACTCTACTTTTGGGGACAATAAACAAAGAAAACAAAAAAAAAAAAAAAAAAAAAAAAAAAACACGAAATTTACCAGATTTGAATGCTTTAAGCATAGCACACTAAAATATCATTTACAAACTTATATTAGTCTGCTATTGCACGATACAATTTTGTGTACAACTGACATCAGTCCAAACGGTCTCATTCATTATAGTCCAAAAAGAGTCGAGCTTTTTCATGAAATATTGCCCTTAGCTTCTGTTTACATTTGAAGTGGTCAGTCCTCACTGCCCTTATTGGTACTCTGCTCCCTACACAGAGATATAATCTTCAATATTCAATGATTCTGGAAGCAAAGAGCCAGGACACTCACTTTGTACATATAGCAATCTCCGCGAATGTGTTGAGTGACTCCTGAGCCTTTGCAGTCAGCATATGGCTAATAAGTGTTGTTCTGTTTTTCGTCGCCTATTTCTTTATTATTCCGGAGCACAATATCTGGCTTCTCACTCCATTTCCAGTGAAGTGACCATACTCGTATGCTCCGGTATACTTTTTATTGTTTGTTTAAAGGTTTTGGATACATTTTGGGTATTTAAAAGGGAGACGACTTTTGTGATGCCTCGTTTACTGTCATGCTTTCACTGGCCTTTCGAAATGTAATCGGCTTTAAAAGGCATTACGAAAACACACCTATTCAAATATATTTTAAAAATGTCACCACCAAAAACTGAAAGTTTTCAGATAAAAAATTCTGATATTTTTCATATTTCTGCTCAGAACATAGATTGTGGGTACTCGTTAGAACCGCCTCGGCAAGGTGGTTCTAACGAGTACCCACAATCTATGTTTTGAGCAGATATAAGAAAAATAATGTATACCCCTGTAAACCCCAGTTTTTCTATATAAAAGTGGGGTTAAAGGGGGTAGGAATTATATAAGTATGTTTTCGTGATGGAAACATTTGGTTAACAAGTGTGTATAATATGTACCAACATAATATATAGGGTAAACAGTGGTTGTGAAGGTCTACGCTAGGATTGTCAGAATGTTGCAGTTACAGGGACGATAGCGTTTTTCTTGTCCGTTTACGCGTTTGGGGTGCGTTTTGAAATCGTTGTATAACGTTTACGTTTCGACAACGTTTCTAGCGTTTCATATCGTTTCGGCCAATCAAATTACAGAGCAAAGCGTTTCATGCAAACGCTAAATTTGCACATGCGTACAGAAGAGCTACGAACGTTTATCGAAACGCTTTTCACCGTTTCGGCCAATCATCTGGCCTTATCGGAAACGCTGTTTTCCGTTTCGGCCAATCATTTGACCGTTTGGCACCGTTTGTATGTATAGACCAATCGAATAATAAATACCTGTTGGACCGTATTAAATCATGTCTTTACAACTAAAGTAATATGAGTTTACGTATAAAAATTGTATTTATTTTTTTTGTATTTTCTTTCTCTCTTTTTTTTTTAAAAAAAACAAACAATTATAATAGAGATAATTTCGTATTTTCAAAAGAATTAACGTGATTGATTATTATATTTTCTGAAGCCTAATATTTCACACTACAATCATGATAATTTTCTTTTGACAATTGAATGTTTTAGCGCGTAGTGCTCGGTATAAACTTTTAAGCAGAAGACATTTTGAAGTTTTTTTTGTTTTTTTGTTTTTTTCTCTCTTATTTATTGAATCATATTAAAACCACATTTATTTTTACAAATAGATAATATTTTTTCTACGTTTTTTTTTCTCTCTCTCTCTCTCTCTTTTTTTTTTTTTTTTTTTTTTTTTGGTCATTTTCTGTACTTTTTTTATGCTAAAACATATTTTATTGTTTAATTGAGATAATTTTCTATTTTCAAAAGAATTATTATATTTTGTGAAGCCCACTATTATTTTCACACCACAATCAACTTGTTTTGACAGATAAATGTTTTAAGGCTTATAAGTACACTGTATAAAACTTTTAGCAGATGACATTTTGAAGTATTTTTCTTGTTACCTTGAAAAAGGTGTCGGCATTTCATACATATTATCTCCACAGGATATGACTTCCTATGCAAATTGTCTTCAGCCGAGATCAGTAATTTGCGTGAAATGTCAAAACCTGTTTTATGGGAGAAAATAAGAAAACAGTTCATGAATTTATCATCTGCTGAGTTAGCCCACAGAGTGATAAAGGTTCAACTGGAGAACCGGAATCGTTGACATACTGCGTTTTGTTGGCGATATGTGTAGATTCAGAAGATCAGAATGCGCGGAAATGCCGGTTTATCTTGGGCTAAGGGGGTCTCAAATACCATAAGGTCGTTTCTCATTTCTTTTCGAAGGGGCTCAAATATATATTCAACCAGATCACCTTCGCAGCGTGATCAAGATCAAAGATTTTCGTTCTGCACCAAACTGAACTACGTCAAACCTGTGAATTGCTATTATTGTTTTGAGTAATATTCTTTTTTTTTTTTTTTTTTTTTTTTTTAAATGAAATGTGCACTGACGTTTAGACAAATAGTGCTGGAACATATGACCTGCATTATTGAAATATATTGCTAGAATTAAATATCATCAATATCTCGGACCTAATAGTGTATATTGGGTCCAAGTCAATATTAATCCTCTCATTAGATCTTTACCAAGTGAAAATCTCCCTCTGAGCATATGTATTACTCAGATCAGAGTGCGTGACGCAGTCTAGTGCATAATGGTGTCCACTCAGTTCACTGATTAGGTATTAATAGTATAAAATACTGTGATACATGAATTGCACAGTATCCAACTTATACACAGACTGATCAGATTTATAAAATGTAAAAAGGTTCATTTTTACTTGTTTGGACCATTATTTTTCAAATACGATGCACTGTGCACATCGGAACAATTATGTGGTCAGTCGGCGAATAACTTGCTGGAGGGCTTTCGTGAAAGTGTATATTTCCACTATGAAAACATTTTTGATATGATAATGCAAAGCTGTTAACCCCTTTAGCACGCTATATTTAGCAATATTTAAATATTAAAAGACGACGTGCTGGATTAACAGATCCACCAAATGCAACAAATGTGTGGACGAGTAGCAATAACCCAGATCAGAATGCGCGGATGCACATTCTAACCTAGAATTTTGCATACTGCAAGCTATATTTAAATGTTAGAAGACGATGCGCTGGAGTAACAGCAGATCATATCGAATAAATAAATAAAAAAAAAACAACAAAAAAACAAAAAACAATGTACAGACGAACTGCAACGAATCAGATCAAAATGCTTGGAGTTTGCATACTGCAAGCTATACTTTAATATTAGACTAATTAAGAATTTTGCATTTAAAGCACGCTGTATTTAACCCATTGTAGTCCGGAAACCCTTAAAACGGTAATTGGCAAACAGTGGAGACCCAGATCAGACGCCGCAGAAGGCGGCGTCTGATCAGGGTCTCCACTGTTGGCAATTAGTTCAACCATGTGCTTCTCTGAATAATTAAATAATATAGCCTGGCATAGCTAAAATCGAAATTAGAATCTTCCAATATATAGGTGTGGGTGAGTTCATTCAGTCTACAATAGAAGATGATGCGCCAAACTATTGGCAAATCATATCGAATAAGACATTGTACAGATGAGCAGAAACGAACCAGATCAGAATGCGCGGATGCCCTATATTTATCATATGGTGGCCAAACTTCCCAACATCCAGCATAAAATATCTCGGGATGTGGATGATCTACTTAAAATGTGTTAAATCAGTTTATACTAACACGCTTTTGCATTATCACATCGTACATGCGCAGAAACCATGATATAACTAATGCCTTGTGACTGTATTTATTTGTACGTTCACACACACACAAACACACACACACACACAAACACACACACAAAACAAATGCGTTGTCTATGTCCCAAATCTTTTAATATGTTGTTAACTTCTTTCAATCTTGGTTTATTCCAGTGACTCACATGGCGTCAAGGTTATTTTTTTCATTTTTTACAGTGAAAATTTAAAATTGAACAAAATAATTTAAAATCACCACAGGAAAATTTGAGCTTTGCTTTGATTTTTTTTTTCTGTGGACTGCAAAGCGTTTCTGCTATGGATTTCACCGGCCAGTAGATTTAGGATAGTCTGAAATGAGATGAAGGACAGGTATTTATTATCAAATGATTGGCACGTCTTATCAGGTGAATGACATGTCATATCAGATACTATAATAGGACTTCACAGGATTATAAAAAAAAAAAAAAAAAAAAAAAAAAAAAAAAATAGAACACTGAAAATATTAAGAAGTAATTATATTTTTTTTAACAAATTTGGAATGTCAAAATGCAATGCAAAATAATCCTTTTCAGTTAATTTTTTTTCAACGCTTAGCACTCTGGGTAATATTTTCAGCAGACGACATTTTAAACTATCACAAATTTTCGTTTGAAAAATGCTAATAAATGAGATATTGAAGAAACCATTTAGGACACATATGTGTAAAAGACAACATATATGTAGATATAAAAAGTTTTAAGATGGGCTAAATAAAACAAATGCTATTGATGGTAATGTTACAAACGAAATTATTCAGATATGTTGTAGTCCAAAAACAATGGATACCTGCTTATCATACTTTATTGTTATTATTATTTTTATTATTATTTACATGAATGACAATGAAAGCTTAAAATCAATCATATTTATAGCTGAAACCTGTGCAATCCACACAGAGTGATAAATATATTCCCTAGCCACTGTCAACTTGATTTATGCATCAAAATCTCAATACGTGTTTGATTATGGATAAGAAAGATAGAAAGAAAGAAAGAAAGAAAGAAAGAAAATATCTTTGGATATTATATAAATTATGAATTAAAATTTTTCTGGAAATTAATAAATTGATTTTTTTTTCTCAAAAAATGTACTTTGAAATTTCATCCCAAATTAAAGAAATTAACGAAGATAAACTTATGAAATTTCTATCCAAATATAAATGAAGAATAATATGACTTCCATTATGTCCGGTGTTGTCTAAATTACAAATAAACAAACAATAAATCCGTTAATACTTTATGAGTTTTTTTCTCATCCAATCAGAAATAAGCCGAAAAAGACTTGGAGGTGCACCTGCATGTCATTAAATTTCCAATAAACAGTACATGGAATTAGCATTTCCTGTATCTCATCCTCCTTAAGCAATACATAGGCTAGTTAATATTATGTTACATTTGAAAGATCAAAAGATTAAATTTAGAACAAAAGGAAATAGTTTAATAAATAAATAAAAACATGTAAATGAAATTGGAAAATATCATGATATTATACACATTAATTACTCCAGATTCATGTAGCATAGAGTATTTGATGATAATTAATATGAGTCTTCATTTCCCCATCAAAATAATTTTGTTATGGATATTTATTAGAATTGTCTCACTGAGGCAAAATAAGACGAAAACGCAATCTTGAAAGGGGAACTCCCGTATACGGTAATATAGTGAAATGTCACATCTGCAAAACCGTGACTTGAATAATTATTATAATTAAGTGAAACTTTAAAAAAAAAAAAAAAAAAAGATTTTAAATAACTTGAGTCCGCGGGGTTTTGATTGACTGAAGATGCAAACGATAAAACGTTTGCAACCAGACAGGGTTTCCATGACAGCGTTTTCCGAACGCTAATTTGATTGGCTAATATTCAAAACGCTTGAAACGTTTCAGAAACGATGATCTGATTGGCTAAAACCGCAAACGATCGTTTAAGCGTGGTTTAAACGCTGCGTTTCCAAATCGTTAATAAGCGTTTCGCATGCGTTTCCGTGGACAAGAAAAACGCTATCGCCACTGTATAAAGAAGTTTTTCAACTATTTTATTATTTTCAGCAGCCTTTATACTGCATTAGTATATCTTAACCCATTTATGTCTAGTGTCCCATAAAAGGGACGTTGACCCAGATCAATCGCCACAGAACGCGGCGTCTGATGAGAGTTCACACTGTTAACATTAAAGCAGGGATTTCTATAAAACATACTGCATGTAATACATGTAATAAAAAACAACCAGACATCTCTTCTACTGGAATATGACCTGTCCAAAGATTTCAGGGCCCAGTTATTCAAAACTAACGATGTCGTTATTTAACGTATCGTTAAAACTTAGACAATCAAATATGACATATATACTAATATTTTTTGCTGAAAAAAATGTGAGTAGCTTTTGCATTTGCAAAAGCTACACACATTTTTTCAGCAAAAATACCTGTGATTATATATTGTACTTACTAGAACAGTTAATATTTTGACCACTAACGAGCTCGTTAAGCTAACGACGCTTTGAACAACTGGGTCCAGATAGCAAAGTCCACTCATCCATTAATGTGTTTAATAGCTAAAAAAAGTTTTATTTACGATGTAATATGGTGGAGATGCCAGCGCTTGCATCACTCTAGATAAGAGGGATAAAAAAAAAAAAAAAAAAAAAAAAAAAAAAAATATTTTCAAGAAAAGAGGGATATCAAGACACATAAGTTTCTAGAAAAGAGAGATATGAAAATAAACATTTTTCATATTTCTATATGAAACCATAGTTTGTGGGTACTCATTTGGAAATAGCTCCGAGATCATTTCTCAGTGGATTTTTATATAAGTATTAATGCCGGTATGCATTTGCTATCGACCAATCACATTGCACTGAATTGGTGTATGCCTGCTGCGTGGGAATTATAAGCGATGCCAAGTGTTATTTTGTGTCATTTTGATAAGTGATATGTGACAAATAGCTTACAACGACTCTCAATAAAGGCTTTGTAGTATGACTAATTCCTTATTTGGATTCTTGACAGTGGCATAGGCTCATATTATCCTGTCTGAGAAGTAAGTGAACGTAATTCTCAGACAAGAAATATTGCCCCTGTGTCATGTCAAGAACTCAGATTAATAATACTGTATGCATGCGAATAACCAATCATGTACCTTATTTGCCCTAAAAGCTCTTACACCTTAACTCTTCACCATAGATAGTTGTCTTAAACTCTGAACAAATTTTAAATATTGGGATAATCAGAAAAAACTACATAAACGGAACATATCCATCCCAAGGCACTGGTTAATGAAAGGGTTTAATACAAAAAAATGACTATAAACAAAAGCGCTTCTTCGAATATAGAACGAACAATCAAAAATAGAACAAACAAACTAAGAGGGTCAGCAACAAACGTACCACCATGGAACAATCACTAGGTCCATTCCATTTCCCGTATTACCCCGATGAGTGGCAAACAGGGTAAACCAAGTTAGACTGAATAAACTCCCCCACACTACGTGTTGGAAGAGTCAAATTTAATTTTGGTTATTAATCAGACAATGTGACTTATATGTTCCTAGAGAAAAAATGGCTAAACTATTTGCAGACTGGATACCCTGATCAGACGCCGCATATTGCGGCGTCTGATCTGGGTATCCACTGTTTGCTAATTACCCTTTCCGGGTGTCCAGACTAAAGTGGGTTGACCCTGGTCACGTGCAGCATTGGCTCAGGCCTGACTATCTTGATATTTAGGGTAAATACGGTATACACGAATCGATTTGAACCTTCCTGTCAAGGTATATATTTTTTTCCTAATTAACAGTTTGATTGATGTTATTCCACTGGGGTTTATATTTCATAATAAAGCGAAATAAGCGCACATATGTACTAAACGGAATTACATGAGTTTTTCGACTTCTTTTGTTTGACTAAAAAACAATGATTATTATTATTATTTATTTATTTATTTATTTATTTATGCTTTTCTAAACATATACCTACAAAACATCTGAAAACAGGCTTAAAGCATGCATGCATGTAATGACAGTTTGCAACATTCTTTAATGTATTACGTATAAAAAAAACAAAAAAAAAAACAAATAGTATAGAAGATTTCCAGAATGAGCCACAATCACAGAACATAGCATACTAAGGACATCAAGAGGACAAGCAACAGTACACATGCTACAAACCAAAGAAAAGCAAAGTTACCATCTCCTCTTTCCTAACGATGTGATCACAGAATATGAGACAATGGACAGGACAAATCATTACAAAAAGCCCTGCAGCGAGGAGCTGCACCACCTCCCTCCCGCCCTTCCCCGCCCACATACACACACCCCTCCCCCTCCGCCCGACACACACACACACACACACACAAAACAACACTGCCTTAGAGCGATCAGCATTAAAAATCGGTTTAAATCGATTTTGCTGTCGTTATATACAGCAAGAAGCATCTTCAAAAACGAAGATAAGCGACGAAGAAAAATAGTAGATATTTTTTTTTGCAATTTGGTATGTACTGGAGACTGATCTTGTGGCATAAGAACTCATGGATGACTTGGATCAGGTAACAAGAACTACCCAAATTATTGTGCGTCCAAACCCATGCACACAAACATACCCATGACAACCTATAAAGCCATCGACTTTATTCCGATTATTCACGTTAAACAGAGGTACACTGAAGGAAATGTACTTTGGTTTAGTTCTTTGAAACATTATTACATGCTACTGCATTATTTAATCACGCAAAAGCTTTTTAAAACTAACCTTGTTTATTTTTACAAAGCTAACCTTGTTAATCTTTTCTTGCGAAAGCAGTACTTACAGAAGCATACTAGTACAATCGAAAATATTGGAAAAGTGAATTTTATCAAACAGTCATTGTTTCTTCTGAGGTCTGTTTCATATTTTAATACTATTTACAGCGATACGTTTAAAAAACAGATATCAACTATCCCAAAACACTGAACTTAGTTAAGAAAATCAACTTTTTAATCATATGAAAAATAATGTTTTCAGCAAAATATGAATATCTCACGACATATACTGGTTTCCATACAGATAATAATGCATTTATGGATCAGCGAATGGTTTTAACCAACTTCGTCGAAAAAGTCGGTCAGCGGACAGTGAACCAAGCAGGCACATAACGCTGAAACAATGTCGATTCAACGTTACTTCAATGCCAAGACATAATGTTAAAGCAACAACAATTTAACGTTAATTCAACATCAAGACGTTGATTAATCATCGAATAGGCATTGTTTCAACGTTGTATGCCCGCTGGGTTGTATTGGCTTCTGGGCGTTTGTCGTTTTGCGACGTCCTATATAGTGCGGGTTCCAGTACAACCTTTTTTGCTAACCTAAGAATCGGAAAGATATACGAGTTATTTCGATACAGGAAGAAAGCCTTGATGTGTCTGTACATAAAAGAACTGCTAATAGATACGCAAACATTGCATTTCGCGAAAACTTGCACAATTCTGTGGCGGCCAAGTTGATACTTAACAAATTCTAAGTATACTGAATCTTCTGTATTCCGGTTTAAACCAAAAAAACAACAATGCTCAAAACAGGAAGCAGAATGTTGATTTTCACATTTGCATATGCAAACATGAAGCCATGAGTGACTCTTCGGCTGTTTTCCGCAATTAAGGGGGAGTACCCTTTGTTCCTGTCTGACATCAATTTTTAAATTTCGCATGCAAACTGCATGTCACATAAAGCTTCTACCGTTTCCTATAAAATTTATTAGAAGGTATACAGAAATGGATTAGCACCTAAAAATGCTCGATTTTTCGTCCAACATAACTTGTACGAAAACGTTTGATTGCAAATTTTATGACACCATTTTCCAAGATATCTTACAGGCGTTCATGCTTATGTTTTTTGTTGTTTGTTTTATCTTATAAAAAAATTGGTATAGAATAATGCATTATGTTAACGTAAGTCTTAAAAATGCATGTTGCGGAGATCGTCGCGCATTTTGTCATGCCCATAATTTCAAATCTTTTGTTGACGAACTATACTCGGTAAGCATGTATGAAGATCAAATATAATAAGTGACGTAATTCTGCTAACAGAAATGTTCATCAAAATTCCATAAGATACATTCCGTTTTTCAAAACGCGACAATAATTTTATGCAATCAGTGCTAACTTATATTCAGACGTGAACTGTAAAGATTAAATTATCTCGAGTCGGGTGTATTTTACCTGTTAGTATATACATGTACCTGTGTACTATACACTTAACAGAACTTACAGTTGCTTGGCAAAACTCTAAACCAGTGCAAAATGCAGGCATCTTTTCAAAAATGCAATTAATTTCGAATTGCTATAAAGCAGAGTTGTATGAATCAATATCCAAGCTTTTCTATATATACAAAAAGACAGCCGTATCTCTTTCCGATTGTAGGGTTACGTTTTTTTTAGCAAGTACAGGAATTGAGAGCCCCGACAAAAGTATAGCATTTCACGACATACGGCGGCACACAATCATTTGGCTCCAAATGTGCGTGTGTCACAAGTGATTGGTGAAGAAAACGACCTCTGAAAAGTATGCACTCTTCGAGTTGCGTAACATGTGTAAGTTTTAATGCCACGAAAACTGAACAAGCTGCGACAATATGAGTTCTCCCAAGCTGGCTGATTACAATGGAATCTTTCTGCACAATTAAGCAGAACAGTTGGGAATTAATGTTGCCTAAAGAGTATAAGTCACAGTGTTTGAACGTAATGGTAGCAATATGATAAAAAAATATCTTCAGTAATTTTGAATCTTTTAAAGTAAGTTGCATGTACTCATTTATACATTATTTTACGTAAAGGAGTTAGCAAATGTTGTAACATTCCATGCTATGTTGATTGCAGTGCATTATATACCACTGTTTCGTTTATGAAACATACAGCGAACGCTGGCCAACTGGCAAAGTAACAATTGTGAGACTGAGACTGTTCCAAGAGATAATGCAAATCATTCTGAACAACGTAAACATGCATAGTGCAGTTCCAAGTTTTAGCACTATCTCTTAACAAAACCTCTTCTAAACTACATTGGTGTGCATTATCTAATCACGAAAACATTCCTATATAATACTGACCCCCCTTAAACCCCCCTTTTATATAGGAAAACTGGGGTTTGCAAGGGTATACATTATTTTTCTTATTTCTGCTAAAAACATAGATTGTGGGTACTCTTTAGAACCGCCTCATAGAGGCGGTTCTAACGAGTACACACAATCTATGTTTTGAGCAGAAATTTGAAACATATCAGAGTTTTTATCTGAAAAATTTGATTTTTTGGTGGTAAAAACAATATATTTGAATAGGCATGTTTTCGTAATGTGAGCAGCAACGTTAGGTATCCTCGGAAATGTGGCCGAGCGAACATTCAGTTCACCCTAAGCATTAGCGCATGCTGATCATAATCTTGACTGGGAACATTTGGATAGCCCAGCATGCAAAATATCTTCATGTGGAAAACGAAATACATGTATCTGATGAGACTGCATGGATGCGTAGGCTGATCAAAGGGAGTTTTCATTTTCGTGCAGATCCAAGTTCTAACACTATCTTCTAAAAGAACCTATTCGAAGTTAGAATGGTGGGCATTATCATGTAATTAGAAGATCAATGCAATTAAGTATCGTTTTATTGCTAATATTATACCTAAACAGTAGCATTATCAGATGCATTAAGAGTCGGTAATGAGTGATATATTATGACTAAAAACGTAAGAAAACGACGTACACTCTGATATGTACACCAGACGAAGATTCAAATAAGCCTGCGCATCCGCGCAATGTGGTCAGTGTTCGTTGTCCGCTTGAAGAATTTTTGCATTATTCACTATCCGAGACCCACCCAGTGAAGATTCAGATCAGACTACACGAATGCGCAGTCTGATCAGAATCTTCGCTGGGCGCTGGGCGCAGATGCGCAAAGGTACGTTTTCTCAAGTTTCGGCTCATATCTATTTGATAATGCCATTTGATCAATAAAACAAAGAATGAATAAACTGACACTAGCTTATGGAACATATCTAGATAGTAATTGTATAAATTGAAGCTGTAGAGCACAAAGGGAGGCTTCATGTCTAGCAGTACCTGTCTTCATACACGTTGTATGTTTTGTGAAATAAACCTAGCAGATAAAATGCTAAGTTTTGGCAAATATCTAAGTTCAACACCCATAGGCATGAAAGATGGTATGTGTAAGTATATTTATCGTGCTGATAACTCAGTTAACGGAAGCATTGCAGTAATTTATGTATTTGTTTTTTGGTTGGTACTAACATAAAGAAAATGTAAAAACAAATGTAAAATAAAACTGAAATGATCCCCAGTGTTCCTGCTGTACTTGAAATCTCAGTTTTCTTCACTATGGTATAGTTTTTATGAAATCGTAAGCAAGTCTTACCAAGGCATTGACAGTAGAAATGTATGCGTACACACACAGGCACACTCCTCATGCTCAGATTTGTCTGACAAAAATCGTTATAAATATAAGCACAGCGATGTGAACAGACAACAGAGTTCAGTCTTACATTGTAAATTATATTTAATTGTGCAGAACACAGCATTTCTAGACTGACTCCATTTGTTTCTGCATTTATATTTTTTTTGTCATTTTTTCTATCACTACCTGTAGCATCATTTGTAATTTTAATTCACTGCAGAAACTCTCTTTATACTAAGGGACATAACAGATTAAAATATCTTTACCTGCACTGAATTATGAAAAAAGTGGCTGACAGGTTGAAGAAATACACTTGTAATAATCATATTCCGGGAAAATAACCTACCTATGTACAAGTACACTAATTACCCTAATTATTTGACAGGAACGCCTGCACCATGAAGAGCCATTTTAAATCGATCCTAAATAATGACCGTGTATATCCTTAATATTGGGACTACCCAATTTTGGACCACTCCATATGACTACCTATGGATGTGTCTAAAATAAATCGATGAGTGGCAAACAGTGTAGACCCTGATCAGACGCCGCGTTCTGCGGCGTCTGATCAGGGTCTACCCTGTTTGCTCTGGCCTGTCCATCTAAATACGTAGAATTATAAAAGCGGTTTGACAGGGTCCGCCTTGTTCACTATCTCTGCTAATATTTCAGAAACATGATAATGTAAGAGCATTGATGTATTGAAATTTATGTCAATTGTATAACAAGGAGACACTTCATCCGAAGATTTACGGTAAAAACTATGGCTTACCTTTAGCTGTAAGGCGCCGCGTCTTGACTTTCAAGTTAGAAATTTCTCCTACAGAAAACATCATAATCCTCGATCAGAAAATAGCGACATATTTCACTGAAAACCTATCACTGAAATATCCACCAAAAAGGTGAAAAAATCTGGAAATTTCCAAATGTGACTTCAGGAACGTAATCCCAGCATTCCACGGCTCGTTATGTTGCATATCTCTCCGACTTGACAGGAAAGATGCATACATCTACATTGCTAATTTCCATTTAGTTGTCTCCATATGTTGACGCAACCTCATACAATTTAACCTTGAATTTCTTACACATTATATGTCTATTTAATGTGTTCGAAGTCCTTTGCCGTTTTAGAAATAGCCAATTCCATTAACTTCAGTCTACCTCAATACTATATTATACGGCCAAACAATACTACCTTAGCTCAAGGATCTGAGGAAGCTGTTATGGTTATTTTCTTCAATAAGCTTCTAATAGCATAAAAAATGACAGAAACTTATTAGCACTCAGTACGCTGACGACAAAATGTGCAGACCACAAATAATTCATATTTTTGTTATTTTTCCAAGAAAAATAGGACTTTAAATCTCATGCAAATTTGCATGAAATGTCAAGTCCTGTTTTCTTGGAAAAATAACAAAACTTTTCATAATTTAATTTGCAAATACATAAATTTAGCATATCAAGAGTTAAAAGCAGCGAACAGCTTTAACTCTTTCAGCCTTACAGGCTTAAACAGATACCAATGCAAACAGTGTAGACCCTGATGACGGCTCGCACTGTTTGCATGGGTATCTACGTTTTTTGTCATTCTATTCTTTTGACTGACACTCCTATTTTCAACAGTGGGTTATTCCAAATTCAAAGATGGAAGAATCCACTTTATAAACTCAGGCGTGAAAGAGTTTCATGCAATAGTTTGACCATTTCGATCCAGTAGAACGTACATTAGCCAACATTAAGAATCTCTCATCTATGATCCTAATAAGTATGTAAATAAACAATTTCAAGTCAAACATTTAACCTGAGTTTCTGAAATGGATTTTTTTCCATCTATGAATTTGGACCCATCCATTATTTCAAATAGGAGTTTCAGTCAGAATTTAATAACAGAATTACAAATATTGTAGATCCTGATGAGACGGCTCGTGACGAGCCGTCTCATCTGGATCTACACTGTTTGTAAAGTTATCTGTTTTGATCTGTTGGGATGGAAGGGTTTATCAGTGTAAGAGTTTTGTGTCTGTACTTAAAAGTCTATAAAGCGGTCGCAGTCCTTTATCGTTTTAGAAATAGCCAATTCCATCAGTCTCCGTCTATTTCAGTGACAGTAATGCTCTTACCGCATATTATTAAAAAGCAGAAACACATCATGTACAACAATAGAAAAAGGTCTCTGTGCCATATTCGAACAGCGAAGACCCAAATCAACCTAGGCATTTGCTCAGGACATTCTAAGTATTTATCCTAAATATTCGGACAACTTAACTCCTTACCATACTTGTCCAGAAACTTGACCAACGGATTCTAATAGAAATAGTTTCTAAAAGAGATGACCCTTGAGAGCAACGCGCATACTCACAAAACTGAAATAGCTGAAGTATCCATTTGGTTGCTTGTTAGTGTGTCTAAAAGTTGCTGGATAAATAATAAACTGTGTAGATACCGATCAGGCGCCGCGTTCTGTGGCGTCTGATCGGGATCTTTACTGTTTACTCAGGCCTATCTGTCCAAATACTTAAAGTAAGTGCCCAACGAATGTTGCGGTCAGACCATATGAATGCGAAAGTTGATTCGGGCTAGGTTTGCTCACCTATTGCATAATGGCTATTTTCTTGGTTTGCACATCCTACTGTTTTAGCTATCGCAGGGTTAACCTTAATGCATGGCACGGAGTTTTAATAAGCTGAGAAGCATTCCAATGGAAATAAAGGTTATGGTCAAAATACAATATTGTCCTCACAACCCCTGTCAAACTAATTATTGAAAATATTACAGTAAGTATTATATCGATAGGTCTGTACAGTTAAATATAAGGTTCTTTATTGGACAAAAAGTGCCTTTCTACGTCCTCGGCGATATGACTAAATCTTACTAGGATATAATGACTACCGTATTTACCCTAAGTATTAGGACACCTTAATTCCTTACCATACTTGTTCTTAAATTTGAACAAGTCTAGTTTCCTCGCGGTAGATGTGTTTTAAATTGTATTAGGTGAGTAGTAAACAGAGTAGACCCAGATTAGATGCCACATTGTGCGGAGTCGGATAGGGTCTATAGGTTTACACAGGCCTGTTTATCCTTATACTTGGGTAAATACGGTAATGTAAATTTCTGGTTCCCTAGCTACACAGTCCCGTTTATGTTAGAACTGCGTATGTTCTGATCAGACAATTCATTTATGCTGTATTTTTATTTTCAGGCAAACATACGACCGCAGCATATCGGCAGCCAGGTTCGAGTTTCTTGGTTAAGTTATCAAGTTATGAGTTGATAAACGGGACAGATTTTCTGCCATTGTCACAGGGGAGACAGTTTTGTATATGTACTGGCTGATTTTCTTCCTGCACACCTGCACAACTACCACTCTTAAAAGCGGTCAGTTGTAAAAGGAAAGAATTTACCCTAATAGGCGCAAATTCTCTATTTTTAGAGTTGTCCCCGTGAAAGTAAATTCATTCCTTTCAAAGTTGACGCCGTTTATCGACGGGAGATATACATAGTAAAATTGGGGTTTACAGTGGTATACATTATTTTCCTTATTACTGCATAAAACATAGATTGTGGGTACTCGTTAGAACCGCCTCGCCGAGGCGGTTCTAACGAGTACCCACAATCTATGTTTTGAGCAGAAATATGAAAAATATCAGAGCTTTTTATCTGAAATTTTTCAGTTTTTTGGAAGTGAAATTTTTTCATATATTTGAATAGGCGTGTTTTCGTAATGAGAGCTCTAAAACAGGGCTTATGATCCAGCGTGTCGTTAAAACCCACATGTCGAAACATTAGTGCTATGGTTAGCATTTGACTGTCTTATAATACATCACGTGAACCTACTCATAATTTCTGACGTCTCCTCCTTGATTTCTCCTTTTTACTTAAGTGGTGAAATGATAAATAAATTAAGCATTTATTTTTTTTTTTGTTAGCGTTTTAAATCCCATAAACATTTTAGAAAAGCTATTGTTTATCCAAAAAACACTCAACGAAAAAGGGTGGAGCGTAACTTTGCGCAAAAACATTAGAGGCCCGGGTGCCAAAGTTGAAAGTTTAAGCTTTAACCTGTTGATAATATTCCAGATTCCAGAAAGTATAAATGTGAACTTGATCATGTCTACATGATTGGTTTTATTGTTTTGCGCTACAAAATAAATCTGGTTTAGTTATAGTGAGCTGGATCATGTAAGCGACATGATTTTCGTTCTATAGAATAGTTTTAACTATATAACTACGAATATACTCCTGCGTTGAGGCTGGCAAAAGATCAATTTGAAGAAAGAACAACATTTAACACAGCCTGATAGTAAGTTTGTTGGGTAAACACTGCGAGTAAACATAACAAAAAGGATTGTGTTTATCTTCACTACAGCTGTTGTTGGTGTCATGTGGCGACCATAAAACGTTTTCCCGTTTTTTTTGTTTTGTTTGTTTGTGTGTGTGTGTGGCGGGGGTAGGTGTGTGTGTGTGGGGGGGGGGTGGGGGTAGGGCACTTTCACGAATATTTCACTTATATCGAGTCGATCGTTCATTAAAGGTGGGCGAAAACCGGAGAACCCAGGGAAAACTGACCATCCATAAGCAGAACTTGGCTTATGGCAAATGTTGGCCCCCTTCCGAACAGATCCATCACTACATATTATGAACCTTTATCCACGCATATTATCATATATGAATGAAAAAAAAAAAAAAAAAAAAAAAAAAAAAAACATAACAGAAGTCCCTATCAGAAGATATGTCAAGTCAAAGTTTAGCCTTTGTTATATATTCTATACCTTTGGTTTTCCATTAATTCACATTGCAAATGCATGAAAAAATGTTCAGAAATAAAATCTGTTCCAGAATCAAAATGTTTACGCATTTATATTGAGGAATGATTTAACTTACAGGAATAGGTGTTTGTTTGGGTTTATTAAGACCGAAAAATGACCGAAAATTGCTACAGTTGACCAAAATAGGCTAATTTTGGCATTTTTGGCAACTTTCAAGACTTGGCTAGCATAGAGCACACCTGAATGCCAAAATGATATTGATATATGAAGTAGATCTTATCACAGGCTATAACATATTTCAATATATTTTTGGTACTCAGTGTTCTCTATACTAGTCAAGAGTTGGAAGTTGTCAAAAATGCTGAAAATGGCACATTTCCACCTGTTCCTCAAAGTGTAATGTCTATTTTAGCATATAAAAGGGTTATTCTAAAAAACGAGTGCCCAAAACCAAAAACTACAACCATTACACTAATTATTTACAGGAAAAGTATGGTGATTGAAATACTTTGATTTTTACATTAAAATTTAGACATCCTTAATTCACGTCGTCCTTTGACATTCCTATAACTACTTATTTTAGTTATGATGAGGTAAGCCTAAAAAGGGTTGTGAAATTCATTACGAAAACAAGCCTATTCAAATATATTGAAAATTTCACCTCCAAAAACTGAAACTTTTCAGATAAAAAAACTCTGATATTTTTTCATATTTCTGCTCAAAACATAGATTGTGGGTACTCGTTAGAACCGCCTCGCCGAGGCGGTTCTAAAGAGTACCCACAAGCTATGTTTTGAGCAGAAATAAGAAAAATAATGCATACCCCTGTAAACCCCAGTTTTACTATATAAAAGTGGGGTTTACGGGGGTCAAAATTGTATAAGCGTGTTTTCGCGATGTAGCTGCACTTATTTTTCATTATGAGCCAAGGTTCATTCTCATTTTGACGAGATGGCATTTAGACCTCTCCAAATCACCCTTTGTACTTACGACTTAGCCGATTTAGCAAACATTTGCACGTAAAGAACCCAAGACTAATGTTATTATCATCAGCTTTTACATTTATTTTGTGCGAAGCGTAGATCAAAATTTTTGCGAAAGCCATCACGAAAACATGCCTATATAAATTTGATCACATTAAACCCCACCTTTATATAGTAAAACTGGGGTTTACAGGGGTATACATTATTTTTCTTATTTCTGCTCAAAAACATAGATTGTGGGTACTCGTTAGAACCGCCTCGGCGAGGTGGTTCTAACGAGTACCCACAATCTATGTTTTGAGCAGAAATATGAATAATATCTGAGTTTTTTTAGCTGAAAATTTTCAGTTTTCTTGGAGATGAAATTTTCTATATATTTGAATAGACGTGTTTTCATAATGTAATACGTAGAATATAAAGGTCTCCAGTCAAAAGAACCGCGTCAGGCGAAAACGTTCTTTGGGCATATGCGGATTGCTGCGGACCAGATCAGCCTTCTCAAGCTCGCAGTCTGATCAGGACCTTGACTTTCCGCTTATAGTATCATTGGGTACTGTAAAACACAACGAAGTATAGCAACGTTCCAGATCAGACTATATACCTCCGCTGGCTAATCTGGATCCTTCCTGTTTTGCATTTACCGCAAAGACACATTTCGCATGTCGCAACCATTAGGGATATTCATTTTATGAATATAATATCTTACTGTATGAACCAAGGCGGTTCTAACGAGTACACACAATGTATGTTTTAGAGCAGAAATAAGAAATATAATGTATACCCCAGTAAACCCCAGTTTTACTATATAAGAGTGGGGTTTGAGGGGGTCAAAATTATATAGGTATGTTTTCGTGATGAAAAATTCCCTTTAAAACCCAACAAAAAAATGTTTAACTTTAATCAAAATGCTCCAATTCGTCAATCAAAACAATAAATAAAAAAAAAAAAGAAAAAAAAAAAAAAAAAAAAAGAAATAATGGGGAATCACGGGATTGAGAAATTATAAGGGAAGATCATATGACGTCCGAACCGAATCTGCAAAACTTCACCTGCTTTCAGTCTTACGAGTTTGTTCATTGACCTAAACCTTTACCACTCTCTGGGTTAATTCTGTAGACTAGAAATTTGTAGTATTTTTTTTTTTTCTGATTTTTTATACAGGATTTGACATTTCATGCAAATTGTCTCCAAGAGACAATTTGCATGAAATCTCAAATACTGTTTATTGGATAAATAAGAAAATGTCAAATGTCATCTACTGAAAATTGTACCCAGAGTGTTAAGCGTTAGGAAACATTCCTTTCAGAACCTGTAATTTTCCCGTTGGTACATTTTACGTAGCCAACGATTTTATAAGCGGCCAGCAGTGACCATAGATATACAGGTTGACCTTGACCTTCACCATACATGCCAAGGTCATTTTGAATGATATGCATATGATATGCCTTCAAAACACAGGTATTTTGCATTGCGCATCAGATAGCTTATTCAAATCGCTGATTACTACTTAATTGAATGAATAGAGCCGTAATTTCAGAAAAGTACCTTCGGACATATGCGCCCAGCGAAGATTCAGATCAGACCTGCGCATTCGCGCAGTCTGATCAGAATCTTCCCTGGGCGCATTTGGGGTAGTCAAAAATGCAAAGTTTCTTCATGCGGACAATGAAGACTGATCAGAGCTGCGCCAATGCGCAGGCTGATTTCAGTCGTCGTTAGACGCAGATGTCAGAAGGTACATTTGTTCATGTTGTCGTTCACACAATGAAAGGAATACATTTCCCTTAGGTCCATGAATATTGAACTGATTATAAATCAATACAATAGTCATTTTGAAACTCATTAAGATAACTATTTGCTATACACGTAAACTATGTATCTTTTTTTTCTCATCAATATCAAAGTTTGTAATAAAACGACTGAGTTAATGCCCTTTACGGACACAAAGTGATGCTTTTTCACAATGGTAAGGAGGGAAGTCTGGAAGTAAATCGCCTGAATCTCTGGAAATATTTCATAATGATAATATCATCAACATCGTCAACAATAACAACGACAACAACACTGTTCTTGTCATTGTCATTATTACTATTATTATCATTTTTATTATCTAATAATAGGTTAAAACCTACTTGAACAGCAGAGACCAAGATACACCTCCCATAGACGCAGTACGGCCAGGACCTTCACCATTTGCATATTGCTAACAGATCTTTCGAACATTGCAAAATCATACGGACAACTACAAAAGGCCTTATCAGGCTTATTAGGATGTTCAAACCGGCATAGATGTTTGCTGTTCTTAGAAGAAGATCATGAAAGCACTGCATTTGCGTACAGAGTATCCTGTCAATGTTGATTCATGCGACTCAAACCAAAAATACTTTTATAAGAAGTTATTCTTATAGGCCGAACAATCGGACATAAATAATGAAACCTATTTTCAAAACAGCATTACGAAAACACGCCTATTCAAATATATTGAAAATTTTACAAGCAAAAAAAGGAAAATTTTCAGAAAAAATTCTGATATTTTTTTTATATTTCTGCTCAAAACATAGGCTGTAGGTACTCGTTAGAACTGCCTTGCTGAGGTGGTTCTAACGAGTATCCACCATCTATGTTTTTAGCAAAATAAGATAAGTAATGTATTTCAGTGTAAATCCCAGTTTTACTTATAAAAGTGGGGTTAAATGGGTCAAAATTTTTTGATGTGCTTTCGTGATGTATGGTTTCTTCTTAGTAATTCCGCTGCTATCTCAAACACCGCCGAAAATCAAAATCTAAGTAATGAAAAAAGTAGATAAAGAAGGCAGCAAAAAGAAAAAAACAATTATTTGATGTGCGTTTCAGGCACGTTGATTTCATATGTACACTGTTATCAATGTATCCATGCACATGCATGTCGTATGTACAGTGTTATCCTTGTATCCATGAACATGTATGTCGTAAGTACAATGGTTATCATGGACAAATTTGTTTGCTGTCCTCACAAGCAAAACACTTTCAATAATCAGGAAATATTTAAAAAAAATACCCATTTCAGTTTCAACATTCTAACATATTCCATAAGCATTAAGTACACTGTTTTCTCTGTATTACATAGATAAGAATTGTATGTTTATCGAACTCTCAACATCATGCTATCAGTAGCGATAAGCAAACCTTCAATCTCTGGCCATTATAATTAACTAACATGTCAAAGTAATGTATTGTGATAATGCATCTCCATAGGGTATAGACAATCTGAGAGTTGTTGTGACGTCATACAGTAAGCTCATTTCTAATTCAACCGTAATTACTATTAAATTCGGACACATTAATGTATATTTTACAGCTCCACAAAGCTACTTTGGTTAAGTAAGAAATATAGTTTTAACAATTTCGTGCAATCACTTGATCAAAAACATGCAGCTGGAATGGCAAATAGTGCAGGACTTAATCACAATCTGACCCGCGAATCAAACTGCTACCTCAATTAGGCTAAGGAACAATTGCTTATGGTCTACACTGTTGGACCAGCAATGCGCTCAGAATACATGAAAACATGCCTATATAATTTTGACCCCCTTAAACCCCCACATTTATATAGTAAAACTTTGGTTTACAGGGGTATACATTATTTTTCTTATTTTTGCTCAAAACATAGATTGTGGGTACTTACAATCTATGTTTTGAGCAGAAATATGAAAAATATCAGATTTTCTTTTTATCTGAAAATTTTCATTTTTTGATGGTAAAATTATCAGTATATTTGAATAGGCGTGTTTTCGTAATGACCAAGTACCACCTTTACCTAAGTACTTGGACAGTCAGGCTTGAGCAAACAGTATATACTAGACCAGATACCACAGGACACTGTTTGCATCAGTTTTGTGACATGCCATCATGTAGTAAAATAGAGTTTTTCAAAGTTTAGGACAATTATGGTAAGAAGTTAAGAGAAACGGGTGCACTTTCAAGGGAGGTAAGTCTTTCAAACTTGGTTTGCTTCCCTGTTGTTAATGGGTTCTTCTCTAAAAGGAAAGAATTTTCTCCCAATGGGAAGCAAATTCTTTCCGTTTAGAATAGACCCCTTTTCAGGGATTTGTGTACAGGAAATCACAAGGAATAACAAAAGTTATCTCCCTTGACAGAAATGGAGAAAAGTCTATTAAGTGCATTCAGTCCCCTTAAAATATCTGAATATTTAGGGTAAATGTGGTAAACACTGGTTTTTCAAAATAATCTGTACAGGCAACTGTGACTAAAACTGTCAAATTACCCGTCGGAATTTAAAAATCGGCCTCTTGCTCTGTTGAGAAGCTGATTAGAAGCAATCACGTTAACATGTTAAGAGGAACGTACAATCTTTCAAGAGAGGAAGGCAGCTCTGTAAAACTCAGTTTTGTCTCCCTTCTGAATAGTGATCAACTACATGTACATGTATAAAACGAAAGAAGTTGCTCCCTGTGGTAAAATGAACCAGTGTGGTTCTTAACCTATTTTAGTCTGGAGACCCCCAAAAGGGTAACTGGCAAACAGTGCAGACCCAGATCAGATACAATGCGGCATCTGATCTGAGTCTTCACGTTTGCAAACAGTCTAGCCATTTTTCTGTAGGAACATCTAAATCATAAAGCTAGACTGACTTAAAATTTAAATTCGACTCTTCCAGTATATAGTGTTGGGGAGTTTGTTCAGTCTAAAATGGGTTAAAGCTAAGTCCAGACTATACCACAGTGGAATCGTCTACCTCCTGGTGTAGTCGCAGCTGAGGTTACACAAAAATTGAAGTCGCATTTTCTGCGAGCCTTCATTTTTTTTATTACGGTAGCTCATATAATTGATGCGCAACGCACGAAAAATGCCCTTATGTAATTCGCGGACAACGCAGGCCCTGATTAGCCTGCGCATATTTGCGCAGGCTAATCAGGGCCTGCGTTGCCCGCTAACAGAATAAATGGATATGGTAGTATTTGTCGACGAACAGAGAATGACCAGATCAGACAGCTCGGATGCGCACGCTCATCTGGACCTTCGCTTAAGGGCCTTTCTCCAATGTTGCGCATCATAAAATGAATTGTCATGTTCTATCACATATACTGCATCTGGGAGTCGAGTCTAAATCGTAAGTGAACTAGGCTACTAGAAATCTTTTAATAGCATTGACAGGGCCGTAAAACTGCAACTCAAATGAATCCTGTTTCTTTTCTTCATATATATTCAACTTCCTTTTTCCTTGAGAAGGCTGAACCTTGCGATTATTTCCTTTCCCTGTTAGCTTCGTTTATGTTCCATTTTTACAGAAGAGAGAATAGAATTTTGATGATAACTTATCTTAATGCATCTTATTTCGATAAAGCATGGAAACGAACTGTTGACCGCGAAATAAACTATAAATAATATTAACTCGGTTGTCTCCGGATATACGAGTACGACATGTCAAAATTACGATATGCGCAAGTTCTTATCTGAAGCTAGTATTCTGCTTTAACCTATATCGGGCCGTTATCGGCCCCGACAGGAATGCTGTCGGGCCGATATGCGCCAGTTCTTATCTGAAGCTAGTATTCTGCTTTAACCTATATCGGGCCGTTATCGGCCCCGACAGGAATCCTGTCGGGCCGATAACGTTCCGATACAAATTTAAGAACAGAACAGATCAGATGCTTTATTCTCTCAGATCATACACACATATGACATAAGAGGAAATTCAAGCAGAATGCTAGCTGGGCTCTTACAATACAGAAAGTTACTTTATTGCATCATCTTGGCTGAGGACGTGTATACTGCTTACGTTGTGAGTTCACAAGCTGATTCATGTGGATTGCATGGTTTATCACCTATCCATAAAATGTATACTACAGTTCTGCTGCGTTTGATCTGGATCTACACTGTTTGTCACTTACACGGCAATGTTAGACACGTCCACAGGAAGTAATAAACTTATTCTAATTTAGGACAACTATGGTAGTAGTTGAGGTATCCGAATACGTAGGGTAAATACAGTATATTCATTATGGAGTGGTCAGTCCTTTACATTTTTAAAGGTCCTTTACCTTCTATTTTTATCTTTGTGACAGTCATGCTGTTCCTGTGACTAATTAACGCTATGCATGCCGGGTAAAAAAGCTCAGCAGACGACAAGTTGACATGTTTTCTGCATATTTATTTATTTATTTACAGAAAATAGTCTTTGACATTTCATACTAATTATCTCTAGGTGCCAGGGCCTATTATCCGGAAAAAAATGAGAACAAAGATATAATCAGTATGTCGTCACGAAAACATGCCTATATAATATTGACCCCATTAAACCCCACTTTTATATTAGTAAAACTGGGGTTTACAGGGGAATACATTATTTTCTTATATCTGCTCAAAAACATAAATTGTGGGTAGTCGTTAGAACCGCCTCGTCAAGGCGGTTCTAACGAGTAGCCACAATCTATGTTTTGAGCAGAAATATGAAAAACATCAGAATTTTTTATCTGAAAATTTTCAATTTGTTTGGTGGTAAAATTTTCAGTATATTTGAATAGGGACGTTTTCATAATGTGTCGACTGAATTTACCTTGAGAATGGTTAAAGTTGAAATTAAAAAAAAACAAAACAAAAAAAAAAAAAAAATACAGAAAACAAACACATGAGTTGAAATGTGAGGAAAAACGTGCCTTTTGACAGTTACGCACAACGAAGACTCCAATCATCCTGCGCATCCGCGCAGTCCTACAGTATCAGACTCTTCGTTGTCCGCATGGAGAAACTTTGTATCCGTGGCTCTATTCAAAATGCGCGTAGTTAAGATTCGGATCAGACTGCCCGAATGCAGTCTGATCTTAATCTTGGCTTGGCGCACATGCTTTGCTGTATTTCGAGGTGCCTCAAAGTTTAATTAGATGCTGACAGTGTTCCAGCTGCGAGATGTGATGTTTTAATAAACTGTACAGTGTTCCACCTGCGTCAAGTGTTTAAACAAGCTTCAACGGCGAGGAAAAAGTTATTCCCAGAAACTATGTTGACTTAAAAAATCTAAATACGGTCTTAAATGAACATATGGGACTTGATTGAAACAGCAAACCTCCAGATAAGAAGGGTTATCCACAAAATATTTTCTTATTACTCTATGAAAACATGCTATTGTATTCATCTAAAGCGCCTTGGAGAAATAAGAAAATACAGTCGACTCTCGTTATCTCGAATTCCAAAGGACTCACTGAAACACTTCGAGATATCCGTACCTCGACATATCAAAGTTGAGAGAGTGAGGAGAACAATAAATTGAACAACCACATTCAACAAATGAATATGTAATTTGACTCCTGAAATTAGAAATATATATATATAAAATAATGTGGAAAAGAGGAGAAATTGCTCCTTAGGAGCAACTCTTTTCCACATTATTTTGTTACCTGTTGTCATGGTTTCATGTTAAAACAGGGACCAGATTTTCACTTCGAGATAAGCGGTAATTTGAAATAAGCGAGTTCGAGATAACGAGGTTCAACTGTATTGGTATATTGCGGTTGAAAAAAAAAAAAAAAAAAAAAAAAAAAGAAAAAGAAAAACGTCTCATCTGCATGCAGCTATGATACAGCAATTGTCACACTACGTGCTCAGCGATATTGCAAAACCTTAAGGAGACACTGCAGTAAGGCGAGGGTTTTCCCTAATTGGTTCAGGTATTGAAAACCACACTTCAGAAATAACAATATTCAATTTTTTTATTACATATTCCGGCAGCTCAGTCTGTGAATCATAGAAAAAAGGAACTTTCATTCTTTTGGTGGTAAAATTTTCAGTATATTTGAATAGGCCTGTTCTTGTAATGTAAATTAATAAATGAAGATGTCTTTGGGAAATATTTCTTGCATTATAATGAGAACACAGTAATCGAATTGTTTCAAAAAAAAAAAAAAAAAAAAAAAAAAAAAAAAAAAATGAATGCGTTTCATAAAAAATTGTTAGAAAAAAAAATATGTTTCCCACTAAACCTAAGATGCCCTTTGGTGGAGATATTTCCCTGACATATGAATGGGAACTTCTTTCTAGGGATGGGGGTTGCGGGGAATATATTTTTATAACAACTGTTATAAAACCTATTCAATTTTGCATTTTAACCGGAAATGAGAAACAGCATTTAAGTCAGATATACCAGGCATGCGCTCTGATTGTATTCATTTAACCATTATTTATCATCAGTGTTGTATTCTCGTCATTCTGATGCAAGAAATATTTCCCAGCGAGAAAGGTTATTAATGTAATTTACATCGTTTTGAACATGGTATAAATTTAGGAGTTTTTCAGGTGGGGTAAACAGACCTTAATTATCTCCCCATAATTATAAGCCAGAACCAAAAATATTCCTTTCTGCTATGATTCAGATATCGGGCTACCGAAATAGGTAATAAAAAATTGTAATGTTTGCAATCTGGTCTTCAACACCTGAGCCATTTAGGGAAAATCCTCGCCTTACTGCAATATCTCCTTTTCCTTATTGGAGCTGCACTTGTCCATAGTATAGGAACACATTTTGATTACTTCAAGTATTTTTTACGGAGAGCAAATTAACATTCGGCTATTTTGTTTCAGTAACCATTACCTTATTTAATCCTAACGTCCCACAGAAGGGATATTGACAAACAGTGTAGACCCAGATCAGATCGGGGTCTACAATGGTTTCAATTTAAGACATGAATTTATGTCAGACATAAGCATAATATAAATGAAACAAACACCCTTCTATTAGAAATGGACCTGTTCAAAGAGTTTAGAAGAGTCCACTCGGCATAAATAGGATTAAAATTAAACTAAAATGTTTCCACCTGACACATTTGCATATAACCACAAGAAATAAAAGTAACCTGAGAATATACAGTTTACATGTAGAAAAACAGGTAAGAGAAAAGTCCAGGGAGTGCCACAATCACAAACTGCAGCCCTTCCCAGACACCAAGAGGAAGAGGAAACCGACAAATCCAAACGAACACAAATCGAACAAACGTACGAACGCACTAAGATTAGCTCTCTCTTCCCAAAGCGAGGTATCGCAATGCTAAAGGGACTGAAAAACACAAGAACAAAATGACACAAGGTAAGACATAAAACAAATCGCCTTGTAGAATAAAGCACAAAGCAACAAAGAGTAAGACTAACGCCGGGACCACCGCCTTAGAACGGTGAGTAGAGTAAACCACCGGGTGGGGGGCGGGGGGGGGGTGGGGGTGGGGGGTTAAAGCACTAACATACAGTGAGTGGCAAGATACCTGTGTTTAAATTAATTTGAAACTGATCATAATTCCGACTACATTACCTATTTTTGTTCGTTTACATTTTTTATCAAGTCCCTCGAATGTACGACAAAAAACAATAGCTATCAAATGCGACGCATTTGTGTTTGTTGACAAGTAAATAATATAAAGAGATACACTTCAGAAGCATGACAATATGGAGAAAATGTCAATATTTTATTAAAAAATGGCTTGTATAAAAGAATGGAAACTACGGCTAAGAAAGTTACATTTTGTATAAACGTATTAACATTATGTATATTATTAATCCTTTCAGTCTGCAGACCTTTGCAAACAGCGTAGATCGAGATGACACGGCTCGCAACAAGCCGTCGTCTCATCACGATTTCTGGTGTTTGCCGTTCCGTTTTTTTTTTTGTTTTTGACTGGTACCGTGTCCCCTATTTGCAACAGTGGACATGTCTAAATGTAAAGTTGGAAGAGGCCATCTCAGAAACTTAGGGTTAACTCATTAAAGTCTAGTAGACCCTTCTAGCTTACTCTCTGGGCAGGCACACGTTTTATGTTTTTAATGGACTAATAGTGCAGACCCTGACCATACCCTGTGTTATATGGCTAAAAAATAAAACATTGCGTACTGAATAAGTTCATCGGGATAGAATACCCCATTAATCCAAAGAATTTTTTTTTACTTTTCCCAAGAAACGTTCTCATTTACAAAGTTACCTATCTCCACATTATAAAGCTCCTCAAATTTGTGCTTATTACAATTTTCCTTATGATTCCGTGGTAAAATGTATCAGCAATAATTTGGTACGGCAACGAGTAGTCCTATTTCTCCAATTATCGCGAACTTGTATATGGAGTTTTCTTGGAACAACATCCTATCGCTACAGCACCGGTCACATATGCACCTCGATTGTGGCAACGGTATGTGGACTATATTTTAGAAATCATTAAGAAAGGACAAAGTGAATAAGAGAAGGAACTTACAATCAGATCCACATCAAGCCCCCAACACCAAAGGAAAAGAGAGACAAATACAACAAAGCAGCCTCAAAATGAGTAAGCAGTGTTGGCAACTCTTTCCAAGAAAGATGGGAACTCTGTTAGCCAAATTTAAGTTAGTCTTGCTCCTTGTTGCTTTGTGGTTTATTCTACGAGGCGATTTGTTTTGTGTCTTTCCGTGTGTCATTTTGTTCTTGTGTTTTTCAGTCCTTTTAGTATTGCGATTACCTCGCTTGGGGAAGAGAGAGCTAATCTTAGTGCTTTTCGTACGTTTGTTCGGTTTGTGCTTGTTTAGATTTGTCGGTTTCCTCTTCCTCTTGGGATCTGGGAAGGGCTGCGGTTTGTGATTGTGGCACTCCCTGGACTTTTCTCTTACCTTTTTTTTTTTTTTTTTTTTTTTTGTTTTTTTTTTGTTTTAACTAAATATATTATCAACCTACATAATTGTTAAAAGAAAAACATGAGAAAATGAAACGCTACATTACAATTTAAGAAGTGCCGCAATGAAAGGACCGCCTTGGAACGGCCAGGATAGAATTATTAGGGGGCTTAAGCCAGCTTTACGGGATCCCTACCCTCGCCCTTAGCTTCCATGGTGGTAAAACATATACTTTTTCGGTCGGTGTGGAGGTCTTCTAACTTATCCATGACTCATTACGGGCAACAAATAAATCGCAAATAAAGCCTACAATGAAGAAAAGTTGAGGACTCAATAGAAACAACGTGTTGAGACATTTGGAGATCCCTGGGTTGTCAAACAGCAACGCTGGAATACTGGAGCAAAACAAAACCACCAGTTGAACCCTGTCAGCCAAGGAACAGAAATAAAAAGTTCCCGCCCAGACCATGTAATGAATAGCTTTTAAGTCGAGGCCATCATAGACTGAACCCCGACCCACCGGCCATAGTTAAAGAAGCACGCAGAGTGGTCAACCGTGATTTGATTAACTGCTAAGCAAACAGACTGTTTTATGACATCAAAGCTATATCCCTTTCGGTTTTAACATATGACAATTTTACTAAAATGATAAAAAATCAGGTTTTCCAACAATTTTCCTAAACTTATACACTAAGTCAACATACAATTCAGGTTCCGACAGGCACAGAAGCAGAAGTGTTTTTATTCCGGTATCGTATTTAGAGATCAACTCGTAGTGTCGGTCGACGATAAAACTTAATTGTTTTTCCTAAGTTTATGATACTGTACCGATGTAGACAAGCTTACATAGTAGCTAAATCTAGCTGATGTCACCGGGAGTATCTAATTCAAATATGAAGAGGAAAAAGAAGGAAAATACGTATCCAAGATACACTGATTGTGAGAAAGGATGATTGGCAAGTGAAATTATTTATATAATATAAGTCAAGTATTACGGACAATTATCTCCATCTTTGATTCACGCCATCCGATACAACATAATCTCTGTGTAATCATAACATTACCGGGTATGTGTTTTTGGTTGTTACGGAGAAAAAGGACAGGTTATTCCATATGTCAAAGGCTTATTAGAAGGCGTAGCCAGGGTAATGAAAAACATTACATCTCAGTATCTATGCGACCACATTACATGCTGAGGAAACCTTAGTCCATCCCAAACATAAAGTAGAAAAGGAAAATACCTATGCTGTCGTGTACGTTTGGTCTCGCGTTCCGTACCACAATTGTAAATTGAGATATATAGGTGAAACCGACAGAAAATTCAACACAAGTCTTATTGATTATCAGAAAGATGCCAAAACCTGTACCACAAATATACCAGGTTAAAGCGAAATTCATCTGAAACATGTTTTAACAAACAGTGACAAGTCGTAGTGCTCAGGCAAAACATGTCATCGGTTGCAATGGGGCAATAGTAGTTGACTGGCAGACTAATCAGAGACTCAGACCAGTCAAAAAGCTATCAGGACCTCAGGACAAGTCACTCCACACCTCACACGTTATAAACCGGGATCAAGGGGGCATACAGCCTCAAAAACATCTACAGGCCTTTGTTCACCACTATGAAAAAGTCTAGTGGTAAGCAGACCAAGCCTCGTGACATCAGGTAAAGGTCGCAGTCTGATGATAGTTTTCGATGAGAACCTATACTGATACAGTATTTGAAAACGTCTCTTGCGATAAGCCAAAAGAATTATTTGGATTAGAATATTTCGTAAATGAAAACTTCCATTTGAACAATTAAAATCTAAAAAGGTTGTCCTTGGAAAACTGATTACATAAAATAACTGTAATGAGAATCTCGGTTTCACCGACACTCTTAATATGGCAGAAATAAACAGTCTATTCTCATTTTCTCTACATCCAAGGGACTCTTTGAAATACTTCGAGATATCCGTTCCTCGAAATATATATTTGCCAAATTTAGGGAAATATAAATGTAAAAACCACATTTCAAAAATGAATTATGTAATTCGACTCCTAAAGTTAGAATTATATTGAAAATATTGTGGAAAAGAGGAGAAATTGCTCCTATTGTGGAAAACAGGAAATTACTCCTATCTCCTTTTTTCCTCAATATTTTATTACCTGTTGTTAGATTTCGATGTTAAAACATGGACCAAATTTTCATTTCGAGATAAGCAGTTTTTCGAGATAGGTGAAGTCGAGATTACGAGGGTCGACTATAGTTTGCAGCACTGTCACTACGCCATCCTAGCAGCGCTTTAAGCGGGACTCGATTTTCCAAGATATCAGAATGGGCTCGATGATTCCAAGCTAACAAAATCTGCACACTATGTTGACGAGCGGAAATACTGCCGCTACAACACACTTATAACCACCTTAATTTAAGTCAAATAAAATCTATAAATCGTCGCCTTTGGAAATTTCGAACACATAAATGAACGAAAATCGTGGTTTCAATTCGGTTTATACTATTTTCTGCCTATATAAAATACATTATCGCATGTCAAACTTGTGGGTATTAAAAGATCAAATGCTTAGAGTTGCCTCCTTTTCAGAAGGGGACTGATGTGCATGAAAACAAACAGGAAGCCACAAAACTTGTCTCCTTTTTCAAAGATGGCCGAAAGTAACCCTGGTGCACCATTCACCTTAAAAGTACCATATTTTCAGAAATACTTAAAATAGACTCGGAGATCCTAGAGTACCAAAGTTACAAAAGTATCTTATATTTTATATAATCATAGTGCAGGGTATATTTTATTACCTTTGGGATCATAGAGCCCATTCTGGTTATTTTGAAAATCGAATACGGCTTAAGCCGGCGCTAGGGTGCGTATGCAGCCTCGAAAACTTACGGCGTTGCATATGAAGAGACTCAATCAAACCGAGTCTCCGATTTTCGTGATTTTGTGTGTTCTTTGTTTCCAAAGGCAATCCTTTTTTACTTTTATTATACGTCAATACAGGGAGACTGATCGAATGTTGCAATTCTCACAATTACCAGACAAGCGTTAATCCATTTTAGTTTGGAGGCCCCAAAATGATGTGGCAAACATTGCAGACCTTGATCAAACACCACTGAATTTTGTTTGCAATATGTTGAGCCACTTTTCTCTAGAAGTTTCTAAATCACATACCCTGACATACTTAAAATGAGAATTGATTCTTCCAATATATAGTATGGTGATATTTATTCAGTTTAAAAAGGGTAAATGCAAAAGAAAAGTGAGAAATGCGTGTAATCACTTTTGTTTGTCAGCGCGATTAGTCACTGTTGTCATGCAATCCGCCTTGTGTAGGTCAAAGATTCGAAAACATAGCATTTTCTCCTGATACGAAAATGTCATTGTACACGCGTAAACATCCATAAATATGGAATCTAAGCTGTGATTTATAGCCTCTAGAGGATTTGTTCTCGACAAACTGAAAACAAACGCACAGGCAGCATATATTTTTGAGTAGCGACTTCACTCATTTCAGCTGGTTCCTATAGAAAACGTTCGTAGATGATGAGGCTAGCAAAGTCACGGCTACTCATTTTAAAGGGGTTCGCAGCCAGTTTGATATGTTAGAATAGTCTCTATACTAACAGTAGACCCATTTACAGAAAATATCTTGCGCGCAGAAAAGCCAATAGGAAGTTTTAAATAATATCTTATAAATTGAACAAACTGGCGGAAAATCAACCAGGTAAACCCAGTTTTCTTAATAACTGTAAGTACGGTCGAACTACAATGACTCGAACATCTTTCGGACCATGGACATTTGTTCGAGATATAGGTAGTTCGAGACACTGAGGGCCAATCATGGCGCCAGATCAGGAAGCAAATGGCGATAATCTAGGAAAATCTTTTCGATCTTCTATACAATAATGATATGTTGAGTGTACTCATTAGAATCACCTCGATGAGGCGATTCTAATGAGTATACACAACATACAATTTCATGATAAAATAAGAAAATTACCCTAAATATTTATTTTCTTCAGCTATCGGAGGAATTTTATAGAGACTCAAAAACGAGTTCGAATCAGCCATGGTAAACAATCCATCGGTGTTCGAGCTATTGAGGTTCGACTGTAGACTTTATCTCGTTAAACGTATTTATCGTAGAATTTGAACACGTCCATTTCACACCTGTTTATGATTACGTTCTGAAAGCAGGGTTAAATCATTTTTCGCTAAAGGCTATCGCTTTCGGCAAACACGGAGTAATGTATGAAAACAAGCCGGCAGAATTTAATTCATAGTGTCCTCAGGTGCAGTTTTTATGCCCCCGCATCGGATGATGCCGGGGCCATATACTTTTTCCGTTTTTCCGTACGTGCGTACGTGGGTACGTGCGTACGTGCGTACGAATGTACGTCCGTCTGTACGAATGTGTGTACGTACGCATGTACGTACGTACGTGATCCTGTTAGACTCAAGTTAAGGTATTTGTGCCAGGTAGAACTTGAACTTTTAACAGCTCATTTTTCCAAACCATCTGATACATTTGGTTCATATTCGGTTTGATGATAGATATAGATCCAAAGTTTTATTCAGCAATACCCCCACCTATGCCTATGAACTAAAGGTCCAGGTCACCGACCTAGAAATTCTTAATGTTAAAGACTCGGGTTAAGGTATTTGCACCAAGTAGAACATGAACTTTTATGATTGCTTTGGTTCATATTTGTTATGATGATACATACAGGCTCCAAAGCGATATTCAGCAATACACTCGTCCATGCCTATGACCTCAAGGTCAAGATCACAGACTTGGAAATTTTTAATAGTAAAGTTTTTAAAGAGCTCATATTTTCCAAACCATATGATTGATTTGCTTTATATTTGCCATGATAATAGATACAGGTCCAAAGGTTTATTCGACAATACCCTCACCCATGCTTATGACTTCAAGGTCAAGGTTACATACTTAGAAATTCTTTACGCTAATGTTTTTATGCCCCTGCATCGGATGATGCCGGGGGCATATAGTTTTCCGGTTTTCCGTACATGCGTACGTGGGTACGTGCGTACGAATATACGTCCTTCAGTACGAATGTATGTACGTACGTACGAATGTACATACGTACGTGATCCTGTTAGACTCAGGTTAAGATATTTGTACCTGGTAGAACTTGAACTATTAACAGCTAATATTTTCCAAACCATCTGATACATTTGGTTCATATTTGGTTTGATAATAGATATAGGGCCAAAGTTTTATTCAGCAATACCCCCATCCATGCCCTTGACCTAAAGGTCAATGTCATGGACTTAGAAGCTTTTAATGTTAAAGACTCGGGTTAAGGTATTTGTGCCAGGTAGAACCTGGACTTTTATGATTGTTTTGGTTTATATTTGTTACGATGATACATACAGGCTCTTAAGTGATATTCAGCAATACACTCGTCCATGCCTATGACCTCAAGGTCAAGGTCACAGACTTGGAAATTTTTAACATTAAAAGTTTTTAAAGAACTCATATTTTCAAAAAAAGTAAGAGAAAAGTCCAGGGAGTGCAGCACTTCCCAGACATCAAGAGGAAGATAATATGATTGATTTGCTTTATTGTTGTTATGATGATAGATACAGGTCTAAAGGTTTCTTCGACAATACCCTCACCCATGCTTATGACTTCAAGGTCAAGGTCACAGATTTAGAAATTTTCAACGCTAATGATTTTAAGAGTTCATATTTTCCAAATCATACGATGCATTGGGTTTATATTTGTTACGACGATAGATACAGGCTCAAAGTGATATCAGTAATACCCCCATCCATGCCTTAAGCTCAGGGTCACACACATAGAAATTTTAAATTTAAAGTATGTTTAGAGCACATATTTTCCAAAACATATAATGGATTTGCTTCATATTTGGTAGGATGATAGTTCAGGTCCAAAGTTTTATTCAGGCATACCCCCGACCCTGACCTCAAGGTTAAGGTCACAGACCTTGTTATTATTTTCAAGAGCTCATATTTTCCAAACCATACAATGGATTTACTTTATATTTTTTTGATGATAGATACAGGTTAAAAGTTTTATTCAGCAATACCCGCGTTCATGCCTAGGACCTCAAGGCCAAGGTCATAGACTTACAAATTTTGATTGTAAACTTTTTAAAAACTCATATTTTCCGAACCATATGATGGATTTGGTTCACATTTGGTATGATGATAGATACAGGTTCAGAGCTCTATTCAATGATACCCCAGCCCATGCCATGACCTAAGGGTCAAGGTCACAGGCTTATTTTTTTTAAAAAAAAGTTGGTATATTGGATTCATACTTTATACACAGGTATATAATCATTAAAAACTTAGGTCAAGTTCAATTTAGGGTAAAATCTACCAATTATTTTGAGAGTTATGGCCCCTTTTTTCAACTTCATTTTTACTACGTGTGGATGATTATGGCCCTGGGCGGGGGCATCCATGTCATATTGACACATTTCTAGTTGTCTATGCCTTATATGCCTTATAACACAGCGGTATCAACCCATTTATGTTGAGTTAACTCTGCCACATTTACTTTTTAGGCATGTCCACTCCAATAAAAAGTATATCGGGTTATCTGTTATTGTTATTATTATTATTGTTACCACGACTTTAAACATTCCCATATTTAATGCAAACAATGTTGACCATGTTCCCCAGCCTTTGATCTGGGTCTAAACAGGGTGTTCGCTAATGTCCCTGTTTGGGTACGCTATGCATAAATGGGTTTAAACCGTTCTACAACATATTAATATGACACACAACAACACAGAAATTTGAATTCGCAAGATCCCATCAACAGTCAAATCGTTTAAATTAACAGATATAGGTCAGTTATTCCAGACTTATGCTTTTTATTCATTTGGTGACATTATCTTTACGCTTGATTTAAGTCAGTCTGGTATGTGTGTCTCTTTATCAGTTTCATCAGTATATTGTCTCTAATAATCTCTCTGTCTGCGTGCCTGTAAAAAAAAAGGTTAGAGAAAAGTCCAGGGAGTGCCACAATCATAAACCGTAGCTCTTCCTAGACCCCAAGAGGAAGAGGAAACCGACAAATCCAAGCAAGCACAAATCGAACAAACGTACGAAAAGCACTAAGATTAGCTCTCTCTTCCCAAAGCGGGGAAATCGCGATACTAAAAGGACTGAAAAACACAAGAACAAAATGACACACGGAAAGACATACAACGAATCGCCTCGTAGAATAAGCCACAAAGCAACAAAGTTGCGCTTGTTCGTTTTTGTCTGTTTCCTTTTCCTCTTGGTTTCTGAGAAGGGCTGTGGCTTGTGATTGTGGGATGCCTTGGGCTTTTCTCTTACTTTTGTTTTATAGTGTACAGATTTAGAAAAAAAAATGTTGGAAAATCTTAAGTTTCGGAGCTTTTCAGAAACTAACTAACCGTTATAAAACAATTGGCTATAGCTTGGATATTATGCGACTGACAGCATGCCTAGTTATAAAACCAATCATTGTTGATTACTGTGCTTCACTCTTTAATTGCACGACGGCGGTTCAGGAATCAGACTGAATGACAGCCCCTTCGTAAAACTTTAACCAGTGGGTTGGGGCTTGACGATATATCTTTGGCTTGGCCCGCCGTGGTTCAACTATTGGTTTTCATTTTTTCTGGCACACAGTAGAATGAGCCATCAGTACTCGTCTTTGTTTATCATAGTGATTAATTTGATTTTTTGTTTTCGCTTCAATGCATTGACTGAGTTTGGAGCCTTTATGCAAACCGAATTTTTATGTAATTCTGTATTAAGAGTAGCATTGGGACCCAGGGTAAAGGCTGGCTGTAAAAGTGTTTTAACTCCACTCCCCCTCCCCCTCCGGTGGTTTATTCAACTGACCGTCCTTAGGTGGTGGTCCCGGTGGTAGTCTTACTCCTTGTTGCTTTGCGGTTTATTCTACGAGGCTTTGTTTTATGTCTTGCCTTGTTGACGCACCTGCTTTAGCATGGGCGACTTAAGCGTGCAAGTTTCCCTCCGTCCGTCTTTTCGTTAGCATTTACCCTGGGTGTCTTGTGAGTGCAACTCCTCTTACAGCTTTGTACCGATCATTTTGAAACTTTGCATATGTTTTTAAATGGTATGAAAATGTGCATATGGCTTGGATATAATTGTTAGATTTTTTTGTCACTTTTTCCACATTATGAACTTAGTTATTTTTTCACCTCAATATATAAACAGTGGGTACCTCTTGTGAGCGCAACTCTTCTTACAGGTTTATACTGAGTGTTATGAAACTTTGCATGTGTTTTCTTCATGGTATGAGGATGTGTATGTGCTTTGGATAAAATTGTTAGAACATTTTTTGTCATTTTTTTCCACATTGTAAACTTAGTCATTTTTCACCCTCAGTATATAGACAATGGGTACTTCTTGTGAGCGCAATTGCTTTAACAGTTTTGTTCCGATCGTCTTGAAACTTTGCATATGTTTTTTACATGGTATGAGGATGTGCATGTGGTTTGGGTATAATTGTTTGAACATTTGTGTCACTTTTTCCACATTGTGAACTTAGTCATTTTTCACCCTCAGTATAAAGACAGTGGGTACTTCTTGTGAGCGCAACTCCTCTTACAGTTTTGTACCGATCGTTTTGAAACTTTGCATATGTTTTCTTCATGGTATGAGAATGTGCATGTGGTTTGAATATAATTGTCAGGTTATTTTTTGCCACTTTTTCCACATTGTGAACTTAGTCATTTTTCACCCTTTATATATAAACAGTTGGTACCTCTTGTGAGCGCAACTCCTCTTACAGTTTTGTACCGATTATTATGAAACTTTGCATGCGTTTTCTTCATTGTATGAGAATGTGCATATGGTTTGGATGTAATTGTTAAATTATTGTTTTATTACTTTTTTCCACATTGTGATCTTAGTCACTTTTCACCTTCAATATATAGACAGTGGCTACCTCGTGAGCACAACTCCTCATACAATTTTGTACTAATATTTTTGCAATTTGCACATGTTTTTTCCATAGTCTGAAGATATACATGTGCTTTTCATATAATCTTTGCCTTATTTTTTGTCACTTTTTTGTACTTTTTGAACTTTGTCATTTTCTGACCTCACTTGTATAGATAGTGGGTACCTTGTGATTGCAACTTTTCATACAATTTTAAACCGGTCTTTTTGAAATTTTGCATATGTTTTCTACATGGTATGAGAATGTGCATGTGGTTTGAATATAATTGTCAGGTTATTTTTTGCCACGTTTTCCACATTGTGTCATTTTTCACCCTTTATATATAAACAGTTGGTACCTCTTGTGAGCGCACCTCCTCTTAGAGTTCTGTACCGATTATTATGAAACTTTGCATGCGTTTTCTAGATGGTATGAGAATGTGCATGTGGTTTGGATGTAATTGTTAAATTATTTTTTTATTACTTTTTCCCACATTGTGAACTTAGTCATTTTTCACCTTCAATATATAGACAGTGGCTACCTCGTGAGCACAACTCCTCATACAATTTTGTACTTATATTTTTGCAATTTGCACATGTTTTTTCCATAGTCTAAAGATATGCATGTGCTTTTCATATAATCTTTGCCTTTTTTTTTGGTCACTTTTTTTGTACTTTTTGAACTTTATCATTTTCTGACCTCAGATGTATAGACAGTGGGTACCTTGTGATTGCAACTTTTCATACAATTTTAAACCGTTCTTTTTTTGTTCTTGCGTTTTTCAGTCCATTTAGCATTGTGATTACCTCGCCTGGGGAAGAGGGAGTTAATCTAAGTGATTTTTGTACGTTTGTTCGATTTGCGCTTGTTTTGATTTTGTCTGTTTCCTCTTCCTCTTGCTGTCTGGGAAGGGCTATGGTTTGTGATTGTGGCACTCCCTGGACTTTCGTCTAACCTTTTCTGTTCCCCTTAAATCCCACCTTTTTATAGTAAAACTGGGGTTTACATAGGTAAACATTATATTTTTTTTATTTCTGTTCAAAACCATAGTTTGTGGGTACTCATTAGAACTCGTTAGACTTTCCCTTTCGTACCTTTTGTTTCGTAATGGGAAGCGCTTTTACCGCTCTTGATGCGGACAACGAAGACTCCGATCAGACTACCAGCATACCCCAAGGTTCATTTTCTGGCGCTTTGGCTTGTCTGTTTTCATCACTTTTAAAGCATTACAAATACATTTTAATCTGCACAACTACTCATTAGGAGCATTCACCCAGAACTTAAAGCCAGTAAATACAGATTTTTATGTCATTAACGCCATATACTTTGCCGGTGCAATACTTAATTAAAGGAAATTGCAAGTTGATACTACTTTAATATGTTTTAAAGTACATCAGATAGCACGGATTGACTTTGAATGCATAGTGAAGGAGACACTTTATGCAATGAGTTAATGTCCTGCTTTATAGGTTCGATGTTAGAATAGTTTATATTGTTAGGTCCACTGTGAAAATGGGGCCGTGGCAGGGATTTTTACAGTTTATATGAGTGTGACAGCTGAGGCATATTTGACCAGATACACTAGGTAACCTGGCTTTGAGGGTTGAACGCACATAAAAACATAGCCAAGATGGGTCGTCACTGACAGATAGGTAATGAAAACTACCTGCAGAGCCACAGTGTTCCCCCTTTTAAAAGCCTGCAATCAAGCACAAATCGCATGACAGGTCTAGTTCCGCACCGTCATTGAGAGTATAACCCGAACCACAGTCATGCAATTAAAGATAAAAGTAATGCTATCACCATGATTATGATTTTTTAATACAAAACTGGTATGCAATCTGTCGTTAAAATCCATGTCATGTTCTCTCATTTTATAATGGACAATATTCTTGCATTGTTCTAAAATGTAGTTCATAGGAAAAAAAATCTTTACAAAAGGACTATCGAAACATTAGGAGTTTCTGGAGTATTTTCAGTAAGTCCTATTTTTTCAGAGCAATTTAAAAGTACTATTAATCGATAAAGGATAGTTTATTATGAAGATAAGCGATAGACAGCATGGTAGTGGTTAATCCAGTCAAAGTTAATGATTAAGCTGCCCCTTAAACTGTATGGTAGTGGGTTAAGACTCTTTGCGAGATGAATCCTAAACCTTTTCTACTAGTGATATTCTTTTGTTATTATGATATGTACTGTAGTCGATCTCTCATCTTTGCTTCCTCATGGTAATGGAAAGTTGTTTTATTTTCGTATTGAGCCACTGATGAGTTAGAGAAACCTGTGCATAATACTGGTTAACCGCTTAGAGGACTAAGCCTGCCAGTAAACGTGTGGTTAGGTAAACTGACCGCGCTCGACATGACCCCATTGGGTTGACTGGGCCGTAAAACCTCAACACAAACAAACACGGACCAAACAATTAAAACTTAATTATTCGAACACCGATGTCTTGTTTACCCTGATTTGATCTTTTTGATTCCCTAGAAAGTCCTCCTTATAATATATATATATATATACCATTAGTTGTTTAGGAGATCGAAAACCTACCCCTTAATTATCTCCATTATCCATCCTGACACTCAGCAGCAGCTTAAACACCTATGTCTACAATAAATTTCCATAGTCCCGCAAAGATGTTCTAGCTATTATAATTCGACTGTACCTAGTTGAAATTGTATCAAAATGAAGGTCAAGGGCTAGCAATCAGTAAAACATGGCCCGTCCCAGGAGGGCATGTTGCGGTTCCTATTTGACTCTTTTCGTTCTCTTTTCGGCATTTTCCGTTTCTTATAATTAAATATTCATCCGATGCGCTGGAATGACTGAGTTCCGTGACTGCGATCCGTCTGTGGTATATCCACACTTTAAAATCTTCTCCCTTCTAGGAATAGTTGCATATATACTAAAGTATCGGTTGAGACTTAAATGCTATGTCATAGTATGAGCATATTTGTTTCAGCTCAAAAAAGTGCCTATCATTCATGCATCAACAACTCAAACAACAATGGTTCGTTTACCGTTGCTGATTCCTACTCGTTTCTAAATTCTAGGGTATTCTTCCGACAGCTTAAGAAAACAAACATTCAGGATACTTAAAGAAATTATCATAAAAATGTAATTTGTGTACACTTACTAGAATCGTCTTGATGAAGCAAGTCTAATGACTACACACAGAATACCATGATTTTATAGGAGATCAAACAGACATCTCTAAAAGATGCTATCCCTGTTGGCCTCCTGTCCTGGCGCTATAATTCACTCTCAGTGTCTGGAGCCAGTCATGTATAGAAGTAACTTCCATGGTATCTAAGATGCTTTAGGGACCCATGAATTTAGAACACAACAAGAAACACAAAACTACCAAATCTAGCACTAGACAGTATATTAGCAAATAATCACAGATAATGAGGACACTCATGGTTGCATTATGCATTTCGACCACATCAAATGGCTTACTGGCATTGTTTCTATGCAAGGAATTTCGCTATTTTATACCTAAATGTGTTAAATATATATATATGTAAACCTTTTTTTCCAGTTTACTAGACTTTTAAAATCCCAATTCGGTTTGTTACTGACCGTTCCAAAGCGGTTTCTCTGTTGCAGTTTCGTTCTTTTAGTTCTTCAGGTGGGCTGTGTTTTGTAATTGTGGCATTTCCTGGATATCTTCACTTATTATGTTTAGTTCAGTCGGACTCTTTATTTGAGTGATGTAGTCTCGTAATACTACAATTACTCATTACATAATTACATGTGTTCACGCCATAGGATTGTTAACATATTATCCAAGTACGTGTCTGTCAGATTGGATTTGACTGATAACCGTATTAATGTGATCGGGCCCTCTGTGGCGCGTCAAAATGTTACTAGATCAAGAATCACGCGAGACGTTTGCATAGAATGTGGGTGAGAGAACTTGGAACAACCGCGGTACGTAATGTAGAGCATCAGGCCGCGCTACTGTACAAATGTATTTATTGTATATATATAAAAAGAAACCAGTATATATATAAAAAAAGGAAACCAGTATATATAAAAAAGGAAACCAGTATATATCAAAAAGGAAACCAGTATATATCAAAAAGGAAACCAAAAGCGATATGCACATCAGCAGCAGGCGCTACTCTAATATACGTGCTCCAGCGATAACATATCTGGACATCTCAAGTAAATTCGCATAAAATGTCAAGCTTTATATTCTCAGTAAAAACATTTCGGCTGTTTCAATTTTGAATTTTAGTGGTTTAATTGCTTATGCCTTTAAAAGTTACGTTAGTGACTGCTTGGAGCAGTTTAAGTTGCGGGTACGTCACATGCATATCCCTTCAACTTCATAATGTCAATGAAACTAACCCTCGTTTGAGAGGTGATAAGAGTATGGAAAAAAGGGACTCTCAACAGATCCGGTTTTTAGGATCAGGCTGCAAGAGGCTTAACTGTTTATAACAATGTCATTGAGAGGTATCATCACGAAAACACGCCTATATTATTTTGACCCCATTAAACCCCTTTTTATATAGTAAAACAGGGGTTTACAGGAGTAAACATTGTTTTTTCTTATTTTGCTAAAAACCATAGATTGTGGGTACTCGTTAGAACCGCCTTGCCGAGGCGGTTCTAACGAGTACCCATAATCTATGTTTTGAGCAGAAATAAAAAAAAAAAATATTTTTTAACTGAAAATTTTCTTTTTTTGGTTGTTAAATTTTCAATATATTTGAATAGGCGTGTTTTCGTAATGATAATAAAGCACTGAAAAATAGCCATTGTTCTCTCTGATACAATGGATGACAGAATGTATACGCCGCAACATCAGAAACAAAACATGTCTTCGGACATGTGTTTACAGTGCAGATTCAGATACTCCTGCACATACATGAATTTAGAAGAGCCAGGGATGCAAAGGTTCTTCATGCGGACATGAAGTCTCTAATCGGTTGTGCGGATGTGCAGGCTGATTTAATTCTTCGTTAGGCGTACATGTTAGAAAGTACGTTTTTTTTTACGTTGCGGCTGAAATGTTGATAACATACAAGTTAAAAGTAACCTGCCAAGAGCTGAATGAGTCCAAAGGAAATAAAATAAAAATAAAATTGCACCATAGGTCTTTTCCGCGGCCACCACACTCCACTTTACCCTTGTCCTGCTGAATAAATTAATAAGCCATGCCTACTTCTAATTTTCAGCCAATCAGATTACTTGATCTGGATTATTGCTATAAATTCAGATACTAAATGGCAAACGGTGCAGATCCAGATCAGAAGCCAACTGATCTGGATCTACACTGTTTGCAAAGACAGGATATATCCGGATTCAGCAGGACAAGGGTTAATACCAGCTGCAGTGAAATAAAACAAAATCTATAAGGTTACTCTTGGAAACAAAGAACACATAAGATAATATCATAAGGGGGGGCCATGATGGCCCGAAATCGCTCACCTGTGTCCAGGTTCCAGGGTCAGGATGGTTGTATTAATTTACATTTAATTTAATTTAAATCAGGCAAGTGGTTTGTAAGATTATCAGTTTTCTTTACAGATCATATTTTTGTACAAATATATAGGGAAAACAAGTGCTGACCACGGTGGAGGTGGTGAGTGGGGGCATGTTGTGTAATTGAAAGAATTTAGTAAAGGGTCACTAGAGGAACTTTGAGACAGGTTGGATCAGTTGTTTATTTTTTGACTGGTTTCTCTTCTTAAAAAAATAACAACAACAAAAAAAAAAAAAAAAAAAGCCTATTACAATCCATCCATTGGTTAAGGAGGAGAAGTCGTTTGAAGTTTTTTTTTTTATATTTTATTTTTAGCTCTGGCAGACATTCTGCGGAACGGTTTGAGCAATTTTGGTAGCGGGTCACCCAAGGAACATTCCTGTGAATTTTTTAAAATTCATCTACTGGTTGAGAAGAAGAAGATGTTTAAAGTTTTTTTTTGTTGTTTCTAATTTTAGCTCTGGCTGCCATTTTGTTCATCCGAGCTAAAAATAGGAAACCCTTAAAACGACATCTCCTCCAAGGCCACTGGCCTAATTTCAAAATAATTTCATAAGAATATTCCTTTGGTGACTCTCTACCAAAATTGCTCAAATCATTCCACTCGGATGAACAAAACGGTTTAAGCAATTTTGGAAGAGGGTTACCCAAGGAACATTCATGCGAAATTATTTCAAAATCCATCCACTGGTTAAGGAGGAGAAGTCGTTTAAAGGTTTTTGTTTCTATTTCAGTGTAGCTCTGGCGGCCATCTTGTTCATCCAAGCGAAACGGTTTGAGCAATTGTGGTAGAGGGTTACCCAAGAAATATTCATATGTAATTATTTTAAAATCCGTTCACTGGTTAACGAGAAGAAGTGGTTTTAAGGTTTTTCTACTTTTAGCTCTGGTGGCCATCTTGTTCATCCGAGCGAAACGGTTTGAGTAATTTTGGTAGAGGGTCACCAAAAGAATATTCCTGTGAAATTATTTGGAAGGTACCCAAAGGAACGTTCCTGTAAATTTTTATTAAAAAATATGTTGACTGGTTTAGGAGGAGATGTCTTTTAAGTAAATTGTTGACAGACGAGAAAACGTTTAAATAGTTTTCTATTTTTAGCTCTGGCGGCCATCTTCTTCATAGTGGAACGATTTGAGCAATTTTGGTAGAAGGTCAACAAAGGAATATTCCTGTGAAATTACTTTGAAATTGGGCCAGTGGCCTTAGAGGAGATGTCGTTTTAAAGTTTTTCTATTTTTAGCATTGACAGTGATTTTGTTCAGCGGAGCGGAACCATTTAGGCAATTTTTGTAGAGGGTCACCCAAGAAACATTCCTGTAAAGTTATTTCAAAATCCATTCACCGGTTTAGGAGGATGTCTTTTAAGTAAATTGTTGCAGACGCACGACGGACGACGGACATCGAGGGGCCACAAAAGCTCGCCTTGAGCCTTTGGCTGAGGTGAGCTAAAAACGTGAGTCTCAGTTTTATTGAGACCCTTCATATGACAGCGATGTATTCTCCAATGCTACAATTGCCTCTTAGCACCGTCTTGAGTGGAATTTGATTTTCTAAGATACCAAAATGGGTCAAATGATCCTAAGCGCAAAACGGCCATTAAACCTGATTTAAATATGAGATCGTTTTATGCGTCATTTTTAAGGCACAACTTCGACTTAATGTATATAATATATATAGTGGAAACGTCATGATTTATTTTGCTCTAGATTAAAAAGAGTTCCCAGGTAAATATCGCTTCTTATTTTACCACGAAAATACCTGTTATGAGTGGTCATAACTGGTGGCTCAGTGGAGGCGCCTGTAATGGGTACCCATAACGCGTTTTCATAGAGAAATAAGAACAATAATATATGGTTCAAATCGCGCCTTGTCTGGAGCGAGATTATTCGCTGAATATCTCCATTCTGATGTCTAAGGCTGACCTGCATCGCGGGTCATGTAGACGAATCTATGGCATTCATGGACGAAAGTAGAATGTCCTAATGTCGTGACAAGGTTCCGCGCATGCATACCATTACTTTTATTATAATTAGTAGTAGTGGTGGTGGTAGTAGTAGTAGTATCTTATTATTATTATTATTATTATTGCTGTTTTACAATATCGGAGTTCCAGTTATTCAACTATATTTAAATGTACTATGTAAAATAAAAGTCAAAAAAGATCAGAAGTATCATTCGGAAGCTAATAACAAATAGAAGAGTCAAAATTTCTATCGAATCTGCGCATGGATAAAATTTAGCCGCAACATTGTTCACATTCTTTAGCCACGAGTTGAGATGAATTGCAACAATAAAATCTGACAATAAGCCAAATAAGATATAATCATATTTTGTAACTATCCCTGTCAGACTAGGGTTAAAAAAAACAAAAACAGCAACATCAACGGACAGATCTTACCTTATAACTTATTAATTATCCTCGCAATGAAGCTGTGTGAAGCAACAGTTTTGGGAGAGTATGCGTTTTAACCCATTTAAGACTGCATAAACTCGCTTATAGCATAACAATTAATAACATAATGTTCTCAGTCCCTACTATACTGATGACAAAATTAGACGAAAATACATAACTGATATGGTTGTTATTTTCTTCTAAGAAAACAGGACAATATTAAATGCGAATTATCTCCTTAGGCAACGATTAGCCTGATATGTTACCCCATTCCTTAGAATAAGAAACATACTTACCATGTAATTTGGTAATATTTACATTTAGCGTAACGTGTTTCAAACTGTGATAATATTTAAATTTAAAGATGTGACCATTTCGGTCCAGCAGAACATCAATTATCTAAATGTTATATTCTTTCATCAATAGTCCTTTGCAAATAAACAATACCAAGCCAACAGTTTAACCAGATTATGATTTTGGTATCTGTACTTAGAAATAAACACTTACATTTATTAGCTCGGATAAGCAAACAAGCAGTATAAAACTTACATATTTCCTGTATTTGGCAGGAGCATATTTGCCATTTAACAGTAATAGTGGAATTGATTCTAAATTATCTATTGGGTAATGCCATTTAATTTCCATGCATAATTGATCATGTTATTTCACCAGGGACTCAATCGCTGTCAGAAAATTAAGTGATACTCATTCACATTAGATTACCCTGTCACTATCCTCATTCATCAGACAGTAAATTACCACAGTTACCCTTACTATTCGAACAGACATGCCCACTTTTGATCCGTGTCAATACTGTTTGCCATTTAGCATCCACATTTTAAGTCACATCACCATGTAGATATCTGGACTTGTTAAGATAAATGCCAGGGCCAAGTTGTTCAAAGTTAATGATATAATAGTTAATGTATCGTTAAGACTTTGATCATCAAATATAGCATATACGCTAATTTTTTGCTGAAAAAATGTGAGTAGCTTTTGCATTTGCAAAAGCTACTCACATTTTGTCAGCAAAACTACCTGTGAATTTGGTATTGTACTTACTAGAACAGTTAACATTTTTACCACTTACGAGCTCTTCAAGCTAACGATGCTTTGAACAACTGGGCCCAGATGATTATTTGTTCGGGTCCACTTTGCTCCAGTAAGTGGTATGCTGCCCTGCAAATCTGCGGGCCTTTTTCACGTGTTTTATCCTACTTATGTCTTACTGTTTGTTAAGTGAGTCCTGTCTGGCATTGTAATGACCTCGGTGGGGAAGAGAGGGCTTGTTGTGTTGTTTTTTAATGCTTTGTTATATAATTAGTTTCCGTCATAATTTGTTGGCTCTTCCCTTGGTGTCTTATGCAGGATGTATTTTGTGATTGCGGCTCATACATCCTTCTTGACACTTTATTTAGGTCGATCTTAACACTGACTTCTGAATTCCACTTGTGTCTTGTAGTTGTAATTTAGTAACTGTTATATTTTGGTTTGTGGATGTAAGTGAAACGAATAAATATGTCTAAATATCTTTTCTTAGTTTACTAAATACACCTAAAAATGTAAAACTACTATACTACATAATAACATAAATAATTCAATACTCTAACATTTCGTTTTAACTCCCTGTCATCGGACATGTCGTTTAGTCTGAGACCCGAACTACCGTCTTGTAATTAAACAGTTAATTAACTGTTTTAACAATTAAGCATGTAGTCTATTGCATAGCTGAGTTTTAGATGGCATAGCATCCAAAACATCACGAAAACACGCCTATATAATTTTGACCCCCTGAAACCCCACTTTTATATAGTAAAACTGGGGTTTACAGGGGTATACATTATTTTTCATATTTCTGCTCAAAACATAGATTGTGGGTACTCGTTAGAACCGCCTCGACGAGGCGTTTCTAACGAGTACCCACAATCTATGTTTTGAGCAGAAATATGAAAAATATCATAAGTTTTGTCTGGAAATTTTCCCGTTTTTGGTTGTACAATTTTCAATATATTTGAATAGGCGTGTTTTCGTAATGACTAGGGCAGAATTTTAACGTTTTGTGTTCTGACAATTTGTACATCTAAAATGTATGGATTCCTATATTGTATGTGGATATTTCTGTCCTACAAGTTTTCTTGACGCAATAATATATCAAGAAAGTACAGACGACCCTCTGTATACCGACCTTCGATACAACGACAAAATTCGTTATAATCACAATTTGACTGTAACGAACCGTTCGCTTAAGCGGTAACAATTAGTCACAAATTTTGCAAGAATTTTGTAATAATACTTTTCAGAAACACATGTTTTGGATATTTGTTAGAATCGCCTCATTGAGGCGATTCTAACAAATATCCAAACCACTTGTTCTGTGGGGAAATTAAAAGAAAACATGACCTTTCTTACATATCAATCTGCTCATTAAGTATTCTGTAAAACAGCAAATTCGTTTTAATGGCAACGTCATTGGGAACAAATGCTGCCGTTGTAACGAGGGTTCACTGTATAACATAAAGCGTTCCTTCAATATGTCCGCGCAGTGAAGATTTAGATTAGCCTGCACATTTGCACAGTCTGATCAAAATCTTCACCAGGCGCATTTTAAATAGCAAAGTTGTAATGTTTCCTCATGCGGACATCGAAGATGCGCGGAGGCGCAGGCTAATTTGAGTCATCGCTGGGCGCTCATGTCTTAAGGTACCTTTTTTCGCGTTGAGGCTCATATGTATTTTGTTTGTGTTAAGGTTTTACGGCCCAGTCTACCCAATGGGGTCATGTCGAGCGCGGTTAGTTTACCTAACCACACGTTTACTGGGCAGGCTTAGTCTCCTCTAAGCGGTTAACCAGAATTGTGCACATTCTTTCGCCAGAAACTGACAACTGCCCTTCTTGAATCAGCGGAAGGGAGAGAATGACCGTAGTAAGTGCTAAGAAATCACGGCATGTTATCGTAATGTACTAGAAAAACATACGCATGTTAACATACAACGAACACAACTTTGGCAATACGTATAAAACCGCAAAAAGGACAACAATCCTGAAATATTCAGTAGCAAAGTTGTTCGAGGTGTATAGGGGCGCTTAAATTCGGGAATTTTACTGGCAAAATGCATTTCTCGTTTCCTATACTTTACTTAGTAAGAATTCCAACGCCGACTATACGGGTATACATTCGTCTTACTCAGTAATATGTTTGTGGAAGTTGTACTTTGTGATCAAAGCAATATTTTTCTCATATTATCTGAATGATTTCGATCTTCATTGACAAATGTATGTATATATTGGACATTAGATATATATTAATCACATAGAGATGAATTAGGTCGCTCCATGCGAAAACGATCCTTTGGGTATATGTCGACAACGAAGGCCCTGATCAGACTGCGCATCCGCGCAGTCTGATCAGGGCCTTCGCTGTCCGCAAAACAGAATCATTAGATACTAAAGAATGTTTCATTAGGGAACAAATACCCGGCTGGGACTATCACGAAAACATGCCTATATAATATTGACCCCCTTAAACCCCACTTTTATATAGTAAAACTGGGGTTTACAGGGGTATACATTATTTTTCTTATTTCTGCTCAAAACATAGATTGTCGGTACCCGTTAGTACCGCCTCGCCGAGGCGGTTCTAACGAATATCAACAATCTATGTTTTGAGCAGAAATACGAAAAATATCAGAGTTTTTTATCTGAACATTTTCAGTTTTTAGAGGTGAAATTTTCTAAATATTTGAATAGGCGTGTTTACATAATGCTATGCTGATGTGCAGGATGATGTGAATCCGTACATTTTCCGCATGTTCGAAGGCACGTTTTCGCTTGACGAGGCCCAGTTGTAAACATATAACGTATCGATCCTCAGAGATACTGCCAAACCCTGGTAATGATACATTGAATGGCAAATAAGAATAAAATGCCTAATTTCTACGATAAAAATCTTTTCGAATGTTGTGTGCTATTATTTATAGCCAACAAAATAAAATTAAAGCTTTCCAATTTCGGAATATTCACACTTAATTTGTTTCCACCAATTTTAAGTCAGCGGTTAAGATGTCCTTGAAAGTTCGGCGCTTCAGCTAGTTTTATTAACTATGTTAGGGTTTAGCATTCATGATAAAACAAAAATGTTTCCGAAAATATACCTGCGGTTTTAAACACAGGTGTAAGGAAACTTTAACGGGCATGCTCCTAATCGCCATCTGAAAAGGCTGTATTCAGAAAGGCAAAAATTTGCTTTCAATTGGAGCGTATTCTTGTTTTTGGTAGAGAAGATCTCTCTTCATATGCGAAGAAAAAATTGCTTTGTTCCGCACTCACCGAACACAGTCATCAGGAAAAATATCTTATTTATTCAAAATTCCGTCTAAGTGTCCTATTCATCACTTTCAGGAGCGCAGCCAAAAACTTTATGAATATGAAGCCTGCTAACAGAATCTCTAAAATTTCAGCCGAGACACATCATTTTCTACTAAATAGCATGTGCGCCCAGCGAAGACTCAGCTCAGCCTGGGCATACACGCAGAAGCTCTGTCGTTCGTCTAAAGAAAGCTTGGGTGTTTGGCTAATCAGTGCAAAACAACGACTGTGATGAGCCCGCGCATTTTCGCAGGCTGATCTGAGTCATTACTTAGCGGACATGTTATTCCGTAGAAAATGCTATGCCTCGGCCAATTTGATGTCATGAACAAGTTTTAGGTGAAAAAAAAGGTCAAAATGCCCAATTTATGTTGAAGTCCGGGCTTTATAACTTCCGCCTGGCTACGCGCCTGACTTGATATAGGAACACGGAGGAATCGGGGGTTCCGATATTATGAGGCAGTTCTTTTGATGTTGATGACAAACTGACTTCAGAGCAAAACGAAACTTCAAGATGAACCATAATACGGCCGACCAAAAACAACATACGTCCGGGACCAATCGTATATCGTACCACGTAATAGCAAGTTACAAGGAAAACACGTGAAGAGAGGGACAAATAATGGATAACTTGTCTTATCAACCCTTAAAGCGCCAAGAAAATCTGCATCTGAAAATGTGTCTCTTTATGTCGTCTGCTACATCTTCTTGCAAACTTTTCAAACTTACATTTTGCATATAGGCAAACAGTGTGAAGGAGCAGTCTGATCTGGGTCCACACTGTTTGCAAAAATGACTTTTAAAATCACAAGCAGATGACAAGGCAGACGACAATAGTTGTGACTGGCGCTTTAAGGGTTAACCAATTTATGTCGAATGGATTTTTTTTCTACTTAACTTTTTGGAAAGGCTCATTCCGAAATAATCCGTGTACGAAAAATGCCTAATATATATATTTGTTTCACAAAAATCCTATATCAAATGAAATGTAGGCACTTATAAGGCATTATTTTCATGGGATAAACGGCATAAATAACATCAAGAAAACATACCTATATAATTTTGACCCCCTTAAACTCCATTTTTATATAGTAAAACTTGGGTTTACAGGGGTATACATTATTTTTCTTATTTCTGCTCAAAAACATAGAATGTTGGTACCTGTTAGAACCGCCTCGACGAGGCGGTTCTAACGAGTACCACCTTCTATGTTTCTGAGCAGAAATATGAAAAATATCAGAATTTTTATCTGAAAACTTTCAATTTTTGGTGGTGAAATTTTCAATATATTTGAATAGGCGTGTTTTCGTAATGAATAGAGGCTTAAATGTCCTCTTTTAAGGTTGCCTTTGGAAACACTGAAAACATAAAATAAGGAAAATTGGGAGTCTCCGGTTTATTTAGACTCTTCGTAATGATAACACTGTAGTTTAAAGGGCAGCTTTGATTTCACGATACCATAATTGCCTCACTAATCACAAGGAAAATAAAAAAAAAATACATTACGAAACCACGCCTATTCAAATATATAGAAAATTTCACCTCCAAACACTGAAACTTTTCAGTTAAAAACTCTAATATTTTTCATATGTCTGCTCAAAACATAGATTGTGGGTACTTGTGAGAACAGCCTCGGCGAGGCGGTTCTAACGAGTACCCACAGTCTATGTTTTTGAGCAGAAATAAGAAAAATAATGTATACCCCTGTAAACCCCAGTTTTATCATATAAAAGTGGGGTTTAAGGGGGTCAAAATTATATAGGTATGTTTTCGTGATGCAATTCCCTGAAATTGGTAACGTCTTTGTTTTTAACTTAGCCGGTCATCGAATCAGCCTCATTACGAAAACACGCCTATTCGAATATATTGAAAATTTCACCACCAAAAACTCAAAGTTTTCAGATAAAAAATCTGATATTTTTCATATTTCTGCTTAAAACATAGATTGTGGGTACTCGTTAGAACCGCCTCGCGTCGATCCTTATCTATCAATATGTAGCAGAACATATTGGTCCGCTGTAGTGTATCTGAATTCCCAGACGAATAGTTTTCGATCATTTTGGAGTCGATGGTTTACAATTGAGCCATGGTATACATACAATACATTTCCTAAAGCTCCACGTGATTATCATTGACCAATGATATCAACCCGCGCGTTTGTACGAAATCCGGGTAACGGTTATTTATAGCCGCGCTATTCTTGTCGCTGTGACGTCAGAGAGCCGTGTAAACAGGGTTATCAGTAAAACCTTGACTGGGTTATTGGCAGACAGTGTAGACCCAGATCAGACACCACAGAACGCGGCGTTTGATCAGGGTCTGTACTGTCTGTTTAAATTTTAGGAAGTTAAGGGTTAAATGAAACCGTCTTAAACCCCCGTTTAGGACCATTTTTCCAGCCTATACTCAGAGACAATCGACCCACCAGTGCTCATCTGGATCTTCGCTATTTAACAGTCAGTCTATCAACTTTACATATAAACGTCTTTCCAAAAATAAAAAAGCAGACGACAAATGTGGTCTGAAATTTGGCACCGAAAGAGTTAATCATTTGCTTAAACATGATGCTAAGTAAAGGCTGAAAATTGAAGGTGAATGGTTGTACTTTCTAGTCAGGCATATCCATGATATTAGTTACCTCCTTTCTGGAAGGAGGTCCACTTTGAAAGGATTTTTTTTCCTTTTAAAGTGGGCTTTTTCTTTTCAGAAAAGTATTGCTGTCGTGGAAAACAAAGGAAGTCACAAACGTGATTTTAATGTGATATATCAGTAAATCCACCGAGGTATCCATTCACTTTAAGTAGGCTATCAATACTCCATGCGTGTAATACAACTTTATATTAGAACTTTTTGTTAAGCTTTACATTTCGCTCCCGTTATTAGGTTTTACTTTTTACTTTAATGAAGTTTATACTATTCCTCAATCTCATTTGACTGTGAGTTAATGAGAAAGGAGTTCAACTAAGGACTTCCCATATCATCTTCCATTTTTTGTAATTGCATTCATTCAGTAGTCGTGAAATCCGACTGATGCAATTTGTATAAAGAATATAATATATTGCTTTAAATTGTTTCCACATTGAGTTGCGCCATCAGCAAAGGTTTCTTTGGGGCATAAACGAACATATTTAGACCAACCAGTGAAGTCTCACAGTTTGATTAAGGGCTTTGGTGTGTATCCATTACGAAAATAAGCCTATTCAAATATTCTGAAAATTTTACCACCAAAACATGAAAATTTTAGGATAAAAATTCTCATATTTTTCATATTTCTGCTCTAAACATAGATTGTGGGTTCTCGTTAGGACCGCCTCGGCGAGGCGGTTCTAACAAATACCCACAATCTATGTTTTGAGCAGAAATAAGAAAAATAATGTATAAGCCTGATAATCCCACTTTTACTATATAAAAGTGGGGTTTAAGGGGGTCAATATTATACAAGCATGTTTTCGTGATGACTAGGTTCTACAGTATTGTGCGGTTACAACGACTTGACTGGGCGCGGGATAACGAATTTGGTTGAGCAGCATTTCCCTTGCATTTGCATTCTCGTTGTTATTAATTTCAAAATGAGTAATTACGCCTGGTACACGCAATCGATTATGTATGCACTTGTCACAGATGTGTCCTGTTTTCTTAATCGTTTACATTGAACATACAGCTTAAACCACTTAATATACATATAAAATCTTGGTTATGTTCGCTTCTCATTAAAGGATGTCTGTTATCGGTTTATTATCCTTTTGTCAGAAATACCTGTCTCTATGTACTGAGTATAGGCCTGGTCAAATGTTTAAGGTCCTTATTTGAGCACCTGTCAAGTAACTCGAATTAGGGATCATTCGATTCCGAATCAGACATTAGAACTACCACTTGCACAACCAAACGTAATAAGAAAGAAAGAAGAAAAAAAAAAAAAAAAAAAAGCAAGAAATTTCAAGCATATTGAACGTTAAACGTACATTTGTACAAATAAACGTGATTATAGCTCAATCATCAAACAGGTTTTACTCAATTCAAGGAATGTTTGTTGGAGGTGAGAAAGTAATTATTTTCCAAATACCGGTTTCAAAAATTAATGCATCCAAGGGAGTAGAGGTAAAAATGAAAAAAAAAAAAAAAAAAAAAAAAAAATATATATATATATATATATATATATATATATATATATATATATATATATATATATATATATATATATATATATATATATATATATATATATGTATATCATTCTTAACAATTTAGAAGAATCGATACAATTTTAGGAGGGGCAACGCCGTCTCCTTCTGGAAAAAGATGCACTCTAAATAGAAAGACTTTGCGTTGCATGACCGAATCTTTTTGTACAACAACTCTCTTTTCAGAAGGGATTTTGGGATTTTATGTGAAAGCGAACAATAAAAATAAAAAACGGAGCTGTCCCAGAACGGCGACAGTCACAAAGCACAGCCATTCTGAAATCATAAATGATGTCGCCCTTGTAATACATGGCAGCGTACCTACGAGGTGTATCCTGTCTACTTAAGCCGGCGGACTATAAAGATCCTGATGTAATTGTGGAGATGCACAAACTGATATTAATCTTTGCTCTCGTCATCTGCCCCAGAAGACTCGCATCACGAAAACATGCTTATATAATTCTGACCCCCTTGAACCCCACTTTTATATAGTAAAACTGGGGTTTACAGGGGTATACATTATTTTTCTTATTTCTGCTCAAAACATAGATTGTGGGTACTCGTTAGAGCCGCCTCGGCGAGGCGGTTCTAACGAGTACCCACAATCTATGTTTTGAGCGATAATATGAAAAAATATCAGATTTTTTCTCTGAAAATTTACATTTTCTGGTGGTAAAATTTTCAGTACATTTGAATTGGCGTGTTTTCGTAATGTGTTGATATGGCGCGGCTCATATTTATATTAACATTAAGAAAACTAAATGCGCCACGCACGACAGCCCCTACAATAAGGCCTGTGTAACCAGCAAAGACTCATATAACTCTGTATATCCACCCGGTATTGCGTGGGTTCTCGTTTAGACATCTTTGGATAGCCTGGAGGCTGTAAAAGGCACATGCGATCAGCGAAGACTCTGTTTTCTGTCTACTTTCACGGAACATCAAGTCTCTTTTTAAAAGAGTCTACTCTAAAAGAAAGCGTTTTCTCTCAAGGGGCATTATTTCTTTTCAGAGTTGAACCATTTTCAGAAAGGAGGCAGAACAATTTTGAAAGAGTTGCACGCCTCTAGAAAGTGGATCCATTCCCCTAAAAGCATTACGCAAACAGCTCCGTAAGACAAAAGTGTCATGGTTTGTAAATTCTATATCTTCATCTGGAACTTTGAAAAAAATCCAGTTGCCCCTCCATTCATGTACAGGCTCCGAGGTTATACAACTTTTTTTCATGCTAATAAATCTAAAATTACTAACAATTGCTAAATATAGCTGAGCATGAAAATTTATCTGCTAATAGATATCAAAATACTAAAGTTGACTCTCGTTATCTCGACCTCGCTTATCTCGAATAACCGCTTCTCTCGAAGTGAAAATCTGGTCCCTGCCTAAACATGAACATATAACAACAGGTAAAAAATATTGTGGAAAAGAGGACAAATTGCTCCTCAGGAGCAATTTCTCCTCTTTGCCATAATATTTTCAACATATCTCTAACTTCAAGAGTCCAGTTACATATACATTTGTTAAATGTGGTTGTTCGAATATTTGTTTCCTCAATTCTGCAAATCTTATATGTCGAGGTACGGATATCTCGATTTAATAGAGTCCCTTGGAATTCGAGATAACGAGAGTCGACTGTATTGTTGGCATTTTCATATCTATTACCAGAGAAACTTTCATGATCATCAGCTGAGTCGAGCATGAAACAAATTTTATAACCACGGGGCCTAATTTCAACCGAAAGGCCCATAATGGTCCTATAAGGGCCACCTTAGAACCTAGAATGAAGATATGTAGCACAGTTCTAAAGGCAGAGAACACCCAGGGATGCAATGTTACATAAATTCAATATGAAATGACCACTCGTGTAATACTCTGTATATATGCATTGAGCTGTTTAACAATTTCTCCTCTGAAACCGCTTGGTCACAAAAACAGTCAATATGTACACGTAGACCTAAGATCAAATCTAGTCATTCGGAAGCAAGGATTACTAAGAAATGAAAATACTAAGTTCTTACACTATAGAGTAGACCCCAAGTTCTTCCTCTATAAAGTAGATCCTTTTCTGGGAGCAAATTCTTCCCGTATAGAGTAACACATTTTGGAAGGAGACAAAACAATTTTGACATTTTCCTCCCTTTAAATTGTAACGGTTCCCTTTAAGTAACACTGTACTCTTGTGACTCACTTTATTTGAACAATTATTACAAGACTATGCGTCACGTCAGTGTGCTTTCTAAGAACAAGGCCGGGAGAAACATCACGAAAACGTATCTATATAATATTGACCCCCTGAAACCCCACTTTTATATAGTAAAAGTGGGGTTTACAGGGATATTCATTATTTTTCTTATTTCTGCTCAAAGACATAGATTATGGGTATGAGGCGGTTCTAACGAGTACCCACAATCTATCAATCTATGTTTTGAGCAGAAATACGAAAAAACAAAGAAAAAAAAACAAAAAAAAAAAAAAAAAAAAAAAAAACAGAATTTTTATCGGAAAACTTTCAGTTTTTGGCGGTAAAATTTTCAATATATTTGAATAGCGTGTTTTCGTAATGGTCAGAAGTAACATTCATCAGATAATCGTAAAAGCGAAAAAGCAGGGCCCATTTGTTCAAAACATCGTTAGCGTAACGAGCTCGTTAGTGGTGAAAATGTTAAGTGTTCTAGTAAGTACAATATCTAATTCACAGGAAGTTTTGCTGAAACAAAATGTGAGTAGCTTTTGCAAATGCAAAAGCAACTCACAATTTTTCAGCAAAAGTATAAGCTTCAGCAAAAATATAAACGAATATGTCATATTTAATGATCAAAGTTTTAACGATACGTTAAATATAACGACATCGTTAGTTTTGATTGCTAAATGACACTATCATCCATGTCTGTTTCAATCTACTTCAAACTTTTATATACAAAAAGACGGCTTTGGTGATAAGCGTAAATCTTAAGACTTTCCAGATACACAATCTGATCTAGGCATTCGTTTTTTGTATATGCGTTGTATCAAATATTACGCAAGACGTGGCTTATCTTGTTACAAGGACAATCCCAAGTAGACCGTTCAAAGATAAGTCATACACTAATGTCGATAATGCTCTGACAAAGCAAACATTTCTATGCATTTGTTTTGTCCTACTTCGCCTGTATCGTATTATAAAATGAAAGCTTCATGTGCATACAAACAGTATACCATAGTTATCCTTACTACTCGTTCACTTCATTCCTAAAATATTTATCCAAAGCGTCGAACGCCTATTTAACCACCTGTTGGTGTATCTAAAACTGCTGAATGCGTGACAAATATAGATCGTGATCAGGCGCCGCATTCTGTGGCGTCTGCGTTGGGCCTAAACTTTTTGTTCTGGTCAGTAATTACTTAGAGCAACTACGGTATTCCGTCACGGTAAGCACTATCTGATATTGCATAAACGTTTGGGCGTTCAAATAAATATAACTTCTACCACCTTATCTCAGTGGTATGTCCTTTGTTGGTCGCATATAACACGAAAGCCTTTGACCTCAGTGAATACTACACTTTCGGGTTGATACATCCTCATTTTGAATGAATGGAAGTCAATAATTGTATAATGAAACTAAACCTATATTCGGTGTCTTCGGAAGGCTGTGTTGTAATTGTTGCTTTTCTGGGTATCTCAATATCCATTACGAAAATATGCCTATTCAAATATACTGAAAATTTTACCACCAAAAAATGAAAATTTTCAGATAAAAAAATTTGATATTTTTCATATTTCTGCTCAAAAACATAGATGGTGGGTACTCGTAAGAACCGCCCCGATGAGGCGGGTCGAGGCGGTTCTAACGAGTACCCACAATCTATGTTTTTGAGCAAAAATACGAAAAATAATGTCCTCGTCAATGCGGTTCTAACGAGTACTCAAAAAATGATCTATATTTTTGAGCAGACATGTGAAAAATTATGTATACCCCTGTAAGCCCCAGTTTTACTATATAAAAGTGGGGGTTATGGGGGGTCAAAATTATGTAGGCATGTTTTCGTGATTAATATTATTTTACAAAGAATGCCTCTACATGAACACATATGCGTTTTTACACGTATTCACTTTTATCCCCAACAGTACTTTTAACTGGCTACAGCTAAGAAAAAACTTGATTCACCAAAATCTCATCACGAAAACATGCCTATAAAATTTTGACCCCCTTAAACCCCACTTTTATATAGTAAAACTGGGGTTTACAGGGGTATGCATTATTTTTCTTATTTCTGCTCAAAACATAGATTGTGGGTACTCGTTAGAACCGCCTCATTGAGGCGGTTCTAACGAGTACCCACAATCTATGTTTTGAGGAGAAGTATGAAAAATATCAGGATTTTTTGTCTGAAAATTTTCATATTTTGGTGGTAAAATTTTCAGTATATTTGAATAGGCGTTTTTTTCGTAATGTTAAAATATGTACGATTCATTTAGACCATTCCGAAATAGAAATGTCAATCTGTCTTATTTACAGCTTTCTTGCATGAATCTCAGATAAACTTTAGATAACGTGTAGGTTGATGAAGTATTCTTGCTCTTCAACCATTCGAATGTGTAGTCAAATCATTGTATTTTTTTGTTCGATCGATATTCACGAAAAGCCAAAAATCACGTAGTACAGCCTTCCGGGGGCACCCGAAGGAGCAGAGATTAGGAACAAAGATAACACACAACGTCACAGTTACAACAGCCACAAATAAACAAAGACGACAACTAACATTTTCACACAGGTAAAACTGGATCACTATTTGAGCCGCGTAACGAGAAAATGGATCTTTGAGATATATACGGACAATGAAGGCCCAAATCATCGAAGGCAGTCGCAGTCGCGATGCGCGCTAATAGATTCAGTAGGTATTGTAGAGGTGTTGATGTAAAGCAAAGGTTTTGTTAGACACAGATTTAAATAAGTCAGTACCCAGGGGGCACATGACGTCTATACACTACTGCATTAATGTCGATGTAACGTCAGACACATGACGTTAATACAACGTCACATTAACGTCGATGCAACGACGGTTTGTGATTGTGCCACTCCTTGGACTTTTCTCTTCTCTTTCTTTTAATTATTGGCCATCAATAGGTTGACTGCCAAACACTAGAAACCAAACTTAACAGAACAATTTGAATTTTAAATTTATTTATTTTTTTATGAATTTTAGAATAATGCTTCAAACAGTTTTTATAGACTTATTTTCATCCATTATAGAAACATTTATTAATAAAATTATGTCACAAATTTATAATTCTTTAAATATTTTTCAATTTCCTAATATCGTTTTAAAATCACATGAAGAGTGATTACCGAAATAATGCTTAGTTTTGGTACAGACAGGCCTAGCAAACGGCGTAGACCCAAATGGACGCCGCAGAACTCGGCATCTGATCTGGTTGTACACTATCCAGCAATATTATAAACACATCAACAGGTAATTGAACATAGTTTTACAAATTATAGGACACGTTAGGTAAGGAGTTATGGTGTCCCAATATAAAGAGTAAATACATTCGGTGAGTTGGACCTACGTGGAATAAACCGTTTTATTTTATTGTAAGCAGTGAAATCACTGTAAATCCGAAATAAATAAAAATGATATTTTCACATGTAAAAGGTTTCGGTATTTTCACCAGTCATTACGAAAACATGCCTATTCAAATATATTGAAAATTTCATCACCAAAAACTGAAAATTTTCAGATAAAAAAATCTTATATTTTTCATAATTCTGCTCAAAACATAGATTGTGGGTACTCGTTAGAACCGCCTCGCCGAGGCGGTTCTAACGAGTACCCACAATCTATGATTTGAGCAGAAATAAGAAAAATAATGTATACCCCTGTAAACCCCAGTTTTACTATATAAAAGTGGGGTTTAAGGGGGTCAATATTATATAGGTATGTTTTCGTGATGGAAAAATAGCATGATCGAGTTATTTTCACTCTTCGTTTCGGATTACTTCGGTTGTCTTCATTGTTTTCCTAACAGATGCTGATCCCACTTCGAGTTTTTGAACTCCTCTAACTTCTCTGTTTCTGAACAAAACTATCAAGTGTTGGTATTCATTTTCTTAATTAGAATAGAAGGAACATTTTGGTAACAAGATTACTTTGATTTGCCGAAACTTTTTTTTCTCCAGCGCTTCCTATGTTAAGGACTGAACATCGACGCCATGACGTTCATGTTTAGTTTGGCGACGTAATTTATGGCGTCAGAAGCTCGCATTGGCGTGTAAACAATAAAATAAACAGAAAATTTACTCTTTCTTAGTGAATGCATGTACCATAAATATTTTTATCTTCGCACTCGTGAAAATACTAATGTTTTCATTACACTCGATTCACCACAAAAGAGTAAATATACTCTGTATATGTAGCTGGACCTGTATCAGAATTACAGGCGAGGATTAAGTGCTTGTAAAGCCAGGTTAGGCTCCCCTTTCACCGGTTTTACTGTTAACCATCCAAGGCAGTATTTATGTTGCAATTCCTAACCATATTTCATTCATGCAAATTTGATCACATCAGGAAAACGTACCTATATAATTTTGACCCCCTTAAACCCCACTTTTATATAGAAAAACTAGGGTTTACAGGGGTATACATTATTTTTCTTATTTTAGTTAAAACATAGATTGTGGGTACTCATTAGAACCGCCTCGCTGAGGCGGTTCTAACGAGTACCCACAATCTATGTTTTAAGCAGAAATATGAAAAATATCAGAATTTTTTATCCGACAATTTTCACTTTTTGGAGGTGAAATTTTCTATTTATTTGAATAGGCCTGTTTTTTGTAATGAAGTCTTTTGACATTTTTACTACCCGTTGATGTGTCTACAAACTGCTGGATGAGTGATAACATATTCAGATCCTAACCAGACGCCAAGTAAATACGGTGTATAACTAAAATAGTGGCACCAGTATGATTGCACCAGTATTTTTTGTAACCAACAATAACAAGTGTTTTCTATATGGAACCAGTCCACAATTACCTCCCCTGATTCGTTGTCCAAAATAAGGAAATATAGTCGCACAAATAGTCCCTCACTTGGATGCTGTGTCTTATGCCAGAGTGACTGAGCAGACTACTTCACTGTGATTCTTTTGATAGATCAACATGTAGGTGTTTTGAAAATTAAGAGTTTGTTTTGTTTCCTTTTGATTTCAGGAAAACAGGTGAACTAAAAGCACACCCCTAAGAAGTGAGCCTACATGGGCCGTAACTGGTACATGTATGAACTGACAGGTGTTTACTTTGACAGACGACAGCAGGAAAAGGAGCTGGTCATGGTCATGTGTAAAGTGGATAAATTTGAAGGTAAGAAATGATGACATAAGCAGAAGAAAGTATGCATCGATTGCAAAGTTGTCAGCAATTTTTCCCAAGCAGTCTTTGTACGAAAAGTAATGGAAAAATAATTGTGGTCCGAGGCCATATATACGCATTCCACAGACTTTTCAGGAATGTTACATACCATATTTGGTGTTGCCCTTAGGCTCTACAATGTAGCTTAACACAGGACTGACTATATGCATTTTAGGCTTCTGCAGTTTTACTGTTAACCATTCTAAGGCAGTATTTATGTTGCAATTCCTAACCATATTTCATTCATGCAAATTTTATCACGTCACGAAAACATGCCTATATAATTTTGATCCCCTTAAACCCCACTTTTATATAGTAAAACTGGGGTTTACAGGGGTATACATTCTTTTTTCTTATTTTAGTTAAAAACATAGATTGTGGGTACTCGTTAGAACCGCATCGTTGAGGCGGTTCTAACGAGTACCCACAATCTATGTTTTTAGCAGAAATATGAAAAATATAAAAAAAAATTAACACAAAACCACCAAATTAAAGTAAGCGATATTTGTTTTATATTTCAGGGAAATTCAGACTTATATTACGATTGTCTGTTAAAAATAGGAAGAATGCTTTTTAAATGATGTCTGCTTTTATTTGTAGTAAGCAGTTTATGTTTTAAGATTTCAACTGCTCTGATGTGCACGCGCAAAATTTGACATTTTAAACAAAACATGTTATTTAATTATCTCTTAGGTATTAAAGGCTACCGCAAAAAATATATTATTATTTTTGTCAAATTCAGGCAAATAGAACTGACCAATTGCTGTTTGTATAAACAAATCTTTTTCTCTTTGCTGCGCATCAAATATAGGCAGAATTAAACAGTAATTATGTTGTCTCTAAAGGAAACACTATCTAGAAAAGAAAGCCCCATAGGTCATTAGTCTTCTCTTCATTTCCTGAATCTGTACAGTTTGCCTTTTAACCATATAACGCTCATCCTTAACATTTACTACTCTTTTGGCGAATTCAACAGACGACAAATGAATGATAGCTTTCTCACTTTCTCGAGCAAATAGGCTCCGATATCATATGCAAATTGTCTCCTCAGGTAACAATTTGTATGATATACGTAAGCCTTTTTTTCTGCGAAAATAATAAAAAAAAATATTTCAAATTGTCGTCTGCTTAAGTTTTTTACCCAGCATACTAAGCGTTAAACGGACTTAGTGGCAAAAGCCCGCTAATATAAATGTTAAAAATTCAGAAACGTGATAAAACCGAACGCATAATTCTTAACCCTTGTCCTGCTGAATAAATTAAGATGCCACGCTCACTTTTAATTGTCAGTCAATCACATTACTTGATCCGCATCGTTGCTATAAATTCATATACTTAATGGCAAACAGTGCAGATCCAGATCAGCTGGCTTCTTCAGAAGCCAACTGATCTGGATCTGCACTGTTTGCAAATGCAGGGTATATCCGGGTTCAGCAGGACAAAGGTTAAGTATCCAGAAAAAACTTCAATGACGTCAACACCTATAGCTCGTTCGAACATACTTTGGTGTCCCTAGGAAATTCTTTCAACAGCTCAAACATCAAATATTTCGGGATATTTTAGGAGATTTTTCTTATTTTATCATGGTCAGGAATGTTGTATGTACTCATTAGAATCGCCTCATCGAGGCGATTTAAATAAGCACACACCACATACCATGAAAAAAATCCCTAAATTATGCCCGTATGAGAGTTTTGCGCATGCGTGGGATGCCTCTGACACATTTTCGCTTAGCGAGGCCCATATGAATATTTTGTAGATGAAAGAAATGGAGGAGGATAAGAAAAACAAGAGGCCCACGGGCCACAATTCGCTCACCAGAGTGAACCCGCCACTGCAGATATGCAGATGACATGCAACATTTTTCTAATTCTCTTATGACAAAGCAATGGTTTAAACAGTTTTTGAAATATTTTGCTTACAAGGTTAAAATGCTGAAATTTTCAAAACACGATAAGTAAAAAAAGGTTAGATATTTTTCAGACGCCATTTGATTCATCTACTTATCCTGTCCTTTAAAGGGTTTTTTCTTCTATTTTTAGCTCTGGCAACCATTTTGTTCAGCAGAGCAGAACCATTTAAGCAATTTTGGCAAAGGGACATAAGAGGAACATTGATGTGAGATTATTTTGAAATCTTGCCACTGGCCATGAAGATGTCGTTTAAAGGTTTTCTATTTTCAGCTCTGGTGACCATTTTGTTCAGCAGAGCTGAACCCATTTTGGCAATTTTGGTGAAGGGGGATAAGAGGAACATTTCTGTGAAATCATTTTGAAATCAGGACATTGGCCAAGGAGGAGATGTTTAAAGGGTTTCTATTTTCTATTTTTAGCTCTGGCAGCCATTTTGTTCAGCCGAGCAGAACTTTTTTTAGCAATTTTGGTAAAGGGCCATAAGAGGAACACGTCTGTGAAATTACTATGAAATCAGGACACCAGCTGCGGAGGAGATGCCTTTTAATTTCTTTTTCTATTTGTAGCCCTGGCCGCCATTTTGTTCAGCCAAGCAAAGCCATTTTAGTAATTTTGGTTGAGGGCCATTGGTGGAATACTTCTGTGCAAATATTTTGAAATCAGGTCACTGGCCAAGGACGAGATGTCGTTTGAAGAGTTTCTATTTTTTAACTCTGGGGTTGGGCGGGGGCATCTTGTTCAATGAAGCAGAACCACTGAGGCCATCTTGGATTTTCGCTCGACACAGTTTTAGCTTGTTTTGATCCAGAAGTCATCCTGTTGCTAAAAAGCAAGTTTCGGCTCAAAGCGATTTAAGGTTTGAGAAGAGATGTCGAAAATTGCTTTTCAAGATGGCAGCTGTGGTGGCCATCTTGGATATTCTACCGGCTCATTTAGCTATTTTGTGTCTCATAAGAGTCCAAATGCCCATCATCAAGTTTCGATTCAACTGGATTATAGAGGAGAGGTCCAAAATATGAATTCTCAACATTTTTCCCATATGAATGTATATGGCCCATACAAATGCACGGGGAAGCAAATTTGACCTTGCCGTAAAAAGCTCAAACGTCAACGTAGGACCATCATTTTAGCAATTTTGGTAGATATCCTGTCCCCAAGATCTATGCAAAGATAAGGCCCCAGGGCTTATTTGGTTCTAGAGAAGAAGATTTTAAAAGTTTTTACCATATATTGGCATGGCAGTCATATTGGTCAATGGACCGCAACCATTTTAGCAATCTTTCATTCCCCCAACCTAAGGAGGCTCCATATAAAATTTGAGCAATATTGGCCCAGATGCTTCAGAGGAGAAGTCGTTTGAAATTCTCAACATTTTTCCCATACAAATGTATGGTGCCCATACAAATGAAAAGGGAAGCAAACGACCTCGCCGTAAAAAGGTCAAACGTCAATGTACAACAATTATTTTAATAGCTTTGGTAGACCTTTCGTCCTCGATGATTTATGTAAAGATTCAGCCCAAAGGTAGCCTCTGTTCTGGATAAGAAGATTTTAAAAGGTTTTTACCATATATGGGCATGGCGGCCATCTTGGTCAATGGTCCGGGACCATTTTAGCAACCTTTCGTTCCCCTAACCTAAGGAGGCTCCATATGAAATTTGAGCAAAACTGGCTCAGCGGCTTCAGAGGATAAGTCGTTCGAAAATGTTAACGGACGGACGAACGAACGGACGGACGACGGACGAACGAAAAGTGATCACAATAGCACATCCTGCGCATAGCTCAGGTGAGCTTAAAATAAGAAATAAGCGCAGAAAGAGAAACAATACTAGCATGCCCCCCTTCGATCAGATCTACATAATAACCCTAAATTCTGGGACATAAATGCCTCAGCAAACAGTGTAGACCCAGATCAGACGCCGCACATGGTCTATACTGTTTACCACTCATCCAGCACTATTCTGGACACATGAACAGCATCACGAAAACATACCTATATAATTTTGACCCCCTTAAACCCCACTTTTATATGGTAAAAATGGGGTTTACAGGGGTAAACAATATTTTTCTTATTTCTGCTCAAAACATAGATTGTGGGTACTCGTTAGAACCGCCTCGTCGAGGCGGTTCTAACGAGTACCCACAATCAATGTTTTTAGCAGAAAAAATGAAAAATATCAGAATTTTTTATCTGAAAAATTTCATTTTTTGGTGGTAAAATTTTCAGTATATTTGAATAGGCGTGTTTTCGTAATGGGCAGTAAAATAGACTTTTTAAATGTTAGGACAAGTATAATAAAGGGTTACGGTGTCCTGATACTTAGGGTAAATACGGTTATTTAAACGGAATGCTGCCTTAGAATGACCCACTGTACTTTCAGCAGATGGGGGTTCATCACGAAAAGACGCCTATATATATTTTACCCCCTTAAACCCCACTTTTATATAGTAAAACTTGGGTTTACAGGGGTATTCATTATTTTTCTTATTTCTGCTCAAAACATAGATTGTGGGTACTCGTTAAAACCGCCTTGTCGAGGCGGTTCAAACGAGTACTTGCAATCTATGTTTTGAGCAGAATCCTGAAAAATATTAGAATTTTTTATCTGAAAATTTTCATTTTTTGGTGGTAAAATTTTCAGTATATTTGAATAGGCATGTTTTCGTAATGTATCGGCCCGAAAGGGTCCCAGTCGAGAAGATACCAGTCCGATATAGATTTAAGCAGAATGCTACTCGGTAAGTACAAAAACAAGATTAAGCTTGAATTTGAGACACCATTTGGAAGTCAAGGAATATAGGATCAAAATGGAAGTCATTACGAAAACACACCTATTCAAATATATAGAAAATTTCATCTCCAAAAACTGAACATTTTCGGATAAAATACACATATTTTTTTTTCATATTTCTGCTCAAAGCATAGATTGTGGGTATTCGTTGGAACCGCCTCGGCGAGGCGGTTCTAACGAGTACTCAAAATCCATATTTTGAGCAGAAATAAGAAAAAATAATGTATACCCTGGTAAACCCAGTTTACTATATAAAAGTGGGGTTTAAGGGAGTCAAAATTATATAAGCGTGTTTTTGTGATGTAATACTGTAATGGTAGCGTATTGCAATATGATAAGACTCATGGACCGAATATAACTTTGTAATTTGGAGCTGCATCAGAATTTAAGGTGAGGTTTCGGGCGAGTAAAAGCGGTTACTCTGTTGCAGTTCTTCTTTGTTTGTGCCTCTGTGTGTTCCATATGCAGCGTTTGTTTTTTTATTATTGGTTCCTTATCTCTTCTGCTTTTGATGCCACGGGAGAGCTGTGTTTGGTGCTTGTGGCATTTCACCTATATTTAACCTAGTCCCAGTACATAGTGTCTGTTGAGTTTAACTCTCGTCCTGCTGAATACATTAAGATGCCAAGCCCTTTTCAAATTTTCAGCCAATCAAATTACTTGATCCAGATTGTTGACATAAATTAACATACTAAATGGCAAACAGTGTAGATCCAGATCAGTTGGCTTCTTAGAAGCCAACTGATCTGGGTTAACACTGTTTGCAAACGCAGGGTATATCCAGGTTCAGCAGGAAAAGGGTTAATAATCAACGCAATAAATCCGTTTATGCTAGAGCGGCTGAACGTATTATTCAATCCAGTACAATATGTTTCGACCTTATTAATCGTGCATGCGTGCCTTTTTCAATGCTTTATAATATTTCTATAGTTTCAGTAGAATTAATAAAGGTGGAAACTCTTGTAACGAATACAAACAACAAAGCAGTTGGCATACAATTGCAGCTATAGTTGTTTATTATCTACCTTCACGGTAACAGTGTGAAAACAGAAGGTTTTTTTTATTAAAGCACTGGCAGCACCGGCAAGTCGACTGTCTCTGACTGTAGGCTGGGAAAATTTCCTGAACGGGGACTTAAAACTGTTTCATTTAATCCTTAACTTCTTGTAATTTAAGCAAACAGTAAAGACCCCAATCAGAGACAGCGTTCTGTGGCATCTGATCTAGATATTCACTGTTTGCCAATGTACAGTCCAGGTTTTACTGATAACCGTCTTTACTATTTACCCTGATGTCACAGCGATAAGAATGTCGCGGCTATAAATAACTGTCAACTGGATTTCGTTCAAACGCACGGTTTGATTTCATTGGTCAAATATAATCATTTGGACAACAACCTTAATTATAGTACGACAAAATTAAACTGAGACAATTAGTTTCAGCCAACGTCTTCGTATATTTCCGTTATAAACGGCAATAGGATTTTATTTTTAGCAGAAAATATATATGAGTACGTGTCTATGGTGTAATAGTAAGACCCACAGTTTTGTAGACTCGAACCGCGACCAAAGCATTTTTATGTTAACATTTCTGTTTTATTTTAGTATACTATTTTTTGCTATTATTATTATTATTATTATTATTATTCCTATAGGATTTTCATTTCTCTTTTTTTTTTCTTCATCTTTATCACATACATTTTACGAGTTGATCATTTCAAACAATACAATCGTTTCAGTGAAACATCTCTAATTCACTAGTTGTGTCGATGCTACTGCCCACTTCAGCTGTGTTAGTGTCGGTATCATTAGAGCCCTTCACGTAGATGTAGATCACAAAACGTTAACCGTGCTCCCCAGTGTCGCGATTTGTGCCTTTCATCTCATCTAACATCTTCTCCACATGGTCGCAAGCCTCGAGTCGCAGAATCATCATCTGTCCACCCTAAAATCCGCAAAGGCTTTCTCGGTAATTCTTATCACGTCATTGAATATGAATATGAATATGATGATGATGATGATAATGATGATGAGCTCAGGTTTAACGACGTTCAATGCATGAGGGGCATTTACGTCAAAATGGTATAGTTACTTGTTTGGTATTGAAACGGCTAAGATAACTCATATAATTAAATCTGAAAAAAAAAGCATAATACATCTTTAAGGGTTTAAGAGCAAAATCAACTTCGAGTTCGAAAATTAGGCTTGTAGAGAGACCTTTTGGAGGTCTGCAGTTTCCTACGTAAGGTAGCGGTTACTCAAAAATGACTCCATGTGATATTTAAGACAAGTGGCTTAAAGTTCTCTAGGAGCTTTCTGTATTACATTCAGCCTGCATTTAGCAGCTACCAGCCTCCACAGAATTCAAATCTTGTTTAAAGAGTGTCTTTTTAGATCGGTTTTACTTGGAACGAATACGAAAGCTACATTGTATCTTTAAATGTACGTGATCACTGGCCAAATTACATTATATGCCTAAATGTAACATATTGAGACACATAAGTCTTCATATCGCATAAAAAGACAATAAAAAAAATTCGCAAGCTTCTGCTGAGAGTCGAAGCCACCACCCTGTGATTAAAAATCTACCGTTTTTATCCATTTGTGTAACCGGGTATAAAAAAGTAATTGTACATTAATACATTCATATCTGTTGGTTTAACACGATGTACGGCCTACTTGTCATACGGAAACCGATGATTACCGAATCGAGTTCACGTAATATGCTAATGTCTCAGTTTAATTTTGCCGTACTATATTAAATAAATTTTGGTGTATGTATACTTTGGCTCGATTGCAAACAATCGACCCAAATATAGGTAATATGTGTTCTGCTTTCATAATTTTCTTTTATTCGTATCATTTAACACCATTTTGTAGCAGACGATATTCTATTCTTTTATTATTATCAGTATTAGTAGTATAATCATTATCATTATTATTCAGAGAGAATAAGACTTGGCATGTTATGTATATTGTCTGATTAGCAAACGATCCATATGAACTACCAAGACTTATCTTCTCTGTAAAACATATCAAAAGGTCGTCTGCTGCAATTGTGATTGCCGCTTAAAGGATAATTCCCTTTGAGACCATAATTGTCAGAAACTTATGCCCGCGCCTCGTACATGTTTTATACGTAATATACAACAAGAGAATATAGTAATCTGCTGAAGGAATTAATTGATTTTGAAAAGATCATCAAACAGAATACGCGGCAGACAATATAAAATGAAAGCCTATTTAGTGTTGTAGCATATCCCGAGAGATTCTTGTTTGGCGCGGCGACTTGTGTGATCGTATACACAGCACAACAAAGCCGAACACACACACACACACACACACACACACACACACACACACACACACATGAGCGCGCGCCGCACACATGTATTAAACAAAATTGTGTGAATGAATGTCAACTGATTTGCCACTGTAACCAATTCAGATTCAGATCCAGAATCTATGCCATACAGGGCCCAATTGTTCAAAGCGTCGTTAGCTTAACGAGCTCGTCAGTGGTCAAAAAGTTAACTGTTCCAGTAAGTACAATATTTAATTCACAGGTATTTTTGCTAAAAAAAATGTGCAAAAGCTACTCACATTTTTTCAGCAAAATATTAGCGTATATGGCATACTTAATGATCAAAGTTTTAACGATACGTTTACTAACGACATCGTTAGTTTCGAACAACTGAGCCAAGGCCTTTTTTTTCTTTAGTCGGAAAATGTACCAAGTGTTCCCATGAGCCCTGGCTTTTGTTTTCCTTCTTCAGTCGGAAAATGTACCAAGTGTACCCAGTCCCCTTAAGTAGGGTCCTATTTCCACAAAACTAAACCAGCTTTAATGTATTTGCTAACTGTACATGTTTGGCAAGATTGTGTACGTGCTTAGTTTATGTCGACATGCTAACCGCGCTTGTCCTGACCTTAATACATACGCAGTCTAACCTTGCGCTTGTCCTGACCTTAATACATACGCAGTCTAACCTTGCAGGTTAGACTGCGTATGTATTGAGGTCAGGACAAGCGCGGTTAGCATGTCGACATAAACTAAGCACGTACACAATCTTCTTTTGTCCTAAATACTTCGGTCCGTTGTTATTGCACTGCGGTTCTTGTCCTGACGAGATTCTAAATTCCGGAGGGTGCTGTTTGGACTTTTTTCTTAACTGTTTTTGATTTGGAGATTATCTTGGCTTTTTACATCAGTTGTACAATTAGATTTCTTAAGGCACGTAAGCAATGCGAGGAGCACAACTCCTGAAGAGAAGACCATTTTGTAATGCAGAACGGAGCCACATACAGTAACTAACGGACTTCGCTTAACTGCATCTCATCATGAGTAATAATAACAAAAATAAAATGATTCAAACATTTAATACATTATTTAATTTTGATTTTACGCATGAACAAACAGTCCAAAAGGGCGAGAAATTTATAATACCAAGAACAAAATTTTACCCTAAATTTTATGCAAATACCTTTGAAAAGTAAATACAGTCGAACTTCAATGACTCGAACATCTTTTGGGTCATAGAAATTTGTTCGAGATATGGGTAGTTCGAGCCACTGATAATTAATCATGGCACCTGGTCAGGAAGCAAATAGCGACAATTTAGGGTAATTTTTTCGATTTTCTACACAATAATTGTATGTTGAGTGTACTCAATAGAATTGCCTCGATGAGGCGATTCTAATGAGTACACACAACATACAATTTCGTGATAAAATGAGAAAATTTCCCTAAGTATTTGTTTTCTTGAGCTGTCGAAAGGATTTCGTAGGGACTGAAAAACGAGTTCGAATTAGCCATGGTAAACGAGCCATCGGTGTTCAAGCTATCGAGGTTTGACTGTAAGTGAATTTGGGAACTGATGTAATCGGATCCTCATCAAATTCCAAACACCAAAGGGAAAGACAGACAAATACGATTAAGCAGCCACAAAATGAACAAATGGCAGGTAGAGCTGGTAACTCTTTCCAAAAAAGGTGGCAACTCTGCTACCCACATTTAACTCGAACACCGATGACTCGTTTATCATGGCTTATTCGAACTCATTTTTGAGTCCTTACGGAATTTTTCCGATAGCTCAAGAACACATATATTGAGGGAAATTTTCTTATTTTATTATGAAATTGTATGTTGTGTATACTCATTAGAATCGCCTCATCGAGGCGAAATATAATGAGTACACGCAACATATCATTATTTTGTTGAAGATCGAAAACATTTCCATAAATTATCGCCATTTGCTTCCTGACCTGGTGCCATGATTAAATCTCATTGGCTCGAACTACCCATCTCTCGAACAAATTTCCATGGTCCCAAAGATGTTCGAGCCATTGAAGCTTGACTGTATATCTTAACTTTAAATTAAAAGAAAAAATATTAGAAAGTTAAACATTACAGAAACATTAACAAAAGGTACCACAATGAAAGTACCGCCTTATAACGGTCAATAATGATATACCGGGGGCTTAAAGCTAGCTTTATGGGATCCCAACCCTTGCCCTCAGCTTCCATAGTAGTACAAGCATATATTTATATTTGTTCGGTTCGTGTGCAGGTTTTCAAACTCATCACTGAATCATTACAGACAACAAATAAACATAGATAAAGCCTATAATGAAGCAAAGATGAAGACTTACCAGAAAGAAAACATACCTATATCATTTTGACCGCTTAAGCCCCACTTTTATATAGTAAAACTGGGGTTTACAGGGGTTTACGTTATTTTTCTTATTTCTGCTCAAATAATAGATTGTGGGTATTTGTTACGAGTACAACAATCTATGCTTTAAGCAGAAATATGAGAAATATCAGATTTTTTTATCTGAAAATTTTCCGTTTTTAGTTGTAAAATTTTCAATATATTTGAATAGGCGAGTTTTCGTAATGATGTTTGTTACTTTGCCCAGACAGTAGACTTTGATGTTTCATGCAATTTGTCATGAAATGGCAAAGCTCATTTCCTGAAAAAAAAAAAAAAAAAAAAAAAAAAAAAAAAAAAACTATTTGTCGTCCGCTGAATCTGCCAAACGTGTGGATAAGGTTACAACATCGATTTGGTTGCATTTCCAGATAACTAACCCCGACTGTTCGCCAAGTTGGCGTCTATCCTCGATCCTATTTCATATGAACCGCGCCATGAGGAAATGTTCTTTGGTAATGTAGGTCCCGATCAGTCAGCTAAACCACACAACCTGATCAGGGCCTTCGCTATACAGCAAGAAATTTTATACTTTCAATGATTCGGTACGGTAGCCAGACAGCAAACGCTCTTACTAGAATGCACAGATACGCAGGCTGATCTGGGTCTGTGCTGACAGAATATTTTCTCAGTCTTACTGTTCATTTCATATTTCAGACAGTACATAATCCCTGGATTCACATCCAGCAAATAGATATTCAATATCCTGTTAACCGATAAGGCGCAAGTCACAACTGCAGCAGGCTATATTTTGAAATATATTTTTATTTCCAAAGAAATTAATTCTTGACATTTGATGTGAATCGTATGCCAAGCAGAGAATTCACATGAAATATCAAGACTTTTTTCTCTGGAAAAGGAAAATATTATAATGTCGTTTGCTTCAAATTTTACTTGGCTTTTTTAGGGTTAACGTAGCTATTCTTTCATTATTTGATCAGATATACTGGAACTGCTATGACTGCAGAAATGTTAATCTACCCTTAATGCTTTCTTGCAAAACTGATCTGTGATCAAAAAGAAAGTCACATAACATAGGTAAAGAAAAACATTGATGAAGACGTTCAGGTAGTGACCTGAATCGTGGAAAGGCGTCATCCACCAATCCTGAGAGGAATAGAGTGGATGAACAGGAACATTCAAAGCCGGAACATATAACAGCTACATGTAAAATACTAACCAAGGGACTAGCTTAATTCTACCCTAACTGAGGTGATTACAAAGCTAATAATTACAGAATAAACGGAAGAAGATATTACCAAAAAGGATAAAACAAAAGCATCACGAAAACACGCCTATATAATTTTGACCCCCTTAAACCCCACTTTTATATAGTAAAACTGGGGTTTACAGGGGTACACATAATTTTTCTTATTTCTGCTCAAAACATAGATTGTGGGTACTCGTTAGAACCGCCTCGCCGAGGCGGTTCTAACGAGTACCCACAATCTATGTTTTGAGCAGATATATGAAAAAAATCAGAATTTTTTAATCTGAAAATTTTCCTTTTTTGGTTGTAAAATTTTCAATATATTTGAATAGGCGTGTTTTCGTAATGAACTCCACAGCAATGGACCACATAATAATACAAAAGCCTATGATATATAATACGAACATAGGCAATGCCTATAGGCCAGCTCGCAATACACTGTTTTATGTAAAATTAAAAAAAAAATAATTGCCTTTGGAAGCAAAAAAAAAAAAAAAAAAACAACACAAAATCACGAAAATCGGAGACTCGGTAAGACCCAAGCTATACCGTTAAATTTTTGGTATTGGATTCTGGTACCGGATTTTCCCAGTTGGTCCCGGCAAATACAAATAGATATGCCACATTAATTAAGAACCCGACAAACTGCAAACAAAATGTTTACTTCCGGTTTGCTTTGGCGGCAAAGAAACGTATGCTGTACCATAGCGCTTGCTCGCGCAGTTCTTCGGCCTGCGCCGCATGTGGCTCGGCCACATGCGGCAGCGAGCTCGCTATGTTCGCAAACAATACGGCTCTTTACGAGCCAACACATCTGTATCTACACTATTTGCCATTTTGTTCAAAAGTATGTCTGAAACCCTTATTTATTGACAATGGACATTCCAAATTCAAAATAGGAAAATTTCATTTTACCAACTCTTAGGTGAAAGAATTGGCATAATTATATGAATATTATAATGGACGACAAATACCAAGAACACTGCCTTAAAAGGTCAATGATGTAAACAAACGAGGGGGTTCAAATCGTTTTCACAACACTGGAACATCGAATGAATAATTGGTATCAATAAAATCGGTGTAACCACTTCCCATACGTGTGGGATGGGGTTGCATCGATTTTATTGGTACCATTTATTGACACTAGGTTCTAAGACGGTGGTTCTAGTGTTGTTTGTTCTGTGTGTGACCTTGTGACTCCTCGCTGTGGGTTTCTTATGTTTTGTTCTGCCCGTTGTCTTATTGTTGTATTATATTTAGTGGGACCCATTTGGCATTGTGATCACCTCCCTTGGGAAGAAGGAGCTGGGTACTCTCTCTCTCTCTCTCTCTCTCTCTCTCTCTCTGTGTGTGTGTGTGTGTGTGTGTGTGTGTGTGTGTGTTTGCATGATTATAGTGTCTTTGGTAGGCTATATTATGTGATTATAGGTCGTTCTGGATCGCCTCTATATTCGTTCACATATATTTTTCTACATCGTTTAGTTCAGATGTAATTCCAAATTACAAGCGTTCTGTTCAACGCATAACGCATTAGTGAGTAACAACGGTATCTACAAATACTGTAAAAATCTTAATTATTGGTACACCATTACTCCTTACCATATTTGCACTAAACTTTGGAACAGTTTCATTTGGTTACCCGTTGACGTGTCTAAAAGTGCTAGTCGAGCTACCAGTATTGACTGTGATCAGAAATATTAGACTTAGACATAGCGTTGTGTTGCACCCGGCCCCAAGATTACAGAATGTTGTTCATGCTCACCTCAGCTGAGCTTGAAATGTCCTCTGCAAATAGATATGAAAATGCCAACAATAGTTAGCATTTTCATATTTATTAGCAGAGAAATGTTCATGCTCAGCTATGCTTAGCAGGAAAAAAAAATTGCAATCGTTACTATTTTGAGATCTATTAGTAGGACAAATTTCATGCTCAGCTGAGTTGAGCATGAAACTGTTTTGTAACCTCAGGGCCTAATCTGGGTCTATATTGTTTGCTGAGGCCTGATACAGAAAGCGTGTTAAGGGTAACTCCAATTATTTTTTCTGAATATTTTGTAGGAACAGCGAACGTAGACACTGATAAGATTTTTTTAATGCACTTGCTGATCTGGCCCCATGGTCATAAAACCTTTTTTCATGCTCAACTCAGCTAAGCATGAAATTTTCTCTGCTAATGACTATGAAATGGGCAACAAATATTGGCATTTTCATATTTATTAGCAGAGAAAATCTCATGCTAAGCTATGTTTGGCAAGAAAGAATTTGCAATAAGTAGTTATTTGAGATTCATTAGCATGACAAATTTCATGCTCAGCTGAGTTGAGCATGAGCAATTTTTTATAACCTCGTGGTCTGGTCTGTGCTCGTTGCCAATATATACATAATGCATAGATCCAGACAAGAGTGGACATTAAGTAAATAGTTTATCTTATTTCTCCAGGAAAACATGCGTTGTAGGTACTCACTGAGACGCTTTTAATGAATACTACAATATTTACACGGTTGTACAAGAGCCTTAACTCTTTTTCTGCCACAGGCTTTTGCAAACAGCATAAATATAAATGAGACGGCTCAATTAGCCGTCTCATCTGGATACACACTGTTTAATTGACATTCAGTCTTTCAACTTAACATATAAACGTCTTTCCAAACGATAGTTTGTTAAAATAAAATAAAATAAAAACAAAACAAAACACAGACGACAAATATCGTCTGAAATTTGGTGCCGAAAGAGTTAACTGGAGCTATGATGTCCTTTTACATGTACGTATACGCAGGAGAAGCATGCTAATCATTATCAGGGCTTGATTTCGTGACACAGTTAAAATTGTCACAATTACAACTTAAGACGAATCGCGTTAAAACCTGTACTCGGATACCTGACGAGTGCATATACACAATTTGGTCTTGGTATGTGCATTAGCGTTTCAAAGTCTAGAAAGTCTAAATATGATCTAGGCGAAGTGCACATGAGACCGCGTGCATGCGGGTAACCCGTGAATAATCTGAGAGGGTGCAGTTTGCTTTTATCATGTGATTGAGTTCTTTTGATGCAACCATCGTTCATTCTCATAGCTATTAATATTCTTTCTGCTAAGTTAATCTAATTTATCTGTCATTGTAACCTCTTTAAGCAGAATTGTCTGGAATTCATACCAGCTCACTCGTGTGAGCGTGTTTTATGTATAATTGCATCTTAATACGAGTAAGCAGTCAATGATAAGGTATGTGACGAGTTAGCATTCTGCTGAAATCTATAACGGACTTTTATCGGCCGGACTGGAATCATTTTGGGCGCATAACGGTCCGATATAGATTGAGACAAAAAGGCAGCTTGGTATACTATGAAGAAATTGCGATCTTTGCGACAGAAATGCATCAGAATTAAGGGCGAGGTTTAGCAGGAGTAAAATAAATTCAAGCCTACAGCTCCCCCTACCCCCTCCCCTCCCCTTACCCCCACCCAATGCAGTTATTCTGATCAGGATTCTTTTTGCTTAAATTAGCATTGCGGTTAACCGCTATATGGCTGCCTATTTTGCCTTCTGGTTTGCTTTCAAGTGCAATATTTTCTTGTCCTAATGCTAGCAGTCTGGCCATCCTCTTCAATGGTTGACCTCTTCGCCTACTGTTTCCATGTGTTTTTCATATCTGTGTTTTCAAGTGTAACATTTTCTTATCCTGATGCTAGCGTTGTGGTCCTCTTCGACTGCTGTCCACTTGGATTCCTGCTTTCCATCTGTTTATGTTTTTATCCGTTTGTTATTTTCAGTTACTGTCTAGAGTTGCTTCAGGAGATGAGGATGAGGTTTCGTGCGAGTAAAATTGGTTAAACTGATTTCCATTCTAGTCACCCAGTGACATTTTTGCTGACCGTCCCAAATGGGTTCTTCTGACACAGGTCTTCTTTATTTGAATATCGGCTACTGTTTTGTCTGTTTCTGCTTCTTTCGTTTGCTGTCATCACGAAAACATACCTATATAATTTTGACCCCTTTAAACCCCACTTTTATATAATAAAACTGGGGTTTACAGGGATATACATTATTTTCCTTATTTCTGCTCAAAACAAGATTGTGGGTACTCGTTAGAACCGCCTCTGCCTTTGCTATTACGGTCTTTATGTATATGGATTTTATGATTTCCGAAATACAACATTACATTACGAAAACATGCCTATTCAAATATATTGAAAATTTCACCACCAAAAACTGAAAATTTTCAGATAAAAAACTCTGATATTTTTTCATATTTCTGCTCAAAACATAGTTTGTGGGTACTCGTTAGAACCGCCTCATCGAGGCGGTTCTAACGAGTACCACAATCTATATTTTTGAGGAAAAATAAGAAAAATAATGTATACCCCTGTAAACCCCAGTTTTACTATATAAAAGTGGGGTTTAAGGGGGTCAAAATTATATAGGTATGTTAACGTGATGGTATGTTAACCTCAGACCCACCATAACACGTACCATAATTACTCCAATTAGTTGGTCTGATCTGTATTGAGCAAATGCATATCCTGGTCAGACACCACGTGTTTTGGACCCTTACATTGCTCATCTCTCATTCAGGCGTCTTTAGACGTATCAACATGTAGTGATATGGACTGTTTCAAACTTTAGGGAAAGCCTGGTACGGATTTAAGGTGTCCGAATAATTTGGGTATATACGATAATTTATACTAGAATGACTAAAATCAGAATCATTGTGGAACCCTCGGTATATGAAACATCCTGACCAAAAACATGCATACGCACAATTGTGACGTTTGTCAGGTCTGTGACTTCGTTATTTTAACACAACCCCATTTATTTTTTTCTTAAATTAGGTACATGTCTATTGGTTACATATTTATTTTAGACGCCACATAGTTGTCGAGCTAATGTTATTGCTTTTACGTTGATTTTCGATAACTGAACTTTCAGATAGTGTATTTTTATTTGAACGCATTTTATAATAGTTAATCTGATGCATACAATACAACACAGTAGGAGAATCAAATCACTAATCAATATGAACCGTGCCACGCGAAAAGTGGTCTCCGCGATACGTGCAAACAATTAGACTTGTTTCAGTCCACAGTGACTCAATGTATTAATCGTTAGAATTCTCTTTGATACAGACACCAAAATAAAAATAGAATTTTGTTTTCTACGAAAACACAGATGTCTTCCCCTTTTTTGGTGTCATATTGTATTATACCTTCGAACATTTATATTTATTAACTAAGATTCCAAGGAAAATAACTCAAAAAGTATAAATGCAAGAGTTATGGTTCTTGCGCTTGATTGATATTCATGTAAGGTGAAGATATCTTGAAAGGTTTGCAAGTAATAGAGCGGAAAGGTTTTTTTTTTTTTGTGACGGACAAAATTCGCAGGGAAATAATTCAAAAAGTATAAATGCTAGAATAATGGCTCTTGCGCTCTGCACGTCGTTTAATGTTGATTGATATTTACATGAAGTTTCTTGAAGATATATTTAACACCTTTCAAGTTACAGAGCGGACACGATTTTGTGACGGACAAAGTTTCAAGGGAAATAACTCAAAAGGTATAAACGCAAAGTTATGGTTCTTGCCTCTGCACGTCTTCTTATGTTGATTGATATTTATATGAAGTATCAAGAAGATAGCTTGAACGGTTTTCAACTTATAGAGCGGACACGATTTTGTGACAGACAGACAGACGCCCGGGGGATAAATAATATGTCTCCTTACCCTGAAGTGGGGAGACATAACAACAGCATTACGTATATCACACCTGGTAATCTCGTAAGGGGTAGCCGCTGGTTATGCACTCAAAATCCTTACGCGAACTTCCGGCTATGACTTACGAGACATCCAAATGTCAACAAACCTGGTAATTTCGTAAGGGGTAGCCGCTAGTAATGCACTCAACTCATTACGCGAACTTCCGGCCATGACTTACGATACATCCAAATGTCAACAAACGGGTAAGTTCTCCTGATTTATTGATTTTTCGTCAATTTCATAGACACATTTTGAAAAATCGGACAATGCTATTCTGAGCAACTGTCATTTCTACGTCGGAAAATATAGGCGTGAGCTTTGGAAAAACAAGCGGCTATTGTTTATTTCAATTTCACCCGGAGTGGTAGTTCGGTATTCCTGTTTTGACTTCTTTTCCAGCGCAATCTGAAGATATTTTCAGGTATCTGGACTATGAAATACTTATTTAACAAATGAGACGCACTGCAACCTACGTCAACGTTGAAATATATAAGATGCTAAATTTCCCAAGCATTTGTTCCGGGGACTGAAATATTTGTGCCGAATATGACTTACGAGGCCGACTACCCCTTACGGGAGCATTAACCCTTACGGGGACAAGAAAGCCAACTGTCAGGTGTCTGATTACAAGGCCTGATTCTGAGACCTGATTATCCCTTATGGGAAAATCAGTCATTATCAGAATGCCCCGCATTTGAAAACATGCAGATTTAAGACCAAACCAGTTTCGAAATATTCAATTTACATATAAACAATCAAACACCATGAAAGGTTGTGCAAATGCGACAGCATGTATGTATATATTTGAAGCTCTCAACTGAGCAAAGTCATATAAAAGTTTCATTATACTGCCGTAAAAATCGCTTTGGGATACATAGGCTTTCTTGTCCCCGTAAGGGTTAATGCTACCGTAAGGGGTAGTCGGTCTCGTAAGTCAAATTCGGCACAAATATTTCAGTCCCCGGAACAAATGCTTGGGGAAATTAAGCACCTTATGTATTTCAAAGTGGACGTGGGTTGCAATACGTCTTATCAGATATGTTAAGTATTTCATAGCCCAGATAGCTGAAAATACCTTCATTTTGCACTGGTAAAAAAAGTCAAATATTAGACTACCCTTCTCCGGGTGAAATTGAAATAAAATTAGCCGCTTGGTTTTTCAAGCCCACACCTATCTTTTCCGACGCAGAAATGAAAGTTGTTGGGAATAGCATTGTCCGATTTTTCAAAATATGTCTATGAAATTTACTAAAAATCAATAAATCAGAGAATTTATCCGTTTGTTGACATTTGGATGTCTCGTAAGTCATGGCCGGAAGTTCGCGTAATGAGTGAGTGCATTACTAGCGGCTTCCCCTTACGAGATTAGCAGGTGTGTATATGTTGAGATTATGAAGGCTTCATAATCTTAGCAGGCTAATATTTGCCATAATAATGACTATTTTAATTAAGTGTCTTTATTAAAGAGAATTCTATAAATAATAATAACTTCAATGACAAGAAACTGTAGCCAGTGTAGCGAACAGTACCGCCATATTCGCCACTGAAATAACATGTTCTGAGAACGATCTGAAAAAAAAAACAACCCAAAAACTGTTCTTTCTAAAGCTTATGTTCACGTGATTACATTGTTACTGGATTATTGCTTGGTCCCAATTTCGAATAGTTTATTTGTGATTTTAATGAACAAGGTTTTTTTCCAACCATGATCTAAAATGTATTACTTTTATAAAAAATGTTTATTTCTAAGCAACAGACACAACATTTTATGCATACAAATGCAAATAATCCACATTTGTTTTTTTCATAATAAAATTCCTGTAATGAAGTCATAAATGATTATAGGAAACAAACTGTATTCCTAAAAAAAGTACGAAAATATCCGGTACCCAAGTAGGAAAAAAATCATTTCCTATCGGGGCCTTTAATATTTGAATAGAAAAGTCAGAAATATGAAAAAAAAAAAAAAAAAAAAAAAAAAAAAAAAAATCATAACAAAAAGCACACCTATTCAAATATATTGTAAATTTCATCACCAAAAACTGAAAATTTTCTAGATAAAAAAAATCTTATATTTTTCATATTTCTGCTCAAAGGATTGTGAGGTGAGGCTGTTCTAACGAGAACCACAATCTATGTTTTTGAACTGAAATAAGAAAAATAATGTATACCCCAGTTTACGTTCCTTGTGCGGCATCCTACGGTGTTTATATTTCACAATTAATTCGATTTGCTAGTCATGTAACTGACTTCAACACTCGTAATAAATTGCCAACTGCTAAACTTCTTAATCAGGGTTATCGGTATCATAAACTACGTAAAAAAGGTAAGAGAAAAGTCCTGGGAGTGCCACAATCACAAACCGCAGCCCTTCCCAGAACCCAAGAGGAAGAAGAAACCGACAAATCTAAACAAGCACAAACCGAACAAACGTACGAAAAGCACTAAGATTAGCTCTCTCTTCCCCAAGCGAGGTGATCGCAATACTAAAAGGACTGAAAAACACAAGAACAAAATGACACACGGAAAGACATACAACAAATCGCCTCGTAGAATAAACCACAAAGCAACAAAGAATAAGACCAACACCGGGACCACCGCCTTCGAACGGTCGGTAGAGCAAACCACCGGGGGGGGGGAGGGGGTGTTTAAAGCACTTTTACAGCTAGCTAACTTCACCCTGGGTCCCGATGCTACCCTTAATATAGAAATACATAAAAATTCGGTTCGCATAAAGGCTCCCAACTCAGTCAATGCATCAAAGCGAAAACATAAAAATCAAATTAATCACTATAATAAACAAAGACGAGTACTCATGGCTAATTTTACTGTATGCCAGAGTAAATGAAAACCAATAGTTGAACCACGGCGGGCCAAGCCAAAGACATATCGTCAAGCCCCAACCCACTGGTTTAAGTTTTACGAAGAGGCCGTCATTGAGTCTGAGGCCCGAACCGCCGTCGTGTAATTAAAGAGTGAAGCATAGCCATCAACAATGATCGGGTTGACTAGGCATGCAGTCTGCCGCATAATATCCAGGCTATAGCCAATTCTTTTATAACGGTTAATAAGTTTTCTGAATTGCTCCGAAAAGTTAGATTTACCTACAATTTTTCTAAATCTGTACACTAAGTCACCGTAAAATTCGGGTCCGATATACTTTGTTGCAGAAGTGTTTTCAGACTGACGCTATATTTTTCTAACAAGGCACTGTGTCTGCGATAAAATTTCGAAAACGCCTTACGAATTTTAAAATAACGATCGCCCTGCCTAAGAAGTTTGGCAGTAAGGGCTTTATTACGGTTGTTAAAATCATTAAGATTTGAAGAAGCTCTCGCGAATCTTATAAGTTGAGATATGTATACCCCATATGAGGTACGCCGGGGGACATCGCCATCCAGAAAAGGGAAATTGACTATATCAAAATCAAAATCGTCCCGTTTATCATAAATTTTGGTGGAAATGGTACCACTGTACCATTAGATATACATAGATTCAAATCCAAAAACGGTGCCTCGGTATCGGAAGAATTTGCTCTATTTAATTGGAGTTTTGTAGGGTATATTCGGTCCACCATTTGGTCAAAGTAAATATTGTCAATATTTAATAAATCGTCAAGGTATTAAACCTTTTCTAAGTTTTATAGACGTCATTCCGATTTAATTTAGTTTAAACTTTTATTTTATTTGTATACATAACATTACAATGGACAACGAGACATGACAAAACATCAATACATACAAATGGGATCCAGAAGAAAGTCGTTTGACTTTTTTTAAATCTGTATCCCAGACCATAATACATATCAGTACAACTAATCTGTGATTTGGGACGATCTTACAAAAGTCAATAAAGAAGTATGTGGTATCAATAAATTCTATGAAAAGTAATGAATGTAAACTATTTCAACAAAATGTCAAGAAATAGATATGAAACTATGATATATTATTGTCTCCACGGGGTAAGAGTTGGAGGAAGATATACAATGTACTATATAAATACTAGGTCCGATCGCGACAAATTTAATCCAAGTAGCCGTCAATATCAAATAGAATTGTATTGATTTGGGATATTTATTTGAGGTCACTGTGAGTTAGTTACTAAAAATAACAAGGAACATTATGGATTAATGTTCGATTATTGAAAACATTTAGACTTAAGTTTGAAATCATGTACCGCTAAGAAAAAAGCTTTATTTTCTTTTAATGATAGAGATAGATCTCCATACAACAATACATCTAGAGTAGGGTTGCATTTTTCCGACACGCTAGTCAATAATTCCCGCCTGAGGTCTGATCACATACTAACAAGAAATGGTGACTGTCTTCCTCAGAACCGTATCTGCGCATCTTTGGCTGTCTATAAGATTTTCAGAAAACAAGTGTTGGTGAAGAAACCTGCATTTAGTTCTAAAAAGAAGGGAAGGCAATGATCAGGAATCGATACAATTATCCCACACTAACTGTGTGTCTAACTGTTGGTTTTCTTTTGCTCCAGCATTTCAGCTGTTTCGTGTTGTCGAGTCCTCATCGTTGTTTCATCTCTGTAATTAGTTGATTTTTGTGTTCTCGGAGATGTAGCACTGATTAGTTAGGAAGCCTCAATGCAGACTGAACAAATTATGTGTCTAAACCGCGGCAGAAGCAAGGGAGAGGATTGTGGCCACGTAAAATCGATTTAAGCTCCCCCCCCCCCCCACCCCCAGTGAAATACTTTTCACTGACCGTTCCAAGGCGGTTCTTCTGTCATTGTTTACTTTTGTTATAGTTTGTCTTTGAATGTGTGTGTCGCTTAAATCTTTTTGTTTTGGATAACCATTTGGCCAATTTGTGGGAAAGTAGTAACTGTCCGTTTGGCTTTCTGCTAGTGATATCTCTATTAGGGTCTAGTTATTTCGTGTTTGTGTTTCTTTCCCTTTGATGTCTCTGATGGGAGGTGTGGGATAATTGTATCGATTCCTGATCATTACCTTCCCTTCTATTTTACTACATAAAAATGGAGTTTAATGGGGTCAAAATTTTAAAGGTATGTTTTTGTGATTTTTTTTCCTTTTTTTATATGGGACCAAGCAAACACCCCGTGAAAAAGAAAGTATCATTTTAATACAAAATACAAATATAAGTATCTATTACTGTATATGAACTATATATTTTATAACTTATCATTGATTTTTATTATAGACTCTAGTGGTTACTAGATTCTAAAAGAATAAAATAACATAAAACATCTATAAAGGGAATGGAATGTATTTGGTAGATTTTGTGCTTACTGCATACCAAGCCCCCTTTTGAAAAGTAATATTTTCTAAACTGAAAATAAATGTTCTTTAGGGAAAAGGGAATCAAATTCTTTCCAATGAGAGTGGACTCTTTACCGGAAAGGAACAACAAATTTGTAGAGTTGTATCCATCAATTCCACTTAAAAGCCTTTCAAACATGTCTGTAATATGCGTATAACATTAAACGAGAACTATAAGCATCTTTTGTAAGGACATGCCATTACTGAGGCATCGTAAGGAAAAAAAAATAAAACAACTATTATACCATGCAAAACGCCATAAAACAGTATTATACGTTCAGCGAAGAGAGAAAGGCAAGACACATCTAAAACTCCTTATGTCGGCAACAAACGTTCCTATCGGATCTATCCAGAGGCTTATAAACCATAGATTGTGGTACTCTTTAGAACCGCCTCGGCGAGGCGGTTCTAACGAGTACCCATAATTTATTTTTGAGCAGAAATAAGGAAAATAATATATACCCCTGTAAACCCCAGTTTTACTATATAGATAGAGGATCTTACATGAGTGGTCATTTAATATGAAATTTATGAAACGAGTTTGGGTAATTTAGGTATTTTGCGAGCCTTGGGGATTCTGTTTATCACATGGCCCTTCCGATGACAAAAAAATGCACAAAATATATTTTCAAAGATAACGGCTTTCCATAGCTAAGCGGAACAACTCACTACCACGGATTCATAGCACTACGCAACAAACATAGTTCGCATATTATTTGATAAGTACCGAAAACAACTTGAAACAAGATAAATATGCCATTTATTACTTCGTTAAACTGAAGGAAATAATGATGATTTTTATTTGAGCTAATAAATATTTCATTTAAACAAATCAATTCAAAACTAAATTTTGCATTGAACAACGTCATTCAGCGAGTCAATACGTCACTGAGAATCAGTAGGGAAATCCCCCCCCCGCCCCCCCCCCCCCCCCCCCCCCCCCCCAGTCAGCTGTCGTATTTAAAGGTCATTGACCTTGATCAATACAGTTTATACGGTGGTTAACACACTCAAGTAAAAGACAGATTTCAAGACTATAAAACATTTTAACTGTAGTTTGGATTTTAATTTGACACATTTATTGACTGTCTGAGTAGTGTCATCCACCAATGCTTTTTTGGAGATGATATTTTTTCATTGACGGTTTGACAATATCGATGTTGAAAGTGCCTCCAAATATGTTGCCGGAAAACATCGAATTTTATTCTGGTAGCCGTGTTATTCACATTGTGATGATTTTGTGTCCTCAATTCCATCGGTCTGACATTTATCGTTCATCTCAAAATGATCTCAAAATTGAAGGCAGGATCTGTTCCAAATTTAAAAGTTGTATTGGCGAACGCGGACATCATCTTTTTTGCTATCAATAAGCGGAGAAATATGAATATATAATAGGTAAAGATAACTTTATTATATGAAGGTTCTTACAGTTAAACCAAGAAGAGTATCTTTAATCCGCTGATGCGGCAGTGTTGTATTAAGCGATTTAGATGCACGGAAATATCTAGATTAAAGTTAATTTAAAACAACACCGGATATTTTGGACCAGAAATGATTTTACCGGATATTTCATATATTGTCTCACAGTCTTTAAAAACATGCTTTTTAACAGCAGTAAGACAAGATGTTAATAATTTTGAGAGTTCAGTTGTAGAGCATCAACTAGAGTTTGCGATAAAGCGTGCTTTATACTGTCATTTACCCGGTTTCTATGTAACATTTCATCAGATTCATTTCTTGTGTTGGTTATGTTTGGTGCCTGCTGCGTAAGGAGATACATGCAATAGTATTTAGTCAAAAGGGCAAAACTGATGAGGTAGAGGAACCTACGCGAACCGAATATTAGAAGCACCGCCTTAGAAATTCAAAAAAAAAAAAAAAAAAAAAAAATGACATTTTTTTCAAATTTCTGCTCAAAACATAGATTGTGGGTACACGTTAGAACCGCCTTGGCGAGGCGGTTCTCACGAGTACCCACAATCTATGTTATTGAACAGAAATGAGAAAAAGAAATGTATATCCCTGTAAACCCCCTTTTCACTATATTAAAGTGGGGTTTAAGATGTCAGAATTATATAGGCATGTTTATGTGATAGAGAGCTGTTTAGAAAACACCGTGGGGGCAACCTGTTTTAAAGGATCTTAATCTTCATTTTAGGTTTCGACCTTACTTATATTACATAGAAATGTTCGTTTCGCGTAGAAGCCTTCGTATTATAACCAGATAAATATACTTATGCCATAAAAGACTTTACTTCTTTGTTTAGATGTATACATTTGAGGATCGATAATGTCAATTGTATAGCAAATGACACTTAGAAAGGTCTTGAGAAGCCGGAGAATGCAGCAAGTCGATAATTTTAACCGCAGTGTAAGACAATGTACCTTATATCGTGGTCGGTTGCCCAGCGAAGATGCAGATCAATCTGCACAATTCACGCGATCTGCTACGGGTCTTTTATAAATATAAATATAATCTACAGCATAAAATAATTCTGTGTGAGGGCAATGAAGGCAAAAGAGCAGGCTGGTCAGGACCTTCGATATCTGCATACAAATAAGCACCATTTTAGCATTTTATGTTTTCTTCAAATTGCAGTGTGAAGCAGCTATAGTACATACCAGTGTATACAATCCTAACTGAGAACCTTTGTCACAGGAATTTGGTCATCCATCTTTGTTGTGATCTCAGAAATACTGCGAGGCTTTTTCGGTATTTCTTGGCAATATCTTTATTCTGTTTGGTACTACTAAAATGTACCAATAAACATTTGGTATACCGACGGGTACAAAATATGTCCATCCCCACTACCCCGACATTTATTACAATATTACAGCTATCTTTCTGTTTTGTGACGAAAAAGAATTTCTCATAAATTCAGACCAATAAAAACATTATTGGTCTAAGTGTCATTCTAAGTGTCATTTGCCAATAAAAAAATGAAAAACAAAATATATATCTTAAAGACCTTCGGTAAAATACATCTATTACTTCTGACACTGGAGCACCGTTTTCGGATTTATAATTATCAATATCTAATTATAAAAAATCAATTACAGTTTATGACAAACGGGGGACTTTGATTTTGATATAATTAATTTTCAGAGTTTTTATACCAATTTCCCTCGTGCTACATCATATGGTGTATATATTTCTTTGTTAATTCTGTTCAGTTGGTTTTAATTGCTCATACGTATTTGGAAGAGGATCAGGAGGTCGCGGGTTCAATCCTCGCCCGGTCCGGTAACAATCTTCCGTGGATATTGATCATGAAACATTTTATACATTCATTCTCTGCCTTCCACTCATGTGTACAAATACTGATTCACCGCTCAGAGGACAAAGCCTGTCCAGGAAAAGCGTGGTAAGGTATATGGACTAACTCGACAAGATCCTAATGGATTGACCGGGGCCATAAAACCACAACCTGATCAATCAATAATACTAATTAAGTAAATAAATGAATTCAGAAAATAATACAATCAGATCCACATCAAGACCCAACACGAAAGGTAAAGACAGACAACATGACCAAGCAGCCACAAAATGAACAGACGGCAAGCAGAGCTGGCAACCCTTTCCTCCCAAAAAGGCGGCGACCCCGCCACCCAAACCCATGTAGATATATCTCAAACCACACAACTGTTAAAAGAAAAACCATTAGAGAGCAAAACACCACATAACAATTTAAAAAAAAAGTACCACAATGAAAGACAGCCCCGGAACGGTCAGTAATAAATCACCGGGGCCGAAACTAGCTCTATGTAACCCTAATTTTCACCCCAGCCCCCACAGCGGCAAAATATACATCTGTTCGGTCCCTGCGGAGGCCCCCTAACCCATCCACGACCCACCAGGGGCAACAAACTAATCGCATACAAAGCCTGAAAGGAAGCAGCTACTCTAATACTCGACAATCAAACAATGTTGAGGTTTAAGATCATATCTAATACAACGAATTTACTAAAGCTATAAATAGCTTTAAAGCTGCTGGAATCCATGCCGTGTTTTTCTCTTAGAGAATTTGACCCCACCTTCCCGAGTGTTACTATATCAAAGTCGGGTTAGTGGGGTATTGTATTTCCATATGTTTCTGATGACTCAGACCATAAATCTCTGCCCAGATGCCAATAAAATGATGTTCTATTATGCATTTAGTTAAGTACTACTGATAAGACAGTTAACTAGAAACAATGCTGTGTCATTAAACCCATTAAAGGCTTGCCATAATCGCATATCATATTCCTGCATAACGATATATCCTTTTTGGGGGCGGTACACCGCCACCAGATTTAACACACCGCACTTCGAAAATATAAATCGGTCACTTTATCTTCAATGGGAAGTGTTCATACACGAACTTTTGAGCATTAAACGTGCTAGTTTTAGTCCATATGTTTAACATGAGTTCTCATTTCCCTAGCTTTATAAACAGACCAAACTGTTTTGAAAATAACTTACTCCAGTTGCTGATATATACTGATTCTTCACTGTTCACCTTTATTTTCAAAACATAGATTTCAACATAGAAGAAAAAAAATAGTTTACTTAAACAAATAATTTGACATATATATTTTTTGATATCATGAAATAAGCAAAGTATGGTTTATATTATATAAAAACTCAGAAGCTAAATTCGACAAAAAATATGACAAGGCTATTTACAGAATTATTGCTGTATATGTGTCACAGAGAATTAGGTCAGTTTTTTAAACTATCACTACAAACAAACTTGAGCAGCTATTGACCTCATATATCATATCATGGCCAATACCAACTTTACTAGATATAAAAGATTATCACTATTTCAGCTGTTAGTTTACATATCAGTCAGTACAGCCCAGGTCATGTTTTTTTTTTTTTTTTTTTTTTTTTTTTTCAAATCAGTCCTTCCATATCATTTAACTCTTTCTTCAGCCTATCCTATTAATCTACAAATAGCTTAAGGATTAAATCTGAATATATATAGGCCTTATATCAGGATCGGAAACGAGTGAGCAGCCGCTTTGGCCCTTGGAAGTTTGGCTTGTGTAGTTTTGGCCTTATTAGTTGATGTTTCTTGACTTGACTCTTACTCTACCTTCCCCTAGCCTACTCAGTTCTACTACCCCGCCACTTTCTAAGACATCTAATCCTTTATTTATTATATTTCTGTATCACTCTAACTTACCTAACTTTAGCCACCTAACACCTCCTTTACTACACACCGAAACATGCATTATATGTCACACTTTTGAGAGGGATTGGTTTAAAAGAAGAGTTTTGTCAATGTACCGTAAAGTAAACTGATAATAGGCAAACATCATGAATTTCCGACATACAGACACAGGTCCTAAGAGAGTGTAACCAGGTGTATGGGAAGGTCAGAATCGAAGGTTGTTAACGGAGCTAATTTTGATATAACCTTACTTTTTGTCGTTTGAAAATACTATTTCCAAATGAAATTAAGCCGCACCTACTGTGCAATAAAGTATTATAGGAGAAAATATCGTCTGAGTACGTAGTCTTGAACTTGACTATGCAGCAAAGTTAGGTCAAAGAGATAACACATTTATCACTTAAAGACATTTGCGGGTAATTGCCATTTTTATGTAATCCTCAAAAATGAAAGTTGAGCCAGAGTAAAAACGTTGCTGTTATTTGGTACAAAACTGAGTAAATTTAGTAAATAAGGAATTGATTTTTCTTGTTTTTAGCGCTCAGTTTGTCAAATTTGGCTTCAAATTTGAGGAAAATAATGAAAAGTACATGTTTGGAATTTTTTAACGTTTTGCCTTTATTCAAGGTCTGATAAAGCTAAACTGGTTCAGCCTATCTTAAATGATTTATTTCAACGTACAGTATCCCCCGTGTTAGTATACAAGTAGAATCCGCCATATCAACAAAGGATAATGCATTCTTTTGGGGGATTTTATGTACATTTTAGTTGCTGATTTTATATGGGGGTAGGGTAAGGTTTTTCATATAAAAATGAAATTAGCACGATGACCCACACTTTTCTTTTAATTTTCTGTTGTATATTACCCTCCTCCAAAGAATAAACTTTATTTTGTGAGATTTTCAGTGTAGCAAATTTCTGTAAAGACCATAATACGGAAGAAATGGATTTGTTTTAAGGATTTTTAGGAAGAGTCGAAAATTGGCATTGCACGTATCATTTTTATTTTAATAATAGTTAGCCAGTATAGGAAACTGAATATATGCAAAGTCTTAAGCAGTTTTCAGTGCAGGATGTATTTTCCGCATATGTCCTTAAACAGAGATTATAATTAATTACTTTAAAAAGGTTGTTTTGTTATATTTGTGTGTTTATGTATTTTTCTTTCACATTGAGTGTGCAGATTATTCAGAACGTCCGTGAGAACATAAATTATTTTCGTGAAACTTAGAGTATCAGAACACTGATTCTATTTAATTGTACGAACAATATAATTCTGATAACAACAGGCTGGAAAATCAGTTTGAAACAAAAAGGAATGAAGTTCCTGTGATTTTCGTTATATCAAAATTAGCTCTGTTAGCAATCTTTTTGTCGTAAACATGTTTCAATCCACCCCAATGCCTATCAGCCAAAAGCAGGAAAAGAAGGGTAAAGATGGGCAAAAAGAATAGTTCTAGGCCATAATTCCTGCAAGTCTTGTTTGTTCCATACCTATCTAATGGTCTGCTACAGTGCTGAATGCTAGTTTGCAAGTTCTGGGCTTTATTATTGTTTTAAATATTTTAATACTAATGGTGATTTGAAGGTACACAATAGCAAGTATTTGTTTAAAAAAAATAAAACAGTGACCAATTATCTTTTTTATTGTTGTGAAATTGGGTATTATGCTAATACACACAGAAAACAGGAAATTGATAATAGATACGTTTCCACTTTTAAGCAAAAACATGATGAATATGAGTTCAAAAAAGCCAGTAGAAATATACAGTAAATATTTCATAGAGATCGGATAAAAAATACCGTTCATTGAAGTCTAAAATATTTAGCAAAATTATAACCTTTAACAAAGTAAGTCCCATACTCCGTACAGTCAAGATCTTGTCGTTCCCCCAACCCCCTGCAATTTTTATTTGTTTTCAGAACTGACAAAAAAAGACTCACTGGCTATAAATCTGATTATAAGACCAGAGCGGCTTTGATTTCAGCTGTAAATCGGTTACTTGATACAAATTGAAAACAGATTCTATTTGCCTTTTATACTTTCGTTTTTGTTCAGCCCTGAAAGTGCATATGTTATTACATCTCAAACATCAAGAAAGGTAAATCGACAGCCATTCATTTGCCGCCTACTAATTGTCTCTACAGCAAAGATGAATACAAGTCACGCCAACAGCAATTAAGAAATGACTGTTTTAGTTGTAATGGAAAATTCGCGTTCTACAAATAAGGTTCGAAGTGAAAACAAACGTTCTCTACTTCTGCCAATAGCAAAGAGAAAAATAAGAGTATATATACAGCATTACAGTTTCCAAGAATTGTCTCTAATATCTTAAACAATATGTATGCCTCCTACAATCTACATAACGATAGACAATCTACACTTATGTTCAGGCCATCCTGGGCCTTTGTAGTTCGAATATGTGTTGATGTTGGTTCTACCCACAGCGCACCTCAAATATCAGGAAAGCACATTTATTTTAAAATCACAAGTCTTCAGGTAAATGCATTAACTAGATTGAAAATCATGTCAGGTTAGATATCCTTCCCGTGAGACCGCTGTATCATTTAACAGCAAAGTGTATCTTCAACATCTGAACTGCGCCAGAGAAAATGTACTTTATCGTCTAGTCCAATGTAGAAGGCATAGGCACTGGAGCACATGTGTGAATGGCAAACCTGTTGACAATTTTACGCATGTCGTCAACGAAGAATTTAAGATGTGAATAAAATAAATACAAAATCACATTCACATCACATCCAATTAAAGCCAATTATGAATAAAATATATTCAAAAACTGTATAATGCAATGCTGCGCTTGCCTTCGGGCGCAGCCTTAAGCAGTAATCGTTATTTTATTTATTTTTTTTTAAATGTGATAAGTGATCAAAATCACATATTGGCACCTATTTTTAAAAAAGAACCGCCCCCCTCCCCCCCCTCCCGTTCGAGTAAAGGTAATTAATATTTGGCAAAGGTTCTATTTAAAAAAATGAAATCGTCAAAAAAAAAAAAAAAAAAAAAAAAAAAAAAAAACGAAAAAAAAAAAAAAAACATGCCTGTATAATTTTGGCCCCCTTAAACTCCATTTTTTATATCGTAAAACTGGGGTTTACAGGGGTATACATTATTTTTTTTTATTTCTGCTCAAAACATAGATTGCGGTTACTCGTTAGAACCGCCTCGCCAAGTTTTTGTATCTGAAAATTTTCAGTTTTCGGAGGTTAACTTTTCTATATATTTTAATAAGCGTGTTTTCGTAATGGATTTATATATGTATGTATGACGACTCGTCCTTATAAATCAGGAAGGAGAAACTTCTTATCAAACTGTGTTGATCGTATATCAGTTTAACAAAGGCATACATGTATGTCTTACCTTTATCGGGTAGCACTATCTTTGAACGAAGTTGTTTACTCAATATTAGGTAAAATATGTGACAAACGAACCTTCTGAAGAAAACGCAGCTTCAGCATTCAAATAGTCTGATCGTAGTCTTTTCTGGGTGCTTTGTGGATAGCTAAGGATGCCAGCTGACATGTAGCTGTGGCTTTTCCTGAACCCAACAGCAGACAGTAGTCAAGACGAATGCGCAGTGCGCAGTGTGATCTGAGTCTTCGCTGAGGTCACATGCCAGAAAGTTCACACACACACACACACACACACACACACACACACACACACACACACACACACAGAGAGAGAAAGAGATTAAAATGTAAGAAAAGGCCCTTTTTGTGATGAACCAACGTGTTTTCGTTTATCAGTGCTTGGTAAACAAGATTCTAGAGCTTGGTAAACAAGTATTAGAGATACCACGCAATATCAAATAAGGTAACATCTGCAAGTTACAAAACGGAAATAATTTTTTTCGCTAAGCGTGTGTGAGAAAAAAACAACAACAAAACAAACACACACACACACACACACACACACACACACACATTTATTCATCTTTATCAAAAGTCAGCGACAAAAGTAACGTTCATAAACACACATGTATATGTACTGTACACAGTGGACCCATGGTGTATCCTGTATCGCTCAATTAAAACTACATCAAAACAGCGCTCATACCTCGAAATGGGCTGACAAAATGAATGATATACCGTTCTCTGCTTTTGCCAATCATAAATGAATTCGTTTTGCGGAATTATGCATTATCTTTGACGGAGTTTAGTACGAGTATATCCGCTGAAATCTGGCTATATACACATTTAGGGAAAGATAGTTTTGTCAAAACTATGCTGTCTCTCTTCTGAGAGGGGTGTACTCTAAATACAAATTAGTTATTTTATAGTAGACCACTTTTCAGAAAGGGCCTTGTATATACAGCAAACAGAAAGCCACAAAACGTGTCTCTTTTGCAATGTATGTGTATTTATGGGCATTTCTGACTTTATCTTCGTAAGTGTCGCTAAACCCCAAATTTAGAAAACAAAACGGGTGATAGACAACACTCGACAAGCGACACGCCCACTTCCGAGCATATATCAACCGACGCATCCCATGAGACAGGGCAACCGCATACATCAAGCAAGGGATGCCTACCCATGGACTTAAAGACGTATCCCATCGCGCCACATCAGCCACCAGGACCAACGCAACACGGCAGCAGCGGGCATCAGGGAAGAGATGCCTAACACAACGAGATCGTACAAAAGGTAAAATACGTAAACCTAAACTGTTGAATCTACCAGGTCAGCCAAGTTTCATAAATACAAGGCATGGATCCGGAAGGATCTTCGACTAAATGGATCAGCAGACTAAACTGATTTTGCTGTAGTCGAAAATGGCATATTACCGTCGTCTAATCTGAAGAAGTAGATGAAAAAAATGCAACAAATTATATTTGCTGAAAATGGATAAGTCGATATTTAGTGTTTAAAGCCATGAGAGTTCAGTGTACTCATATGTGCGCTAGATAACTCTGAGCCCAAACGTGAGAAACGTACCCTCTTTCACGTGTTCCCAATAACGGCTCAAATCAGCCTACGCATCCAGGCAGTATAATAACAGTCCTCGTTCTCCGCATTAACAACTTTGCATTATTAGCTATCCAAAATGCGCCAAGTAAATGCGTAGGCTGATCTTAACATGAAAACATGCCTACATAATTTTGACCCCCTTAAACCCCACTTTTATATAGTAAAACCGGGGTTTTCATTGGTTCTAACGAGTACCAACAATCTATGTTTTGAGCAGAAATATGAAAAATATATCAGATTTTTTATCTGAAACTGTTCAGTTTTTGGTGGTGAAAATTTCAATATATTTGAATAGGCGTGTTTTCGTAATGTAAATCTTCGTTGGGCGCACATGTCCTAAGGTACGTTTACTGGTGCTACGACTCACAATGATCCTCACTAATTTTATTACAGACTTAACATACAGTGAACCCTCGTTACAACGACAACATTTGTTCCCAAAGATGTTGCCATTAAAATGAATTTGCTGTTGTACGCCTCAGCAAGGCGGTTCTAACGAGCACAAAACAATATATGTTTTGAGCAGAAATATGAAAAATATCAGATTTTTTTGTCTGAAAACTTTCCGTTTTTGGTGGTGAAATTTTCAATATATTTGAACAGGCGTATTTTCGTAATGGTTTGTGTGTCTGTGGTTTCATTCATGGCTTTTTCTCTGTCCTTACTTTATGTTCATCTCTCCTTTTTTGAAGCCTCGGTAGGGTTGTGCTTCGTGATTGTAGCATTTCCTGGGTACATTCAATCTTGTTTTGATACTTAGTAGATTTTCCGCTTCTTTTCATAAAGAAGGCATTTTTTTTTTACATTTATTGGTTTGTTTTCATGTACACCATTACGAAAACACTCCCATTCAAATATATAGAAAAATTCACCTCCAAAAACTGAAAATTTTCTGATAAAAAAACTCTGATTTTTTTGTTTTTTATATTTCTGCTCAAAACATAGATTGTGGGTACTCGTTAGAACCGCCACGGCAAGGTGGTTCTAACGAGTACCCACAATTTATGTTTTTGAGCAAAACTAAAATTAATAATGTATACACCTGTAAACCCCAGTTTTACTATATAAAACGGGTTTGAGGGGGTCAAAATTTTATATGTATGTTTTGGTGATGCCAAAGACCTTGGGGTCGATTCTGAAAGGAAAGAATTTGCTCCCCTTTTCAGAAGGACGACAAGCAATTCTTTCTATTCACGTTCAAATATGCGAACACCGCAATTCCTTATCGTACATGTACGTAAACTATTTGAACATGGGTATACAGCCATAACTGTTTGCCTATATGTCGAAATGTGTCGAAATTATTCTGCCTGAACAACCCACAAAAAGATGACCTAATCAAACGTCTCTTGTAGAACAACTTGATTCGGGTCTAAGCTGTTTGCTAAGGCGGATCTGTCCAAATACAGTCGACTCTCGTTATCTCGAAAATCCAAGGGACTCACTGAAACACTTCGAGATATCCGTACCTCGACATATCAGAGTTGAGAGAGTGAGGAAAACAATAAATTGAACAACACATTTAACAAATGAATATGAAATTTGACTCCTGAAGTTAGAAATATATATATAAAATAATGTGGAAAAGAGGAGAAATTGCTCCTTAGGAGCAATTTCTCCTCTTTTCCACATTATTTTGTCACCTGTTGTCATAGTTGCATTTCAAAAACAGGGATCAGGTTTTCACTTCGAGATAAGCGGTAATTCGAAATAAGCGAGTTCGAGATAACGAGGTTCGACTGTAGTTAAATCGAGGTTAATTGAGGTTACAGGTAGGGTAATTGAGGTTGTAGTTAGAGTATTCGTCATTATCTAATACTATCACTTACCTTGATGGAGAACACGCCTCGATTTTACTTTCAAGTTAGAAATTTCTCCAATAGAAAACATGTAACTCATCGTTAACAAATAGGATCATAAACCTTTCATATTTTTCTCCGAATATGGTATAACATTAGTTTTAGAAAGCAGAGCTAGTTGTTATAACGCCGTCTGAAATTATAGGTATGGCGTATTTTGATTAATAACAAGAAATCCAAACGATTAATTGAAGGGGTAACACAGAAGATATATCGTGATTTTGTTGCTTATTTTATTTGTTTTACTTTCTTGTGATTTGTTTATCTTTTATCCTCAGCAGCATTCATCAAGTTATAGCAATCTAAATCACAGGCTCTAAGATGTTGCATGTAGCGTCCTGATTTTTACAAGGTGTAAGAAAAATCTAAGAGTTAAAACTGTTTTGATTAATGCAAATGTTTGCTAACATTAATCCGAACATAAGCGATTACAGTTTTCAGCATGTTTACCGTTAAATACAGTCTCTGATATTTCATTGAATATTAAGTAAGTTTATATCATAGCTTCGGAATGTATTGAAAGAAGAACAGTTGTATGGTAGACATCAGGAAAACTCGCCTATATAATTTTGACCAACTCAAGCCCCACTTTTATATAGCAAAACTGAGGTTTACACTGGTATACATTATTTTTTTATTTCTGCTCAAAAACATAGATTGTGGGTACTTGTTAGAACCGCCTCGCCGAGGCGGTTCTAAAGAGTACCCACAATCTACGTTTTGATCAGAAATATGAAAAAATATCAGGGTTTTTTAATCTGAAAATGTTTAGTTTTTTGGGGTGAAATTTTCTTAATATTTGAATAGGCGTGTTTTCGTAATGAATACATAGTCCCTATATTAAATAATCCGTATCGTCAGAAAACGTTCTTTCGGACATGTGCGCCCGGCGAACATTCAGATCAGCCTGCGTATTCGCGTAGTCTGATCAGAATCTGTACTGGATGAGGACTGCACGGATTGGCAGGTTGATTTGAGACTTCGCTGGGCGCACGTATCAGGAGGTAAGTATTCGCGCGATGCGGTTCAAATGATGGATGTTATATAACCACAGATAAATAGCAAAAAATAAAAGTAAGAAAAGAAGAAAAAGAAATAGATTGTAAGTAGAATACTTTTTTTGATCTTTGCCGTAATAACCTTATTTAACACCTGGTGGACTCGTTCTATTTGGGTGCATAAACATTCCACTGAATCCATTCCATACAGCAAGAAAGGTATTTCATTTAGTTTTTAAGTTGTTATGAACTTCTTGTACATTTTATGTCATAATATGAGAATAAATCCAACGGTACCCTTTGAAGTGTTCATTACTTTCTTATTTTAATCCTAAAACAGAACACAGGTGAAAGGTAACATGCCAACTAATTTCAGCTTTATTTGTTACTGTCCGTAGCATGTTACTTCTGTCGTTAATGCCATATGACACCTGACAAGCAATCACAAGAAAGAAAATCAATAGTAATAGATTGTTCATGCAATGAAGTCAGTCTGAATGAGTATCCTGATAACTAATTAACCAATATGGTCTCATTAGCTGATATTAAAGTTCTATTTTTCCTTTAACCTTTACCACCTCTGGTCCGTTCAGTGGATGATGAATTGATGGCATTTTCTTTTTTTTATTTTAAAAAAACAAATGAAAAAGGTTTGGGGTCAAATGTTCTGTAGGGATTTACGTACAAATGTTTTTCTTATAATAGTAATGTAAGTTAAAGATATATTCAGTTAAATTTGGGGAACAGAGTTGCCACTTTGTTTTAGGGGAAAAAATGCCAACACTTTTTGTCATCTGTTCTTTTTGCGGTTGTTTATTGTATTTCTCTGTCTTTTCCTTTGATGTTGAGAACTTGATGTAGATCTAATTGTATCAGTTCCTGAGTTCACATACAATGTATTTACTTTAGCAAACTGTCTCTCAAGGTCCCAAGCAGAGGGCTTGTATGAAATGTCAAAAAACAGGGCCAAGATGGCCCTATAGTTTCACCTGATTACCAGATACATTGGCCTTTCGCTTCTGGAGAAGTGCAAAAAAGATTTCCAAGATAACGGGCATGGTCGTCATTTTGGATTTCTGATCGGAACGATTTTAGCTTTTTTTTTGTATTTACAAGTCACACTGATGCTTCCTACCAAGTTTGGAGTCAACTGGCCTTTCGGTTCATGAGAAGGAGCGAAGAATAGATTTTCAAGATGTCAGGCATGGCAGTTATCTTGGATTTTCGATCAGAATGATTTTAGCGATTTTGATCAACAAGTCACCCCGATGCTTCTTATCAAGTTTCAAGACAATTGGCGAAGAAGCGAAACATTTTCAAGATTTTCAAGATGGTCGCCATGGCGGCCACCTTGGATTTCCCATCGGAACAAGTTTAGCTATTTTTTAACCCCAATGCTTCTTACCAAGTTTCAAGCCAATTTGCCTTTCGTTTCAGCAGGAGAAGGAAAAAAAGATTTTCAAGATTGCGGCGATTGCAGCCGTCTTGGATTTCCGATCAGAATGATTTTAGCTTTTTTTGACCTACAACACGCCGATGCTTACTATCAAGTTTCAAAACAATTGGCCTTTCATTTCAGGAAAAGAAGCGAAAAATAGATTTTCAAGATGGCGACAATCTTTTGATTTCCCATCTGAACAATTTCAGCTAATTTTGATCTACAAGTCTCCCCGATGCTTTCTACCAAGTTTCAAGTCAACTGGCCTTTCTTTTTAGGAACAGAAGCGAAAAATAGATTTTCAACGTGTCAGCCATTGCGGCACTTTTGAATTTCGGTTCGGAACGATTTTAGCTTTTTTTTTTTTTTTTTTTTTTTTTTTTTGCTTTACAAGTCACTCCAATGCTTCCTATCATGTTTCAAGTTAATTGGCCTTTCGGTTCAGGAGAAGAAGCGAAAAATGAATTTTCAAGATTGCAGCCATAGCGGCAATCTTGGATTTCTGATCGGAACAAGTTTAGTTGTTTTTCAACAAGTGACCCTGATACCAAATTCAAGTCAACTTGCCTTCCGTTTCAGGAGAAGAAGCTAAAATAGATTTTCAAGATGGCCGCAACGGCGGCCATCTTGAATTTCCGATCGATGTGATTTTAGCAATTTTTCTTATCTACTAGTCACCCCGATGCGTCCTACTAAGTTTCAAGTCAACTGGCCTTTCGGTTCAGGAGAAGAAGCTAAATATAGATTTTAACTGTGGCGGCCATGGCGGCTATCTTGGATTTCCGATCGAAACAATTTTAGCTATTTTTGAAATACAAGTCACCCCGATGCTTCCTACCAAGTTTCAAGTTAATTAGCTTTTCGGTTTAGGAGAAGGAGCAAAATAGATTTATAAGAAAGAGGCCATAGCGGCCATTTTAGATTTCCGATCAGAACAAATTTAGCTAATTTTGATCTATAAGTCACCCCAATGCTTCCTGCTAAGTTTCAAGTCAATTAACTTTTCTGTTTAGTTGACGAAGCAAAATAAAAATAAAAATAAAATAAAATAAAAAGAAAAATAAAAAAAATAAAAAAATAAAAAAAAAAATAAAAGAATAAAAGAATAAAAACTGATTTTCGAAAAGGCGGCCATGGTGGTCATCTTGGATTTCCGATCGGAACGAGTTTAGCTGTTTTTGATCTACAAGTTACCCTGCTGCTTACTACCAAGTGTCAAAAGGCCTTTTCTTCAGGAGAAGAAGCGAAAAATAAATGTTCAAGATGGCCGCACTGGCGGCATTCCGGATTTCCGATCAAAATGATGTTCCCTATTTTTTATCTATAAGTCACTCCGATGTTACCTACCAAGTTTCAAGTCAATTGGCAACGTGTGCCTGTAAACATAGATATAAAATAGCATTAATTAAGACAACTATGTAAAATTTGTATTGCAGCAATTCTAACAATCGGTCTCTTCAAAAGGAAAGAATATGCTCACAAGGAGAGCACATTCTTTATCCCCTTTATAGCTTTACAGTAGACATCGTTCAGATTGGTGAACAGTAAAAAGCACTAGGGAAATCATAAATGTTGTCTTTATATATATATATATATATATATATATATATATATATATATATATATATATATATATATATATATATATATATATATATTGGCAAAAATGGAAGATAATTTACCCAGTCTTGCAAAATATAATGTGCTGCACTCTATCAGTTGAAGTTATGCCGCATCGCAACGGAGCATGCTAGCGGACTGTGCCAATGCTTCTGAAGGGCGCACTTTCATTTCTTGGTAACGTCAAGTGAAAATATACCTTCGGAGGTATGTGCAAAATGTGAGATTTAGATCATTCTGCACAATGTCATGCCATCCTTAACCCAGTAAGCATTCTTTATAAATCTATAGTGGGTCGTTTCGGCCCGTCAGGGTAGCTGACGGACCGATAACGGCCCGCTATAGATTTATAAAGAATGCTAGCTGGGTTGCCTTTGCTGTCCACCTTTATATGCTGTAGTAGCCAATGATTCTGTTTGCGGACAGTGAAGAGCCTGATTGAACTGCGCGGATACGCAGGCTGCTCTGGGCCTTCACTGTCCGCATATGCCCAAAGACACGTTTTCGCAGGGTGCGACCCATTTTTGAAATTTACTTTAGATTAGGATACTGGGTGAACGATTCTGCAGAAGACAGTTTGAAATAGTTTTATTTTCTTCCCAGAAATAAGGGATTCACATTTCATTAAAATTGTCTCATTGGCAGTTCATTTAAATCGTCTCCTTTGTAGATATTTGCATGAAGTATCAAACCGTATCGACAGAGAAGAAGAAGAAATATATCGTCGATTTTTCGTCTGCTCCATTATTCCTATAGGGTGGTGACGCTTTATTACAGTCAAAGTTAAATGAAACCGTCTGACGACATTGCACGCATGGTTGTTGTTTACTTGGGATGTGCTGTTCTTAGTGACCTGCAGACAGTGGGCTATGATTAAACGACTAAACAGCTGTTAATTAACCCTTGTCTTGCTGAATAAATTAAGATGCCACGCCCACTTTTAGTTATTAGCCAATCAGATTACTTGATCCGAATTGTTAATATAAATTCATATACTTAATGGCAAACAGTGCAGATCCAGATCAACTGGCTTCTTCAGAAGCCAACTGATTTGGATCTACACTGTTTGCAAAGGCAGGGTATATCCGGGTTCAGCAGGACAAGGGTTAAGAAAACACATAAAACAATTTATGTGACGTTATTCACTTGTAGTGCTTCATTAGTGGATACTTTATTATTCTGTGTACGAAGACGTACCATATTCACCCTCCGATACCCAACTAGCATTCTTTATAAATCTACAGCCGGCCGTTATCGGCCCGTCAGCTACCCTGACGGGCCGATAACGGCCCGCTGTAGATTTGTGTAGAATGCGTACTGGGTACTTGTGAAGATGCCCAAGATATACCACAAAGACGAAACGCAGTCTTCTAAAGGCACCAAAAGAAGGAGAGATTAGGAAAACATACTGACAAAACAATCGCCACATATGAAACCACCAACGAACACACAAAGAAGAACTGTAACAGAGGCACAGCCTTCCGAGCGGACACATAACGTTGACACAACGTCGATTCAACGTCAAGACGTTTAATCAACGTTGAATCGAGGTTTTTTCAACGTTGTGTGCTACCAACAGTACTCAACGTTGAATCAACGTCGATACAACGTTGATTCAACGTCAATACACTGAATCAACGTTGACTCGACGTTGTTGCAACGTTGTGTGCCCGTTGGGTTGGAACGGGTAGTAGAAAAACTACTTACCCAGTAAGCAATCTACAAAAACCTGTAGTGGGCCGTTATCGGCCCGTCAGGGTAGCTGACGGGCCGATAACAGCCCACTGTAGATTTATAAAGAATGCTAGCTGGGTAGTTGGTTCCTAAACCTGTTCTGTTTGCCCGAAACGTTACCCTTAATTCTGATGCAGCTCCAAATCGCAAACATCCTTTCGATCATTTTATTAAGCGTTTGTCTTGCACGGATCAGTGATTAGAAAGTTTTCATGTCAACTACTTCTGCATGCTTGAAAATGATATTATTTTTATAATACGCTTAAGAACAATTTTTTCAGATGTCACTAATAAACAACATGAAATATATCTTATGGGTGAACAAATACGCGTCAAATAGTGCAGCTGTAATTAAGAAACAGGACGATATGTACTTTTGTATTACTAGTTTTAAATCATGAAGAATTTCTGTTTTCTGTTTGAGCACCGTGATAATGAATTATTACACGAAGTATATGAAGTGAGTAATGCACCACATAGTAATAATAATTCTATTCAAACATGGTACAAATCGGTGGTATAAAACTATTAAATGTTCTGCGAATAGATAGCGGCAGGTGCATTAATCATACGGAAAGTCAGTGGAATGAATCACAACAGAGGACGCTATATGCAGATCTTTATCTCGGTAATTATCTGACGTTTTCTCATCATGTGCACATAAATTACATCATTGTTTAAATACGTTTTTTTTAATGACGTAACGCCTCATTTGGACCCAAAAGTCATGAAGAGTCACATATACATCGAACCTTAATTGATGGCTCGAATACCGATGGCTCGTTTACCATGGCTAATTTGACCTCGTTTTTTGAGTCCCTACGAAATTTTTCCGATAGCTCAAGAAAACAAGTATTTAAGGAAATTTTATCGTGAAAATGTATGTTGTGTGTACTAATTAGAATCGCCTCAATGAGGTGATTCTAATGAGTACACTCAACATACAATCACTGTGTAGAAAAGCGTAAAGATTTTCCTAAATTATCGCTATTTGCTTCCTGAACTGGTGCCATGATTAGCCCTCAGTGGCTCGAACTACCCATGTCTCGAACGAATTTCCATGGTCCCAAAGATGTTCGCACCATTGAGGTTCGACTGTATATTAAAGGTTTTGGCATAGATAGCTGAAAATGCATTAATTATACGGACAGTTAGCTCGTAATAATGGTAAAGACCCTGCTTTGGTCAAGCAGTTTAAAGAATTATTGGAATGAAGAAAGCGAAACGTCTTGACATTCCGACAAATATGGTACTTACTTCAGCATCAAGAGCAGCTTAAATTTGGGTTAATACCTGGTGCTACGAAAAGCTATGTGTCCTTTGAGGATCAGCGCTCATGACCTGAAGATCGAACCTGGTCTATGTAAGAAAACAAACCGTTAATATCTGAGAGATTGTGAACAAGATGTGATATGTATGTATGTATGTATGTGTGTGTGTGTGTGGGGGGGGGGGGGGGTAGGGACATTTCGTATGTCTAAATTCTAACTTCTAACTTCTTGCTTCTAATTTCTAACTTATAAATACTAACTTCTAACTTCTTACTTCTAATTTCTAACTGCTAACTTCTTACTTCTAACATCTAACATCTTACTTCTAACTTCCATGTTGTATGTATGTATGTATGTATGTATGTATGTATGTATGCGTGTGTATGTGTGTATGTATGTATGTATGTATGTGTGTGTCGGGGTGGGGGGGTAGGGACATTTCTTATTTCTGACTTCTAACTTCTTACTTCTAACTTCTAACTTCCATGTTGTACGTATGTATGTATGTATGTATGTGTGTGTGTGTGGGGGGGGGGAGACATTTTTTATTTCTAACTTCTAACTTCTTCCTTCTAACTTCTAACTTCTCACTTCTAACGTCTTACTTCTAACTTCTTACTTCTAACTTCTAACTTCTAGAAGTTAGAAGTCAGAAGTTAGAAGTTAGAAATAAGAAATGTTCCTACAAACGCACACACACAGACCACACACACACAAACAAACAAACACATACACACACAAACACACACACACACAGACACACACACATACATACATACATACAACATGGAAGTTAGAAGTAAGAAGTTAGACGTTAGAAGTAAGTAATTAAAAGATAGATGTTAAAAGTAAGAAGTTAGATGTTAGAAGTTAGAAATAAGAAATGTCCCAACCCGCACACACACACACACACACACACACACAAACACAAACACAAACACACACACATACATACATACATACATACATACATACATACAAATGTACATACATACAACATGGAAGTTAGTAGTTAGAAGTAAAAAATTAGAAGTTAGAAGTAAGAAGTTAGAAGTTAGAAGCTAGAAATAAGAAATGTCCCTACCCGGCTTTCGCAGATATAAATGAAGTAGAGGAAGAACTTCTTTTCCTAACAAAATGGAAATTGTTTTAGAAAGAAAGAAGCATACTATTAAAAACAAACGTGACTTTTAAAAATAAATAGTTTCGGTGTTTAAATTTACATGATAAAACTGTATGGTTATTAATACAAGATGGTATTTATACTTTGAAGCCTTTAGCACACTACATAGATAAATGTTTCACTAAGACAGATATATCTTTTTTATTGTATATTGTACAAGCATTACTCAACATCACGAAAACATGCCTATATAATTTGGACCCCCTTAAACCCCACTTTTGGATAGTTAAACTGGGGTTTACAGGGGTATACATTAATTTTCTTATTTTTGCTCAACAATATAGAATGCGGGTACTCGTTAGAGGCGGTTCTAACGAGTACCGACAATCTATGTTTTGAGCAAACATATGAAAATGTCAGAATTTTTTATTTGAAAATTTTCATTTTTTCGTGGTAACAATTTCAGTAAATTTGAATAGGCGTGCTTTCGTAATGTTAGTGGATCTTATATCTGTACATGTGATATAAAGTAGTCTTGAATTTCATTTGCCGACCTCGGTGGCTCAGTCGGATGCGCGCCAGTGGCTGGTCAGGAGGCTGCAGGTTCCATACACGCCGAGTCGAGCAATATTCTGATATGGAGATTGATCATGAAATATCTTCTACGGTCATTCTATACCATCCGCTCATTCAAGAAGGACAGTTGTAAGTTTCTGACGAAGGAATGTGTGGAATGTGTACGGGTACTGGCTAATTGCTTAGAGGACTTAGTCTACCCAAGAAAAGTGTGATCAGTTAAACTGGCTTTCATTCAGAGGCCTTATTTCAATTATACTGGTAGGCACGAGAATCTGGTGTATACGTTGTGCAACGATGTGTGTGTGTGTGCGCGCGCGCATGTGGTGTAATATTTATTGAGTTTTGTTGTCTATTTTTGAAATGACTCATATATATATATATATATATATATAATCAATTATATGATTGATTGTATGCTCGAGAAAGGGTCCATAATTGTATTATAAAATATTCTAGTCTTTTCTATCTTACTTTTTGGTCCGCAAATGGGTCCTATACATTACCTGTGAATATCAAAATGAACACATATAAAACAAAACAAAAGGCTCAATGGCGCTCTTAAGCCATCAAACTAGAGCACAAGAAAGACACAACAGGACCACGATGGTTATTAGGAAAGACATGCATGGGAAACTGTAAACCCGGACCAGACGCCGAGGTGTGTGATCAGGGCACGGATTATAATGAGACGTCTCATCAAAATCCACACCATCAGGAAAACACGCCTATTCAAATACATAGAAAATTTCACCTAAAAAAAACTGAAACTTTTCAGACAAAAAACTATGACTTTTTATATAGTTCTGCTCAAAACATAGATTGTGGGTACTCGTTAGAACCGTCTCGCTGAGGCGGTTCTAACGAGTACCCACAATCTATGTTTTTGAGCAGAAATAAGAAAAATAATGTATACCCCTGTAAACCCCAGTTTTACTAAATAAAAGTGGGGTTTAAGGGGGTCAAAATTACATAGGTATGTTTTCGTGATGCTATTTAGAAATCTATTTTGATTTTTGATTGAGACCCCTATTTGGAACAGTGATTCTGACCAGATTCAAAGACGGAAGTGTCCACTTAAGAAACTCAGGGGTGAAATGAACAGAGCGGTCAAGCGATACGGCGCCCAGTATTGATATAGCACTGTTAGTTTAATCCTTTCACCCTTGAATTTCCGACAATGACTCTTCCATCTTTGTTTTTGATCATTATAAACCGTTTCATCTGGGTCTTCACTGTTTGCATAGTTATTTGTACAGGTCTACAGGGTTTAAGGTATTAATTCATTATGTAGGCCGGATAAACATGGTTAGCATTTGAGTTCTTATTGCTTATAACTAAAAGTCGTCTAGTTTTAGTTTTAAAAAGATCGAACCTTTTGAATAGTTTTGAACCTCAGGTCTGATTCAAACGTCAATATTAAATCCTTCAGTTTTACTTGGTTCAATTAAATTGTCTGCTCGACAGCCAGACAGCAGACGTAATTTAGTTGAATAAGGTGCAGAAAATAAAAAAAAAGTAATTCGATTTCAGTTTGGCTACTCAACCCTTAAAGCGCCATGGAAGTTGAAGCAGACGATATTGGTTTACATTTATTTCATCATTCCAGTTTTTGAACAAGTGCATGTGTACGAGTACAATCACAGTTTGCTCAGGATTTGAAAGCAAGCTTAAACCAAACTAAATTCTATTGTTTAAATTGTTTATCTTAGAAAATAAGGTTTGCCACTTCTTGTGAATCGTCTGCTAGGCAGTTCTTTGGAAAAATTATATAAAATGATATAAATAGAATGTCTGTTGCATGTATGACCGAACGATATGCTTGTGCAAGCCGATATCGGTTTTGGTTGTGTTTTTAACATTAGGGCTATGTTTTTTTCCGTACGTGTATTATTCGAGTCTGACTAAATGTTGAAAATGTCGGCGTTTAGGACATTGCCCTATATATAACAGTAATATTTTGATTTAAGATTTTCCTCACATTTGCACTCAGTCTGAAAGATAATCTGTTAACATCTTTGGGTTCCTTAGGAATGCCTTTCCTTTTGACGTTTGTTTGTTTGTGTTGAGGTTTTACGGCCCAGACAGGGAGAACCGGGAGACAGGGGCAGATTCAGATAGGATTTAACTCAAAATTTCAATTCGTAGCAAATTTTGGATAATCTGATTTGGTATACCGTATTCCCCCTTAATATTCACATCCCATACCGTTTACCTTGTACGTCTCTTCAACAAGTTTATTTTACTACCTGTAAATGTGTGTGACATCACGAAAACATACCTCTTTAATTTTGATCCCCTTAAACCTCACTTTTATATAGTAAAACTGGGGTTTACAGGGGTATACATTATTTTTCTTATTTATGCTCAGAAACGTAGGTTGTGGGTACTCGTTAGAATCTCCTCGGCCAGGCAGTTCTAACGGGTACCCAAAATCTATGTTTTGAGTAGAAATATGAAAAATATCAGATATTATATCTGAATTGTTTTTTTTTTTTTTTTTTTTTTTTTTTTTTTTTCATTTTTTGGTTGTAAAGTTTTCAATATATTTGAATAGGCGTGTTTTCGCTATGAATTGCTGGGTGAGTGGCAAACTATGTAAACCCTGATCATACACGGCATTTTGTAGCGTCTGATCTGAGTCTACACTGTTTCTGATGCGTGTATGTACAAATACGCAGAGCTAATACGGTAATTTGATTAAATCGAACCTCACCCCTCAGAAATCACGTTCGATGCGCCCCTGCTATAGATGATACTGGCCAAAAAAAAATGAGTCTCTTATCTGGATCTACACTATTTGACATTCGTTTTTTTTTTTTTTTTTTTTTTTGTTCTACTGATACCTCTATGTACAACAATGGACACATACGCCCCCGCGCCCCCCACCCCCCCCCCCTCCCCTCCTCCCACGCAAAAACCAAAAAAAAAAACAAAAAAAAACAAGGAAGGACGGAAGAGTCGAGTTCACAAATACAGGAGTAGAAGGGTTAACAGAAACTTTCGAGTATAGACAATGGTTTTCCTGGTATCTATTTCCATCAGTATGTATTTCTTTTTACAGAAACTATAGTGTGACTGAACTTAACAATGCATGCTTACTAAATATACAGTGTATTGAACGCGTTAAAAATGCTGCATGCTTCATAATCCAATGACTTCATTCAGCCACATATAGAAATAGTGCACGTGACAAGGCGCAACGTGTAATTTAATTACACGTTGCGCCTTGTCACGTGCACTATTTATATATTATATAAAATTTACTTTTCTCAGTCATAATTGATAGAATACTGACAGAAGCGTCATGCGTACCATAACATTGCTCAGTAAACATGGCAATCTCTAAGAACAAGGAATAACCAAAGAAATAAAAAAAAAAAAAAAAAAATATGAACTCGGGAACGGTACAATGAGATCCACATTAAGTTCTCAAAATGAAAGGGAAAGACTGACAAATACAATTATACAGCTACACAATAAACAAATGACAAACAGTGTCGGCAATGCTTCCCCCCTCAAAAAATAGCAACTCTGTTACCTAAACTTAACTAAGTACAGTCGAACCTCACTATCTCGAACTCGCTTATTTCGAATTACCGCTTATCTCGAACTGAAAATCTGGTCCCTGTTTTAACATGAAACTATGACAAGAGGTAACAAAATAATATGGAAAACAGGAGAAATTGCTCCTAAGGAGCAACTTCTCCTTTTCCACATTATTTTATTTATATATTTCTAACGTCAGGAGTCAAATTACATATTCATTTGTTAAATGTGGTTGTTCAATTTATTGTTTTACTCACTCTCTCAACTCTGATATGTCGAGGTACGGATATCTCGAAGTGTTTCAGTGAGTCCCTTGGAATTCGAGATAACGAGAGTCGACTGTATAGCTTTTACTTACATAACTCGGTTTTTAGAGTCTGTACGTAAGCAGTAATGGGTTATGTTATGCGACGCTGCACATGCCCTCTGCATCGACATGGGCAGAAATCAGTTTTCCGTACAACTGAAATGAGTTCGAGTCAAAAAAAGGGGGTGGGGGGGGGGGGGTAAGTTTTCTTGTCCGCAACACTCGCCCAACGTCAACTATGTTATGTGAAAACAGCAGATACGGTTTTACGGGGTAACCCTTTCATTCCTCAGTTTCTCCACTGGCCATTCTGGTCAGAACCTTAGTCCCAAACAGGAGTCTCGGTCAAAATCAAAAATAGAATTACAAACAGTTAGGACCCTGATGAGACGGCTTTTAAGCCGTCTCATCAGGATCCACACTGTTGTCACAGGTGTCTGTACCGGCCTAAAGGGTTGAAAGAATTAATATGAATAAAATCTATAAAGGTTGTTCCACATTAACAGTAGATCAAAATAGAATAGTTGTCTGACAAATTTAAGTGAAGATACCCCGGAAACATCACGAAAACACGCCTTTATAATTTAGACCCCCATAAACCCCACTTTTATATAGTAAAACTGGGGTTTACAGAGGTATGCATTATTTTTCTGATTTCTGCTCAAAAACATAGATTGTGGGTACTCGTAAGAACCGCCTCGCCGAGGCGGTTCTAACGAGTACCAACAATCTATGTTTTGAACAGAAATATGAAAAATATCGTTTTTTTTTATCTGAATATTTTTTAATTTTTGGAGGTGAAATCTTCTATATATTTGAATAGGCGTGTTTTCGTAATATGTCACAATCATGAAGCACAGCCTTCCTCATGCATCAACAAAACAGAGAGATGAGGAAAACATTATAAGACAAACGTCACATATGCAGTTACAGAACGGTCAGAAAAAAAAATAATTGGATATTTGAGGTAGTTTTAATCGCGGAAAATATCGCTCTTAAATCTGATGCAGATCCAATTTATACGTACATATTCGGTCAATAGAAAGGAAGGCAATGATCAGGAATCGATCGATACAATTATCTAACATCTTCCGTCCAATACACCAAAGGGAGATATACTTAAAGCAACGGTACCACAATCAAAACACTACAAGCAGAAAGCCGAAAGGACAGTTTTTTTGTTGTTTCCAAAAAAAAAAAAAAAAAAAAAAAAAAAAAAAATGGCCAAATGGCTATCTAAAATAAAATAAAAAAAAAAACAAAAAAAACAAAACAAAAAAAAAACAACACCAGAACATACATGCAAAGACATACATGTACGATGACAGAATATTATGACAGAATGAAATTAAAGTTCAAATGCATTCTACATATTTACAACGTTTCATGTCAGATATTATTTGTGATACAGCTAAAACATATACAAAAAAATAAGTGAAGATATAAGTTGAAAGCGGAAAGGAATGTATCCATCACGAAAACACGCTTATATAATTTTGATTCCCTTAAATCCCACTTTTATATAGTAAAACATTATTTTTCTTATTTCTGCTAAAAAACATAGATTGTGGACACTCGTTAGAACCGCCTCGACGAGGCGGTTTTAACGAGTACCCACAATCTATGTTTTGAGCAGAAATATGAAAAAAATATCAGAATGTTTTATCTGAATATTTGTCATTTTTTGGTGGTAAAATTTTCAGTGTATTTGAATAGGCGTGTTTTCGTAATGTCAGTATATAACCGCTATCAAATTTATCAAATTGTTCTTGCCTCCCTTCCTGAAACGAAGACTAATCTGAAAAAAAAGAATTTGCTCCTACTGGGAGTTAGTTTTGTTTTTACTTTAAGAGACGAACTCTTTCAGAAAAGACTAGACGAGCAGAAAAGGAAATAGGAAGTAACAGAAATGGATCTCCCTTGTACAAAGTGGCGGACAGTTGGGCAGAACTCAGCAACGTAAAACAACGTGACTCCAGTAAAATACTTACATCTACGAAAAATGCTTATGCGCTTCGTTTTCACTTTTAAGTTACAAATTTCCCCAATAGAAAATACAGTATCCATACGTTTAGAGTGAGCAGTTTATATAACAAAAGATACTGAAAAAATGAGACGACTAAGAAAAATGTGAAAGTATTAGCAATCTTGAAGACTTACTTTGAGAATTATTTCAATAAAATATGAGCCCGCGTCTCATCCACTCCTGTCTGCTTGCCTATAGGAACTAAGTAAACCGAGATAAAGATGTGCCCACTCTAAGACTGGTAAGCACACACGCATGTCTTGTGAGTGCGCAACAAGTATTGTATGGGAAACGGCGCAATCTCCGAACAGACAAACCACATAAGCAATTCACGTTTGGCGTATGCATTTCGCATGCATAAGTAGTCAGACTGTTTTAGCATGACTCGGTCTATAAATCAGTTTCTTATTAACACATCGGTGACTTTTAATACAGTGGTAGGATTAGTGTCTGATACAGAATTAACGAATACTGGGACAAGGAACAAGTACACAAAAAGGAAAAGAAAAGAAAAAAGGCTGCATGCAAGCAAAAAGATGCAGACCTGACTAGATGTCCGCACTTAATGGTCAGTGCCTTTCCTGTCCATGGTTTAGATAAAGAATAAATAGATTGTCTCTGTGTACAGTAAAGGCCTTGGCCGAAGTATGCATTACACTAAAACAAAGTAAATAAGTGGATTCAGGCATCGATACAATCAGATCATTACGAAAACAAGCCTATTCAAATATATTGAAAATTTTGCCACCAAAAAATGAAAATTTTTAGATAAACAAATTCTGATATTTTTCATATTTCTACTCAAAACATTGATTGTTGGTATTCGAGGCGGTGCTAACGAGTACCCACAATGTATATTTCTGAGCAGAAATAAGAAAAATAATGTATACCCCTGTAAACCCCAGTTTTACTATATAAAAGTGCGGTTTAAGGGGGTCAAAATTATATAGGTATGGAATATGAAACTCCAAAGCTAGAACAAAGAAGAACAACATGAAAGGGGCCGATTCGAAATTGTCATAAGTAAAACTTAACCGGCGAGGAGGTGGGATTTAAATCAGTTTTTTTACTCGGGCGTAGCTTCACCCTTAATTCTGATGCAGCTTCGTTTGTAGTCGACTTAACTTGTTCATCGTTATGAGTAATATCTATTGAAATGTCCGATTATTTAGCTTGATAGTGAAAGCGTGAACGGTTACTGTTTCAAACGATGCACGACGTTTGGTCAAAACTAACTCATCAAATAATACTTTAGCCTATTGGGCTAATGCAAATGGGACATTTGCTCTAAAATATTGTACCTATGTATTTAGTTGATTCAAAATCAGATTTAAATCAATTGGCTTTTAACATGAACTGATCGTAAACATACCGCGTTGCCGATTACTACCGGGTAGTATATATATATATATATATAATCCAGAATCTATTTACTGATTAACACTTATAAATGATTTTAATCAGTAAATAGATTTTAGATTATAGATACACTTTAAGTGTGAGCTTTATGGGTAACAGAGATACCACATTTTTAGGAAAGGGCTGCCGTCTCTGCTTGAGTTTTGTTCTTTTTATCCCCGCGCTTTTCGAAGAAAAAGCGGAGATATTGTGATACCCCACGTCCGTACGTCCATCTGTAAAGTCATATAACTGCTCCTAGACCATTTAAACTAGAATCATAAAACTTTCACAGGCAATAGCCCTATAGATGAGGATTAGAAGAACACATTCGAAATGTTGATGTAACCCTGGGGGCAGGGACAGGTGGTTTGTGAAGGGTCCAAAATTCATTTTGTACAAACATAGTCATGTTGCATATCAAATCAAAGGTAATGAAGAGTAGAATACAGTGGTGCAAAAATTGGCCCCGGGGCATGTCTAGGGTTCACCAGAGATCAAAAGGTAGGATTTTAGGTCCTTTTTTTATTGTCATACAACTCCTCCATGGCTTTTTGAGCTAGAACCTTGAAACTCACAGGTAAAAGCTCTACGGAGGACTTGCGGAACGTATTTGGAATTTTGGAATTTTGATTTGACGCTTGGTGTGTAGCCAGGACCCCCGCCTGAGGGGTCTAAAATCCATTTTGTACAACATAGTCATGTTGTATATCAAAGCGCGGGGATATGCGATGGCGCACTATCGGTTTGCTCTAGTTGCGGTTGTTTAATTGCATTTGTCTGCCTGTATCTTTGACGTTGATAACGATGTGGTTCTAATCGTATCAGTTACTGAGTCCACTTATTTACACTATGTTCGAAAAAAAAAGAAAAAACAACAACAAAAATAAATAAATAAATAAATAAATAAATAAAGAAAGAAAGAAAGAAAGAAAAAATAAATAAAAATAAAAAAATAAAATAAAATAAAATAAAATGCAAAACAAAAACAAAAGAAAGAAAAAAAGTTTGTTGTCAATTTTGTCACTAGTGGATAATGTCAATGTGACATTCATGCATTGAGATCAATGAAAACACAACGTTTGTTCTCAGTATGCCTTTTGCTAGGAAACTTAGTTTCCATGGTTATACATATTGCAAGGATAGAGATAACAGAAAATCAGGAAATGCGTACTGGAAATGTAATGACAGAATATAGATTGCCTTTGATTTGATATTTTACTAGCTTATAATTTTAACCGGAACAGAAATCCAATGTACCGTTCTGGACACTAAATTATTTGGTACGAGTATATGTATATGTTTAGTTTTGATATTACTGTAGATACTTGTAGATTTCTTTAGACCAAACTATTACTTTGATCCCATTCATCACGAAAACATACCTATATAATATTGACCCCCTTAAACCTCATTTTTATATAGTAAAACTGGGGTTTACAGGGTATACATTATTGATCTTACTTCTGCTCAAAAACATAGATTGTGGGTATGTCTTAGAACCGCCTCGCCGAGGCGGTTCTAATGAGTACCAGCAATCTATATTTTTAGCAGAAATATGAAAAATATTCGAATTTGTATCTGAAAAGTTTACATTTTTTGGTGGTAAATTTTTTAGTATATTTAAATAGGCTTGTTTCCGTAATGGTCCGTTTCGACAATGTGTCGCATTCGAATATTTTACCTTTTATAATAATAAATGAAAGGAAATACAATAAAATCTCAGTGGCTCGAACGTCTTTTGGACCAAGAAGAAGTATTTGAGACATGTCACATTACGAAAAAACGCTGATTTAAATATATACTAAAAATTTTACCTACAAAAACTGAAAATTTTCAGACAAAAAACTTATATATTTTTTTTTGTGTATTTCGGCTCAAAAAATAGATAGTGGGTACTCGTTAGAACAGCCTCGCTGCGGTTCTGACGAGTAACACACTCTATGTTTTGAGCAGAAATGAGAAAAAAATAATGTATACTCCTGTAAATCCCAGTTTTACAAAATAAAAAAGGAGTTTACGGGTGTCAGAATTATATAGGCATGTTTTCGGGATGAGCTCGAGCCACTGAGAGTAATTCATGGCGCCAGATCAGGAAGCAAATGGCGATTATTTAGGGTATTCCTTTTGATCTTCTATACGACAATGGTATGTTGAGTGTACTTATTAGAGGCGCCTTAATGAGGCAATTCTAATGAGTACACATAATGAGTATGCTATAATAAGACAGTTTCCTTAATATTTGTTTTATTTAGCTTTTCTGAGAATTTCCTGGGGATAATGGAAGAACTCAAATACGAGTTCTCATTAGCCATGGTAAACGAGCCATCGGTCTTCGAGCTATTGATGTTCAACTGTATATAGCCAAAGGCTCATTATACTAGCCTTCAGTGTCGATTCTGTTAAGATTCTTTAGATGTGCAGGCTTATCTGAGTCTACACCGGTCGGATTTTAGAAGGAGCTAAATGACAAAACTGCATATCATACTCTAGTTTCAGGCAACTTAGAGAAAGGACATAGACTAAATAAATAATTGCACGCATAATACAACCTCATTAGATAAGTGCTTACCTGTTAAAACAGAAAAAAAGAGCGGCGTGAAGAAAGAGTAGGTTTTACCATCAAGTCACACTTTGTCAGCAAGCTCTCAGGACTTCCAAATGGCATAAATGACCGCCTGATGGCGCTGAGACTACTTCCCTTATCTGGTATGCAACTATTGTAAGTGCCTATGCACCCACAATGACCAACCCAGATGAGGTCAAAGACAAGTTCTATGAAGATCTGGATTCTGTGATTTCTGCTACACCCCGGACAGACAAACTCATCCTCCTGGGAAACTTCAATGCTAGAGTGGGCACAGACAACCAAACCTGGGAAGGAGTGATAGGGACTGAAGGAATAGGAAAGTGCAATAGCAATGGTCTCCTCCTTTTGAAGAAATGTGCAGAGCATGAACTGCTGATCACTAACACTGTCTTCCGTCTGCCAACTCGCAACAGGACGTCATGGATGCATCCTCGCTCCAAACACCGGCACCTCATTGATTATGTCATAGTACGAACGAAGGTTAGACAGGATGTCAGAGAAACAAAGACAATGTGTGGTGCAGACTGCCAGACAGATCACAGGCTTGTTGCCAGCAAACTGAACCTGCACAATCAGCCTGCACGGCGACCACAAGGCAAGAAAGTGCCAATAAGACTTGATGTCTCCAAGCTGAAACAAGACAGCAAGATGCAAAAAAGACAAAAGAAAAGTCCAGGGAGTGCCAAATCACAAACCGCAGCCCTTCCCAGACACCAAGAGGAAGAGGAAACCAAAAAATCCAAACAAGCACAAATCGAACAAACGTACGAAAAACACTAAGATTAGCTATCTCTTCCCAAAGCGAGGTAATCGCAATGCTAAAAGGGCTGAAAACACAAGAACAAAATGACACAAGGTAAGACATAAAACAAATCAAACAAGACAGTCCAGACTAGGCTCAGAGATGTGCAAGACTCCTGGCTGAGTAGTAAGGCCAATGAAATCCAGTCATTTGCAGATAGAAAGGATATGAAGAATTTCTTTGATGCGCTAAGACAGTCTATGGTCCCCAGAGCTCAGGAACCACCCCTCTTCTCAGTGCAGATGGAACTAGTCTTCTAATTGACAAAGAGGCTATCTTGAAAAGATGGGCTGAGCACTTTGATAGTGTTCTTAATCAGCCATTATTTATCAATGATGACGCTATCAACAGACTATCGCAGGTGGAAATTTACTCTGCCGCTTGACGAGTTCCCAACCGTCGCTGAAACAGTGAAAGCAATAAAAATTCTGTCATCTGGCAAGGCTGCAGGATCAGATGCAATACCTGCTGAGATCTACAAAACAGGAAGAACTCCAATTGCAAAGAAGATGACAGAGTTATTTCACATTATGTGGAAAAAAAGAAGCCATCCCTCAAGAATTCAAGGATGTGTCAATTATCCACCTATTCAAACGAAAAGGGAATCCTCAGGTGTGTGATAATCATTGTTGCATCTCTTTATTGTCAATTGCTGGAAGGTCCTTGCAAGAGTTCTAAACCGACTGAATGAACACCTTGAACAATCATGGCTTGTACCAGAAAGCCAGTGTGGATTCAGAAAGGAGAGATGAACAATTGACATGATCTTCACACCAAGGCAGCTTCAAGATAAATGCCAGGAACAGAACATGGACCTCTGCATGGCCTTTTGACCTTACCAAAGCATTTGATACAGTCAGTCCTGAGCATCTTTGGAAAATTATGGCGAAGTTTGGCTGTCCTACCATGTTCATAGTAATGGTGAGGCAGTTCCACGATGGTATGCTTGCACGGGTCCAAAATGATGATGAGCTTTCTGATCCATTCCCTGTGACAAATCGTGTCAAGCAAGGCTGTGTACTAGCCCCATTCTGTTCAGCATGGTGTTTTCTGCCATGCTCACAGATGGTTTCCAGTATGGTGACAATGGTATACCTATTAGGTATCGCTTTGATGGGAAGTTTTTCAACCTGATAAGGTTGCAAGCCAAATCCAAGGTGCAGATAGAGGTGCTAGACGAGTTCCTCTTTGCTGATGAAATGGCAAAGGGTGCTCCAGAAGAAGAGAAGATGCAAAAAAGTGTAGATCAAGTATCTGACCTGTGACGGCTATGACCTCACAATCAGCATCAAAAAGACCGAGGTGGTTTATCAACCAGCAGCTGGCAAGCCTTACAAGGAGCCCACCATTGCAGTGAAAGGTCAAAGATTGCAAGTGGTAGACAAATTCACCTACCTTGGAAGCACATTGTCAAGAGTCGTGCACATTGATGATGAAGTCAATGCCTGGATTGCCAGGATTATCAATCAGCACCTGGCAAGCCTTACAAGGAGCCCACCATTGCAGTGAAAGATTGCAAGTGGTAGACAAGTTCACCTACCTTGGAAGCACATTATCAAGAGTCGTGCACATTGATGATGAAGTCAATGCCAGGATTGCCAAAGCTAGTGCAGCCTTTGGCCGGCTACATGGTAGTGTTTGGGATCGAAGTGGAATCAGGTTTGACACAAAGCGGAAAGGCTACAAAGCTGTGGTGCTGCTAACACTATTGTATGCATTCGAAACGTGGACAGCTTACCAACGGCACGCCAAAAGACTGAACCACTTCCATACAAGCTGCCTTAGAAAAAAAATTAAGATTAAGTTGTAAGACAGGATTCCAGACACAGAAGTCCCGAAAAGGACAGGGATGCAGAGTGTACATACTCTTCTGAAACTGACACAGTTAAGATGGACAGGCCCTGTTATCAGGACGCCTGAGGAACGTTTGCCAAAGAAAATCCTCTATGGAGAACTAGAAATTTGCAAACGTCCCCATGGTGGTCAGAAGAAGCGATACAAAGACACCCTCAAAGCCTCCCTCAAGGATTTCAACATTACAACAGAGTCGTGAGAACAAATTGCTCAGTGGGAACAAATTGCACAGGACCGAGCAAAGTGCCGAGGCCTCATAAGAAAAGCTGCTAGTGAATATGAGGCAAAAAGAATCAGCGAAGCTGAGCAGAAACGTGCACAGAGCAAAGCCAGAGCTAAGGCATCACCAACAGAGCTGTCTTGCTATGACCTCTGTTGTTTCATCTGCAACAGACAGTTCAGAGCTAGAATTGGTCGAATCAGCCATCTTAGAACACACAAACAGTAGAATTTCTTGCATGTGATTAAGATTGGTCATTGTCAATAATGACAGGCGAACTATTAATTATTACCTGGTAAAACACAACTCTACATGCATATAAACAAGCGTTGAGTACATTGAGCCCTCGTTATGATAATAGCATTTGTTCCCAAAGCTTGTACTATTAAAATGAATTTGATATTGTAAAGAATAGTTCATGAGCGGAGTGATAAGTGAGAAAGGCCTTGTTTTTATTTTCATTACTTCATAGAACATACGTTTTTGATAATTGTTAGTCTCACCTTTATGAGGCAATTCTAATATATGTCTAAAACATGTGTTTCTTGAATCATTAAATATAACGTTCTTTCATAATTTCTAATTAACTCTCACCTCTTTCGCGAAGGTTTATCGTCAGTCAAATTATCATTGTAATGAACGTTATCGCTGTACAGAATGTCACGATAAAGAGGGATGAATGGATTGCACATTACTTCTAAGTGAAAAGAAAAAAAAAAAAAAAAAAAAAAAAAAAAAAACCAGTTGGTAGTATTTTCGGCATTTCCGCCATTTGAGACACATGTTATGACTTCCTGATAACTTTACTGCACACCTAACACGCCTTTTGAAGAGGGAGCTGCTTTTTAAGGAAAGGAAAAGATCTGCTCTATATGGAAAAAAATCGCTCCCTCCGAGAGGATATTCTTTCCTTATAGAGTAGACACCTAGACATGGACAAACGTTTTTGCAGAGTTGTCCCCTGATAGTGTATCAGTTTCCCTGAGAAATAACGCAATATTTAAATAGAAGTGTACTATACATAACCACCAGCCAACAAAAAGTTTATGGTGTAGTTTGTTATAGTAAAACCTCAATGGCTCGAATTTATTCGAGACGTGGGATGTTCGAGCCACTGAATATTAATTATGGCGCCAGGCCAGAAGGCAAATGGTGATAATTTAGGCATGTCTTTTCAATTTTCTATAAAATAATTGCATGTTGAGTTTATTTATTAGAATCGCCTCAATGAGGTGATTCTAATGAGTACATACAACATACAAATTCATGATTAAATAAGATATTTCCCCCTAAAATGTCCATAAATAGTTGCTTCCTTTGGCTATCCGAAAGATTTCCTGGGAACTCAAAAAACGAGTTCGAATTAGCCATGGTAAACGAGCCATCGGTGGTAGAGCTGTTGAGGTTTGATTGTACTTAGATATGTTCTTATAGGGTAGATGTGTAAGCATGTAAATTTGAAAGCATGATATACTAAAATTTCTTCGACTTTACCGGGACATCACGAAAACATACCTATATAAGTAACCCCCTTAAACCCCACTTTTATATAGTAAAACTGGGGTTTACAGGGGCATACATTATTTTTTCTTATTTCTGCTCAAAACATAGATTGTGGGTACTCGTTAGAACCGCCTCGTCGAGTACCCACAATCTATGTTTTGAGCAGAAATATGAAAAAAAATATCAGAATTTTTATCTGAAAGGTTTCAGTTTTTGGAGGTGGAATTTTGAATATATTTGAATAGGCGTGTTTTCGTAATGGGAGCTTAATTATGCACCTCCTCTGGATGCATTTTTTTTTTCAATCGGTATTAAAATAATACAGTGTTTACCCTAAGTATTGGAACACCATGTCTAATTACCATACTTGTCCTAAAATTTAAAATAGCCCATCCTACTACCTCTTGACATTTCTAAAATATTGCTGTATGTATGGCAAACAGTGTAGACGCTAATCAGACGCCACGTACTAAGGTGTCTGATCTGGGTCTACTATATTTGCAAATGCTTAACTTTCCCAATACTTAGGGTTATAACGGTAATTACTTTCTCACCTCTAACAAATTCTCGTTGAAATTGGGTAAAACCTGTTTAACTGACAGTAGTCTTATGCGCATTGCCTGATGAACATAGAAAAACAGTCTTGAGATTCCTTGCTGCGCTCGTTTCTCGGCGGACGGATATTTTGGCAAACAATCGGTATACCGATGGTTACTAACTGTGCACCGTTGCTTACCGGCTTGTTTTTATACTCGTATGAGGCGGAGCTTGTACAAAGTCTCCTCAAAGCAGTCAAGAAACACATTGCACAACAATTCAATTTCACCTGCAGATATATAGATGATGTATTGTCTCTAAAAAACACAAAATTTGCAGAGTATTTGGAATTCATCTATGCACGTGAACTTGAAATAAAGGTAACTACGGAGACTGCAGTCTCCTCCTCATACTTGGACTGTTATCTCTACATTGACAATGGAAAGCTTATTACTAGGCTTTACGACAAACGGGATGACTTCAATTTTTCCATTGTTAACTTTCCATTCCTGAGCAGTAATATCCCTTCTGCACCAGCATACGGCGTTTTACGTATCACAGTTAATCCATTTGGAGTTTGGATTATGGCTTGGGTATCATTACCACAACTACTTCTCCCTCTTTCTTTATTACTGTAAGTTTGGTTGTGCAAACGGTAGAATGTCGGACTGAGAGGATAACTGTATACTTCAAGAGTCAGCTCTCTTGGAAGCATATTCATTTGCTTTCCGAAGAACTTTTGTCATTTCTTCCAGATTCTTTGTGTGCTTGATTTGGTTTACGGTCAAGCCAACGCTGTTAGGGTCATGTCGGGCCGGTTAGGTAATCTATTCATTATACCATATAAACATACCAAATCTCAAGGCCGCAGAACATTAGCTTGAATAGTTTTCGGCATATCTCGCTGGCAAGATTTCATTATCATTATATTTCAAGAGGCATAACTCCGTAAAACGTCAGTTAATAAGATAAACGGCTCATCATTCCCAATCAGCACCCTAAGGTTCAAGGTTCTACGAGTAGCTCAAACACTTTTGGAGATATTTTGCAGACTAGAATCTTTCGAGATTTTTTGCTGTCCAGCGAAACAAAAGAGCACAACTCTGAAGCTACAAGTCCAACGGAAATTACAAGGGTCCAGTTGCTTTTTTCCTGATTCCACACATAAAATTTCAAGATTCTATGTTTATTCAAAGTGTTTCGAACGAATGACCGAACGGACGAAGGAACGAACAACTACCCAAACGCAATATACCCCTCTGACTACTTATCATTCTTTCTTTATTTTGTTCCTTCTTTCTTTATTGCTATATTTGGTTGTGTAATTCATAGTTGTGATGGTCCTGAGTCCGAGTTCAGCGACAGGAGCTAAAAAGGGACCTTGAACGCTGCACCAGGACCTAGACTGTGTACATGAAATTAGATATTTCTGACAAAATAAATGATAAACTACATTGATAAAATCAGAAATCAACCTCTTCAATCTATAAGGAAGAAGAGTTTATTTGTGTAAACGGGTTAGTCTTACTCTTTGTTGCTTTGTGGTTTATTCTACGAGGCGATTTGTTGTATGTCTTTCCGTGTGTCATTTTGTTCTTGTGTTTTTTCAGTCCTTTTAGTATTGCGATTACCTCGCTTGGGGAAGAGAGAGATAATCTTAGTGCTTTTCGTACGTTTGTTCGGTTTGTGCTTGTTTAGATTTGTCGCTTTTCTCTTCCTCTAGGGGTCTGGGAAGGGCTGCGGTTTGTGATTGTGGCACTCCCTGGACTTTTCTCTTACCTTTTAAGCTTTATGGTCGAGATCGACGATAAAGAATGTCGGACATATCTGTGACAAATGCATACACAAAATTTACAGCCGACTGCGTCAATCAGGCGTAGTCATTCATTTCGAAAAGAATGACACTGAAAACCTAATAAAGGCGCTGTTCAACAATATTAGTGAATAAATTTAGCCATTTTGACAGTGATAGGCAATGCCATTTGCTCAGATTTTGACTAAGCCCTGTCTTGTACTTATAACCGGAGTATACAATAAAGACAAAAAAAGGTTTTTAAAAAAGACAAAAAAAAAAAACAAAAAAAAAAAAAAAACAAAAAAAAAAAACCCTACATCAATGTTGTTTTCAGATAGACAGGAAAGCAGATAATATTCTGGATTCATTGGCATGTGGCAAATGTTAATCGTTTGCCCACTTCCTTTAAGGATCCACCTTTAATTCCGCGACGGTTGGTTGGGCTCAGACGAAATGGCAGCTCCTTCCATAATTTGTTTCAGGAGATTTGCGGCTGACTATTGTTGCCTGTTGTCGAGCCCTTTGTCTTCCTACTTGTGATTCTTTCTTTTGTATGTTGATTATTGAAATTGTGTGGTTGTATTTTGTCATTTCTTTTTTACTCATTCCTTCTTTTTCGATGTTCGGCAGGATGGCGACTATGCTTCATTATTGTCGTCTTCATTTTAAACCTATTTAGTGTATTTAGTATTTGTCAATACCTGCTGTTACATAAAATGCGCAAGACAAATTAATAAATGTTACATTACGCCTACTCATACTGTCAAAGTGGATAGAGATCTGCACTGTGTGGGTGCAAATAACCATAACAACCAGGTGTAATTTAATTTTTCCAGCATCAAGACATTTCTGTTTCAGTTTGATGCAAAACTATTAATACAGGAATTATCCCATTAAAATCAATAGCGATACCGTCAAAGATAGTATTAAAGAGCTACAGTGTAAGCGAACAAACGAATAAAACAGACTAAATATGCTTTATCATATCCGAATCGGTCTTTCGAAAGGTACAAATACATTGCAACAGCCTGTTCAAAATTGCAGTACAAACATAAAACTACTTTCGGCTTAAGAATTGGCTATAGCCTTGATATTATGCGGCAGACTGCATGCCTAGTTGTCAACCCAAACATTGTTGATGGCTACGCTTCACTCTTTAATTGCACGATGGCGGTTCGGGCCTCAGTCTCAATGACGGTCTCTTCGTAAACCTTTAACCAGTGGGTTGGGGCGTGACGATATGTCTTCTGCTTGGCCCGCTGTGGTTCAACTATTGGTTTTCATTCACTCTGGCGTACAGTAGAATTAGCCATGAGTACTTGTCTTTGTTTATCAATGTGATTAATTTGATTTTTATGTTTTCGCTTTGATGCATTGACTGAGTTGGGAGTCTTTATGCGAACCGAATTTTTATGTATTTCTGTATTAAGAGTAGCATCGGGACCCAGGGTGAAGTTGGCTAGCTGTAAAAGTGCTTTAACCCCCTCCCCCCTCCTCCACCCCGGTGGTTTATTCTATTGACCATTCTAAGGCGGTGGTCCCGGTGTTAGTCTTATTTTTGTTACTTTGTGCTATATTCTACGAAACGATTTTTTTATGTCTTACCTTGTGTTATTTTATTGTTGTGTTTATCAGTCCTTTTAGCATTGCGATTACATCGCTTGGGGAAGAGAGAACTAATCTTAGTTCATTTCGTACGTTTGTTCGATTTGCGCTTGTTTGGTTTTGTCTGTTTCCACCTCCTCATGGTGTCTGGGAAGGGCTGCTGTTTGTGATTGTCGCACTCCCTGGACTTTTCTCTTACCTTTTTTTTTAATGTGAGAATTTCCCTTTACCGCTTGAAAGTATAAATTCGTGTTTACCTATACTTCGCATCTTTTGTACTTTAAAGTATAATATGTACCCGAAGTATCTCGACCGATATGCCTGAACAAACAGTGACTCCACACCGTTCAGCATCTATATCTACTGCTTGACACTCATCTAGCGATTTTAGACACTTCAATATGCAGTCAAATGGACTTGTCTGGTCTGGGTAAGAACTTTTTATGCCTGTCTGTCGGCTAACCACCGGGATTCAACTTGTGGTTTTCGTTTGCTCCAAAATCCCAGTTGTGTTGTTTGACACCCCAGGTGTCTCAAGACGTTTGTTTCTGAGATTTCATATTTGCTTCATTATATTTTAATCTGTGGTTTATTTGTTGCCTGTAATGATTCATGGGTGAGTTGAAGACCTCTACGCGGACAGAACAAATATATGTTTTATCACAATGGAAGCTGAGGGCGAAGGTTGAGATCCCGTAAAGCTAGCTTCAACACCCATTTATTTATTACTGACAGTTCCAAGGCAATACTTTCATTGCGGTACTTATTTGTTAAATGTTCTGTAGTGTTTCGCTTACAACAGTTTTTTCTTTTAACAATTATGTAATTTAAAAATATTTTCAGTTAGGTTTAGGTAACGGAGTTGCCGCCTTTTTGAGAAAGGGCTGTCGATTTTGCTTGCCATATTTTTTGTGGCTTTAACAATTGTCTGTCTTTCTTATTGATGTTATGAACTTTTTGTGGATCTGATTGCATCAGTCCCTGAGTTCACTAATTTATTTTGTTCAAATTTTAAGGAAGTATTGGAATTAATTGAGGTGTTCAATATTCTTTTATATGGAGATTAGACAAAGAGCTGGAATATATTCATTTTACCAGAAAATGATTTTGAACAATAGAAATCTGAAAAGTTGCCTTTGAAAACAGAGAACATACAAAAGAAGGAATTTCGGAACTCGGTTTTATCAAGTATATCTTCAGATATACAGAAGTATAGTTTGCGATGCTGTGTACGTTCCCTAGCATCGGCTTAAACGATATTAGATTTTGATTTTCAAAAGTAAAAGTTAAGGTACACGGGTATGTCACAATCTCGAGGCACCAAAAAAAAAAAAAAAAAGAAAAATAAAACAGAGAGATGAGGGGCAAATAATGACAAAACAAATGCCATATAAAACCACCAACGCACAAACAAAATTGAATTGCAACAGAGGTACCGCCTTGGTACAGTCAGTGGTAGTAATAATAATAGTAGTTCATTTTTTAAGCAACTACTGAAGCTCTTAAACCTGTTTCACTCGCGCGAAATACTTAATTCTGATGCAACTGCAAATTTTAAATATCTGTTTAGACCACATAATGATCTGATTGCGTTTATAGCAAACACCTCTTAGATAGTTCCACTTAAGGAATATGAAAGGTTTTTAATGGCCATGGAGACATTTTAAAATGTTTAACATTTCGTAGCAAGGCAAAGGGAAGGGTTTTCTACGTACCACTCAAAGTATTATTTGCCGAACAGATTAAAATTATAAAACTTCACGTGTTAGGAGTACTAGAAGACCAAACGTGATAAATAATGATGTTCCATAAGCTTTACATGTCTGATCAAATCTAAATAATGTAAATCACTCCAGCAAAAAAAAAAAAAAAAAAAAAAAAAAAAACATTCCGAGAGGATTTGGTTTAAGGCAATCTTTTTGACGTTTATTTTACTACACTGCAGCTGGTGTTAGAGCCGTGCGGCGGCGGTAGAACGTCTACCCGTACATCACCATAGTACAGATTATATTTCGTTTCCTTTGGGATCATGGGGCCCATTGTGGTATATTTGAAAATGGAGTTCTGCTCATGTATACGCTAGAGGGCGTAAGCAGTGTTGCAAACTTCATAACTGCTTATGAAGAGTATCAATAAAACCGATACTTCCAGTTTCTTATCCGTAGTGTGTTCTTTGTTTCCAAAGGCAATTGTTTTGACATTTACTAAACAGTATTTAATTTGTTCATTATGTATATACACATATACAATTATTTCTAGGATATGACGTAAGGTATAAACTTATATAGGGTATTTTCTGGTTTACAGAGAATATTACTGTCATACGTTTGAACGATTAGGAATGATATTATCCAATCAACATGTAATTAAGAGAGAGAGAGAGAGAGAGAGAGAGAGAGAGAGAGAGAGAGAGAGAGAGAGGTTAATTTCATAACTTTGCATAGATACATAAATACAAAGTATTTTATTCATAATTAACAACTTAAATGTTTATTTAAATACGTATAATTTTGTTCTGTCTGGTAGTTGTCATGCTTGCTTAATGTAATGAGTAATGAAGATGTATCCTTGCATACATAGTTGCTAGTAAATACAGAGAGATAGTAATTTTTCAACTTCATCTAAAACGCTATGTAAAATAGCATAATACAGATAATGTATTTATGGAAAATAGATGTGATATTCATGTGTCTAAATCTTGAAAGTGACTGTACTTTATTTAAGACATAGAGTTATAGAATGGTGCGGCAGTTCCATGATGGTTTGATTGCAAGGATCCAAAATGATGGCGAGTTTTTCTGATTCATTTCCTGTGACAAATGGGGTTAAGCAAGGCTGTGTACTAGCTTCAACACTGTTCAGCATGATGTTTTCTGCCATGCTCACAGATGCTTTCCAGGATGGTGACAATGGTATACCTATTAGGTATCGCTTTGATGGGAAACTTTTCAACCTAAGAAGGTTGCAAGCTAAATCTAAGGTGCAGACAGAGGTGCTAGACGAGTTCCTCTTTGCTGATGACATGGCAAAGGGTGCCCCAACAGAAGAGAAAATGCAAAAAGGTGTGGATCAAGTATCTGATTCATGTGACAGCTATGATCTCACAATCAGCATAAAATACTGAGGTAGTATATCTGCCAGCACCTGGAAAGCCTCAAAAGGAGCCTACCATCACAGTGAAGGGTCAACGACTGCAAGTGGTAGACACGTTCGCCTACCTTGGACGCACATTGTCTAGAGTTGTGCACATTGATGATGAAGTCAATGCTAGAATTGCCAAACCTAGTGCAGCATTTGGCCGGCTACGTGGAAGTATTTGGGACCGAAGTGGAATAAGACTTGACACAAAGCTGAAAGTATATAGATCGGTAGTTCTGCCAACACTATTATACGCATGCGAAACTTGGACAGTTTACCAACGGCATGCCAAAAGACAAAACCACTTCCATACAAGCTGTCTTAGAAAATTTCTAAAGATCAGGTGGCAAGACAGGATTCCAAACACAGAAGTCCTGAAAAGGGCAGGGATGCAGGGTATACATACTCTTCTGAAACTGGCACAGTTAAGATGGACAGGCCATGTTACCAGAATGCCTGATGAACGTTTGCCAAAGAAAATCCTGTATGGAGAACTTCAAGTAGGAAAACGCTACCATGGTGGTCAGAAGAAGTGATACAAGGACACCCTCAAAGCTTCCCTTAAAGACTTCAACATACCAACTGAGTCATGGGAACAGATTGCACAAGATCGTACAAAGTGGCGAGGCCTCATTAAAAGGGAAGCTGGTGAATACGAAGCAAAAAGAATCAGCGAAGCCGAGCAGAAACGTGCACAGCGGAAAGCCAGAACTAAGGCATCACCAACAGAGCTTTCTTCCTCAGGCCTCTCTTGTTCTATCTGCAACAGGCAGTTTAGAGCTAAGATTGGCCTCATCATCCATTTTAGAACACACGAATGATAACACATCACACAGTTGATTAGGATTGGTCATTGTCAGTAATGACAGACGAACAAGGAAGAGTTATAGATGATTTTATGTTTCGGCTCAGGTGTAAAATGATATACATATTAAAACAGGTAACTCGACTTGATTTGATTATATAGTCTTGAACGTTTAGAAAACAGATTCGCATTATCGTTTACTGATGCAGTTTCTTTTTAAAACAGTAGTTTTTTTGTGCGTTTGATTAGAACTCGGTAAGTAAGTATTTATGGTGCCAAAACATCTGGGGCAGATAAAGAAGATTTTTTACACAATCGATTTTTTACACAATCATTGTACGTTGAGTGTCCTCATTAGAATCTCCTCGACGAGGCGATTCTAATGAGTACACACAACATGCAATTCCATGATAAAATAAGAAAAAAATCCCCAAATATTTGTTTTCTTGAGCTATTGGAAGAATTTTGTAGGAACTGAAAAAAGAGTTCGAATCATCCACGGTAAACGAGCCACCCGTGTTCGAGCCATTGAGGTTATACTGTATATAGTGCACAGCATTCGCATTTCGAATCATGAACTAGAGGCGGTAGTACCACTGACATTTACCTGTACGTGAGTCCATTATTTATCTCTAAGTAAATATTCAGCATATTCTTTTAAACGCCTTCCATGCAGAGAATCCAAACCAAGATCGGCGAGTTCAGTGTTACATAATTTTCTTACCCCTGTGGTGATTCTAGCTGTTTCGCGGTGTATTACATCCAGTTGTTTTTTAGAGTCGCCTGTACAATTGTCCCATACTAAGTCGCTATATTTAAATAGGGGAGGGATAATGTCATTGTATATATGTTCTACTTTTCTAGTGCATGTCTACGTAACTTAAACTTAAAAGCCTTCATCAGATTGCGTTAGTCCATGCCATTTTATTAATGCGTTCTGTCCATGTACAAGACATTACGAAAACACGCCTACTCAAATATATTGAAAATTTTACCACCAAAAAATGAAAAATTTAAGATAAAAAATCTGATATTTTTCATATTTCTGTTCAAAACATAGACTGTGGGTACTCGTTAGAACCGCCTCGACGAGGCGGTTCTAACGAGTACCCACAATCAATGTTTTTGAACAGAAATCAGAAAAATAATGTATACCCTGTAAACCCCAGTTTTACTTTATAAAAGTAGGGTTTAAGGAGGTCAAAATTATATAGGTGCGTTTTCGTGATGGACTAATATTAATAATACAGATGCTTGTGTTTCGAAATTTCTCTAAGTACAAAGTCGTTTATTTTTGAGAGGAGTGTGTGTAACTGGAGTTTCTTGGATATAAGAAACATAGTGCTTGTTGAATTATAATCAACTAACCACATCATGAGAACATGCCTATATAATTTTGACCCCCTTAAACCCAACTTTTATATAGTAAAACTGGGGCTGAAAGGGGTATACATTATTTTTCATATTTCTGCTCAAAAACATAGATTGCGGTACTCGTTAGAACCGCCTCGCCGAGGCGGTTCTAACTAGTACCCACAACCTATGTTTCGAGTAGAAATATGAAAAATATCAGAACTTTTTATTTGAAAATTTTCATTTTTGGTGGTAAAATTTTCAGTATATTTGAATAGGCATGTTTTCGTAATGGTGACGAAATGATCAGTATTAACCTGTTTATACTTGCTGCAGTTCACAATGTACAGGTTAGTGTCATCAATAAAAAAAGAGTAGCGGTCCCAGAATATAGCCTTGGGGACATCGACAAGAATGGAAGCCCAGTCAACTGCTATACCGTCAATAACACTTCCTTTTTCCGGTCTGAGAGATACCTAGTGAACCATTACAAAGTCTGAAATTCTTTTAGCTGTTAGTATACAGCAAACCTTTGTGTCAGACTATTGAAAACTTTACTAATATCATCCCCAGCCATGTTGGCATAAAAGGTAACGAGGCTGCCGACGTAAAAGCAAAGGCCTCACTCGATCTAGAAATTTCGAATTTTAAACTTCCATGTACAGATTTTAAACCTTTTATCAACAGGTACATCTTATCCAAATGGCAGCTGTCATGGGACAGAGCGACATTCAATAAACTACGAGAAATAAAACCGGTTCTTGGTACAAATAACATTTATCGGTCATTAAGGCGAGAAGAAGTGGTCTTTACTCGTCTACGTATAGGTCATACTAGACTCACACATTCTTATCTACTCAAACGAGAAGAACAGCCATTTTGTATCAGCTGTAATGAACCTTTTACGGTAAAACACTTTCTGGTCGATTGCTTTGAATTCTCTCATATACGACGTCAATTCTTCCAAACAAATAACCTGAGATACTTATTTGAAAATGTACCAACTGATAACATACTTATGTTTTTAAAAAACACCAATCTTTTTAACAAAGTATAACTGCTTTAATTTTTAAATTCGTTCTAGTTTTACATTTTATGCATTTATGACTTATCATTATAATCGTTTCATTACAGAACCATGTTAGTTCACCATTTTGACGCAAATGACCCTGATGGGTTGATGCGTCGTTAAACCTGAACTCATCATCATCTTACTAATATCAAAAAGTACTAACTTCCTTACCATTATCATCCGCTTTACAGAACGTACAGAACAACTGTAAACTGTCAGGCAGGAAACAGTTGCTAATTAAAAAATAAAAAGAAATATGTATCATGCAGCAGGCATACAAATAGCCGAAATACAATGTATTTTCAATTGCTATACGATGATTTCATGATTTCATACAGGACAATGTCCACTCATTCTATATACGAAAATTCAGCCATCACGAAAACATGCCTATATAATTTTGATCCCCTTAAACCCACTTTTATATAGTAAAACTGGGGTTTTCAGGGGTAGACATTATTTTTCTTATTTTTGCTCAAAAACATAGGAGAGGCGGTTCTAATGAATACCCACAATCTATGTTTAGAGCAGAAATATGAAAAATATCAGAGTTTTATCTGAACATTTTCAGTTTTTGGTGGTGATTGTTTTTTTGTATATTTAAATAGGCGTGTTTTCGTAATGTGTATATCTTTCCAGTCAATGTTTGAGGTTCGCCACCTTTAGTCTTCGTCTATTGGTATGTGGAAATATAAATCAGTATATAGTCGATTCTCGTTATCTCTCTGTATCAGGGACTCTCTGAAATACTTCAAGATATCCGTACATCGACATATCAGATTTGCAGAATTGAGGAAAAACTAAATCGAATAACCACATTTTACAAAGAATATGTAATTTGACTCCTGAAGTTAGAGATGTAATGAAAATATTGTGGAAAGGTTGAGAAATTGCTCCTTATTTCTCCTCTTTTCCCACCATATTTTTCACCTGTTGTTAGATTGAATAGGGACCCGACTTTTACTACGAGATAAGCGGTTATTCGAGATAAGCGAAGTCGAGATGCCGAGAGTCGACTGTATTTAATGGTACATACCGCTTCTTGATAGTCTTCTTGTCCTTATTTTAAGATTAGAAATTTCTCCAATTGTAAACATGACCAAAATAATCTTTAATTTCTTCTTTTAGTTTAATAAAATGTATCCAGCTGTTGAAACATTAATTTAATCTCCATATTTTATCATCGGATCACCTGACTGTATTAACCAGCTACATATCCTTTCCTTCATGAATATTGTCATTCTACAACCTGTTTAAACACCAATGGAAATGACTAAAATGTCTCCGTGTGTCGGTGTTCTAGACAACTAAAACGTTTATATAGTTCTATGAATTTAATCCTTACTAATTCCTTATCAGGAAACGAGTGGATGTCAATTTTTTAATATATTTTTTCCTTATTTTAAAGAACATAGACACACATTTCGCTTGACTCACATCCCATATACAAAGAAAAAAAAATGGCAATGCTATGTTCTCTGTAAATAAAGAAAAAAAACATGCTTAACTATTTAATAAAATTAATTAAATTTGGTGCTTTAAAGAGTAATTCTTGCTATATTGGTCCTTCTTACTTTGTGAATTTACTCTCACTACGTGAAATTCCTCATAATGTTTACCCCCACCCCTCCCTCACCGATTTCTCTTTTTATTGTTGAAAGAGGTAAATACAACTTGAAAGGAGGTGTCTGAATTCTTAATTTCTCCTGTAACTGTGCTTAAAACCCTTTACAATTAGTTCAGAAAACATCTTATAGACTTCATAGACCGTTACAAATGGTAGAATGTAGCTCTGTGCAAGCATATTAAAAAAATTTGCAAAGCTGAAAGCTTAAACTTTGATCTGCCAGCTAAACGTAAAAGCAGACAACCATTAAAATTTAATAATATGTTATTCATTTTCACATAAAATAAGACAACACTTCATTTGAATTGTGTCAGAAGGAGACAATTTAATTTAAATGTTGTTTTAGTTTCTATGAAAATTAAGACGACATCACTCCTTTTAAGTCAGGCTAAAGAGTAGTTAAAGCTTAACACTTATTAAAGACAGAATACGTTATACATTGTAGAGCCGCGCTATGTTTTTTGCAAGTGTGACAACTTTTTTGTGACTTTTGTTTTGCTGTCCTGTATACTTATCTCCTCCAGAAAAAGGGTCTACTATAAAAGGTAAGAATTTGCTTCCAAGGGAAGCAAATTATTTCCTGTTAGAGTAGACACCTTTTTAGAAAGGCAGACAAATCTGACAGGGTTATCACCATTTTATAACGTTTGGGTTTGGCTACTAAATGATCTAATTGTTGATTGCTTAATTAGCGTTTGACTACCATTACGAAAACACGCCTATTCAAATATATAGAAAATTTCATCTCCAAAAACTGAAAATTTTCAGATAAAAAACTCCGATATTTTTCATATTTCTGCTCAAAACATAGATAGTGGTACTTGGTAGAACCGCCTCGCTGAGGCGGTTCTAACGAGTATCCACAATCTATGTTTTGAGCAGAAATAAGAAAAATAATGTATACCCCTGTAAACCCAAGTTTTACTATATAAAAGTGGGGTTTAAGGGGGTCAAAATTATATAGGTATGTTTTCGTGATGGACTGCATTGAAGAGCAAGTGAAATTGAAACCCGCTCCGTTACACACCCTTTTGTTTAACGCTCAGCCTTCTGGGTGAAAATTTCAGCAGACTGCATTTGGAAATACTTTTCTCATTTATCCTAGAAAATAATCTTTGCCATTGCATGCAAAATCCTCATCGAGGCGATTCTAATGAGTACACTCAACATACCATTATTCGTCCCCATTTGCCTCCTGACATGGCGCTATGTTTAAATCTCAATGGCTCGAAATATCCATGCCTAGAACAAATTTCTATGGTCCCAAAGATGTTCGAGCCATTGACATTCGACTGTAGTCTATTTTCACTGAATATATAACGCGTGCTCAGAACTTAGTGAGGCCAGATGATGGATCTTATTCAAATGACATCCTGGACTATATTATTGTTTCTTGAAGGATTAGATTAAACTTATACAGGAAAAAAAAAATACTATTTACTTGAAGTCTTCTTATACTTCAAAGATTTATTTTATTTCCAGAAAGCAGCTATCACATACTGTAAAATACACACATCAATGCCGGTTCATTTTAGATATTAGCCGCAACGTACAAAAATATACGATATGGTACATGTATGTTCGCCCAGCGAAGAATCAGATCAGCCTGCGCATCTGCGCAGTGATGTCTCCAAATCTTTTACAGGCGGACTTCAAAAACTGATTAGACTGCGCAGATGTGCAGGCTGATCTGTCTTCGCTGGTAGCACGTGTCATGAGGATCATTTTCGCACGTTGCGGCTAATTTAAACAACGGCTCGTTTCAGTGTTTAATGACAGAATACATGTACTTCTTCGAATACTTTATTCCAGCTTACCAATATGGTCATTTGTTACTCAAACACGTACACGGCACAGAAAAGCACATTAAATCCAATATTTTCTAGAGACTACTTTGTTACTATTTTGGTTCCATCAGAGTTGGTGGACAACACAGCCACGAAAAAGGTTTATATTTAACCCTTGTCATGCTGAATAAATTAAGATACCACGCCCACTTCTAATTTCCAGCCAATCAGATTACTTGATCCGGGTTTTTGATAGAAATTCACATATTTAATGACAAACAGTGCAGATCCAGATCAGTTGGCTTCTTCAGAAGCCAACTGATCTGGATCTACACTGTTTGCTAAAACAGGGCATGTCGTGCTCAGCAAGAGAAGGGTTAATCCGAATATTTATAATGATTTCATAATGACATAAAACCTCATCTTGCATATGGCTTGATGCGCTAAAACATTACCGAACGACTTTCATTCATCATCCTTAAACGCATGTGTAAATTATTTTAGCGAAGCTTTAATTGTTTGATACCGTATTAAGCCTGAATATTGGTAGACCTTAACGCCTAACCATACTGGTACTACAGTTTGTATACCTGTTCATCTGTCTTAAAACTGCTGGGTGCGTATAAAACAGCGTATAAAACACTGTAGCCTTGACCAAACGCTGTATTCCATCACGAAAACATACCTATATAATTTTGACCCCCTTAAACCCCACTTTTATATAGTAAAACTGGGGTTTACAGGGGTATACATTATTTTTCTTATTTCTGCTCAAAACATAGATTGTGGGTACTCGTTAGAACCGCCTCGACCATAGATTGCGGGTACTCGTTAGAGCCGCCTCGTCGAGGCGGTTCTAACGAGTACCCACAATCTATGTTTTGAACAGAAACAAGAAAAATATCTGAATTTTTTATCTGAAAATTTTAATTTTTTTGGGTGATAAAATTTTCAGTATATTTGAATAGACATGTTTTCGTAATGTTTGGTGTCTAATTTGGGTCTACACAATCAGCTGAAACTGTCCGCCTCAATACGTCTGGTTAATACGGTAATGCGGCTGATATGAAGATGCCAAGCCACAGTGAAAAGCAGACTAACGGTATACACAAATGCCGATATATGCATGCGCCGACCAGAATGCATACGTATCAGCAATCTAGCCAGAATTTTTTTCAGTCCTGTGAGAAAACAGGGTCTTGTGGTTAAAAATGCGAGCTTTGCATGTTTGTTTTCTTCTTCCAATCTTCACATTTTAGGGACTGAGCCGGGTAAGTCCACTTCTTATATGATTTGAAATAACGTTTTATGACGCAGTTCCCCTGACGATTGAGGCTTTTTGTGGGGAATCAGTTATATATATATATTTTATAAGGAACAAACTAAATTAAGTCCATTCGCTTATCTAAGCAAAGTAGGAACTGGTTTCGCCTTTCGCCAAATAATGTATATGTACTAGAGGTCAACGTACTACATCTCAGCGACACATGACGTTTATATAACGTCGCATCAATGTCAATGAAACGTCATAACGTTGCATCGATGTTGATGTGACGTTTTATAAACGTTGGTTGCCCACTTGGGTAGACAAAGAGATACTAAAAAATGAATGAGGGAATAAAAAAGAAAACAAACACGCTGGCGTGTTCTTTGGCGTTTTCTTTCTTTCTTTTTTTTTTTTTTTTCATATAATTATATATTTTCCCACTGTAAGCCTCTTGATTTATTGCGCTTCGTAAATGCGGGAGTCATTATCACCGTTTGTAACAGATTGTTATCATTCAGTTCCCCTCCAGCCAAATTAATGTCAATAATATCGCATTTTGTTTTGGCTTTATTTTACGACAATATATGCATCACAAAATATGTGTTTTTTTTGTTTTTGTTTTTTTTTTTTTCAAAATACGAATAAATAATTGAGTGGACAAATGCAAGAAGCTAGGGGTTACGTCATATTTTATAATTTTTGAGAAAAAATACGCCCCCCCCCCCCCCCTCCCAAAAAAAAAAAAAAAAAAAAAAAAAAAAAAAAACATATACAGTGAACCCTTGTTGCAACGATAGCATTTGTCCCAAAGCCGTTGGCATTAAAATGAATTTGCTGTTGTACAGAATACTAAATGAGCAGATTAGTATGTAAATTAAAAGTGAAAACGAATTGCTTATGGAAACAAAGAACGCACAAAATCACAAAAATCGGAGACCCAGTTTGATTGAGTCTCTTCATATGCAACACTGTAGTTTGCGAGGCTGCATACGCCCATAGCGCCGGCTTAAGCGGTATTCGATTTTCAAAATAACCAGGATGGGCTCAATGAACCCAAAGAAAATAAAATTAAATCTTCACTATGATGATATACGAGGAGACTTTTTACGGCCGCCACACGGCACAACACCAGCTACAGTAGAGTAAAATAAAAGTTAAAAAGGACTGCCTTTGGAAACAAAGAGCACACAAAATCGCGAAAATTGGAGACTAGGTTTGATTGAGTCTCTTCATATATGAGAAAGGTATTGTATTATTCTAATTTCCTCATAAAACATATGTTTTTGATATTTGTTAGAATCGCTTTAATGAGGCGATTCGAACAAATATCCAAAACATATGTTTTCTTTCAAGTATTAAATACTATACACTTGCATAATTTGTGGCTATCTGTTAGTTCTTAAGCGAAGGTTTCGTGACAGTAAAATTGACAGTAAAACAAACTTTGTCGTTGTCTCGAGTGTCGGTATAAAAAGGGTTGTCTGTAATACAGTTTCCTCACAGCTGGAATAATACCAAAAGGTTTTGTTGGCATACAACCATATATATAGCGTGGTGTGGTAAACGTATGACACTTGGACTAGTTCGATTTTCAATCCAAAATATTTTTTTTTCATATCTACATTATCGTATTTACCGTATGTATTTGGACAGACAAGAAGAGCAAGCGGTGTAGAGCCAGATCAGCTGTCGAAGTTTGTGTCATATTATCAGGGTCTAAACTGTTTGCTGGTCATACATCAAGATTTTAGACACATCAAAAGGCAGTAACCTTTTCTTGCTCATTCGAATCGCAGGACAATATTGGTCAGGAGTTTAGGCGTCCAAATACTTAATGAAAATTCGGTAACATGGCGACATTGCCACATTGATTCGATAAAGGAGGGATATTACCTCCTAAATAAGACATTTAGCACGTGGACTAAGTTTTTTTTTTTTTTTTTTGCGATCAATGGATCTGGTTAGCTCTTTTGAAAAAAAAATGACATTGTCATCTCTGATGTCATTCCATTCCTACCTTGATTCCATTTGTTTACAATATGAAGTAATGAAATGTCATGACTTTTACATGAATTCTGAGCAAAGGGAGATTTCTTCTGCTGACTGCATCTAAAATCTCGGAAAAATTAAGGAAACGATTTTGTACTAAACAGCACACTATATATCGACGAAGCCATTACGAAAACAAACCTATTCAAATATACTGAATTTTTTTTCCACCTAAATATGAAAATTTTCAGATAAAAATTCTTATATTTTTTTTTATATTTCTACTCAAAACATAGATTGAGGGTACTCGTTAGAACCGCCTCGGCGAGGCGGTTCTAACGAGTACCCACAATCTATGTTTTTGAGCAGAAATAAGAAAAATAATGTATACCCCTGTCAACCACAGCTTTACTATATAAAAGTAGGGTTTAAGGGGGTCAAAATTATATAGGTGTGTTCTCGTGATGGTAACGCTTTTGCTTGCACATCAGAGAGGTTCATACGTTGAAAGGTTAAAACCTTAACCCGGTGACTATAAATAAAAGCAGATAACATAAAATTTTCCAAAATATATTTTAAAACTTATTTACTGCAAAAAAGAAAAATAAAGAAAAAAGAAAGAAAAATATCTAATTTACATCTGATGATTACATGTACATCACGAAAACATGCCTATATAATTTTGACCCCCTTAAACCCCAATTTTATATAGTAAAACTGGGGTTTACAGGGGTAAACATTATTTTTCTTCTTTTGCTAAGAAACATAGATTGTGGGTACTCGTTAGAACCGCCTCGCCGAGGCGGTTCTAACGAGTACCCACAATCTATGTTTGGAGCAGGAATATGAAAAAGATCAGAATTTTTTATCTGAAAATTTTCCTTTTATGGTTGTAAAATTTTCAATATATTTGAATAGGCGTGCTTTCGTAATGAAATGGGCAGAGTGCTAAAGCCTAACTGTGTATAAGATGGAACACGTAATGTTGCCCTAAGTACACTTAGCCCTTTCATTCCTGTGACCAATGCACATACCTATGAAAGCAGTGGAGAATTAGATCCTTTCATCTGGATCTGCACTGTTTGCCAATCTGTTATTGATTTTTGACTACAACTCTTTTTTGCTACGATGGATGAGACCAAATGCGAATATGGAAGAGTCCACTTCATAAACTCATGGGTGAAATGTTTAGATCTTTTCTTGATCTAACCAGTTCAGCTACCTATAAAAGCGCGCAGAAATAATAATAATAATAATAATAATAATAATAATAAAAGTAAAAATTAAAAATGCATGTATCAACATATTTTCGCAACAAGCAAGCAAACAGGCATTTCTCAAATGTCTTGTGACAATGGTGTTATCAGAAAATACAACTATAGATCAAGCGATATACTTCTTTCGGAAATTTATCTATGGGGAATATGTGAACAGCAAAGACACAGATCGGACGGTGTGTGTACACAGTCAATGTAGGGCTTGAGCTGCTCTGTTAATACCGTCGTTGAATACCATACAATATGAGCAGCCTAAAAAAACACACACACACAAAAAAAAAACACGCATCTTCGGAAGTTCCGTCTTATCAGTCTCTCAGTGCGCATGCCTGGCCCCTTAGCAAGGTAACATGTCTAGTTCTGTGGTTGCAGCTTTCCCATGGCCGACCGCTTATGTGAGCGAATAGTATTCATTTTTTTGTTTTTTGTAAGACTGCACGGATGCGCAGACTCGCCTGAACCTTTGTTGTTTGCATATGCTATCATCAGGAAACCACGCCTATTCAAATATATAGAAAATTTCAACTACAAAAAAAAAATGATTTTTTTTTATAAAAAATTCTGATATTTTTCATACTTCTGCTCGAAACATAGATTGTGGGTACTCGTTAGAACCGCCTTGGCGAGGCGGTTCTAACGAGTACCCACAATCTATGTTTTCGAGCAGAAATAAGAAAAATAATGTGTACCCCTGTAAACCCCAGTTTTACTATATAAAAGTGAGATTTAAGGGGGTCAAAATTATATAGGCATGCTTTCGTGATGAACGGCTCTTTTCCCGAAAAGGCTAATTTATCAAAGGAATTACAAAAGCCCTCATGTTCTGATGCACCGAATGTCCGAATGTGGTCGGACCACTTTTTCTTGGAACGGCTCTGATAAAGCAAACTGGAAATTTCAGTTAATGAATGGTCAGAAAAATGCCATCCCTCATCTATTTAACGATTGTCAGGCTTCAGGCGATATTAGAATTTGATAAATTAATGAGGCCCCTCTTTAAATGGACATCTCCGAGTTAAAAATATACTGTACGACATTATGCGATCAACATCGACTGAGATACGCCTGCATATCACCATAGTCTGGGCCCAGTTGTTCAAATCTAACGATGTCGTTAGTTAACGAATCGTTAAAACTTTGATCATTAAATAAGGCATATACGCTAATATTTTTGCTGAAAAAAATGTGGGTAGCTTTTGCATTTGAAAAGCTACTGACATTTTTTAAGCAGAAATACCTGTGAAATTGACATTGTACTTACTAGAACAATTAACATTTTGACCACTAACGAGCTCGTTAAGTTAACGATGCTTTGAACAACTGGGCCCTGGTCAGAGCCTACTCGAGATGCTAACATAATGTAAGGCAATAAAGCTCTTATTAGCGAGCAGAGTTGACCCTAATCAGGTTGCGCGGGTATGCAGGCTCATCTGGGTCTACACTGTCCGCACATGTTATGTTACTTTCTCTTTGGAGGAGCTCGAATGTTTATCAGAGAGTAATCTCGATATTTCCTGGAATAAAATATGAAGATGTTTTGCATGCCTTCTGGATATAAAAACAGTTGTACTTACATGAACACCTCCATCTGGTCGCCACTTTACTGATTTCTCTCAGAAGGGTTTTTATTATACATATTAACCTCTCTGTAGAAGGCAGCACATTGCAACAGCAATTTAATCCATTTTAGACTAAACATATCCGCACCCACCCCTCCACCAACCCTGCTCCCCCTCCCCCTACCTCCTACCCCACCCACCAAAAAAAAAAAAAAAAAAAAGACACACACTACCCATCACGAAAATACGCCTATATAATTTTGACCCCCTTAAACCCCACTTTTATACAGTAAAACTGGGGTTTCCAGGGGTATACAATATGTTCTTATTTCTGCACAAAACATAGATTTGAGTACTCGTTAGAACCGCCTCGCTGAGGCGGTTCTAACGAGTACCCACAATGTATGTTTCGAACAGAAATATGAAAAATATCAGAGTTTTTATCTGAAAATTTTCAGTTTTTGGGGGTGAAATTTTCTATATATTTGAATAGGCATGTTTTCGTAATGCCGCCGCCACGCACTATATATTGGAAGAGTTCAATTTCAATTTCAGTTTTAGTATCTCATCTCTATGTGATTTAGATATTCCCGGAGATAAATGGCTAAACTGTATGCAAACAATGGCGACCCTGATCAGACCCCGCATTATGCATAATGCAGCGTCTGATCTTGGTCTGCACTGTTTGCCAGTTACCCGGTTTATGGTCTCCAGACCAAAATGGGTTTCATGAGAATCTTCATACATGGTATCTTTCCAGTCATTTGTGATATTTTGAAAGTTTCGTATCCTTTTAAGTGCAGCCAGAACTATTTTTCGTGTTTTTTCCTGTTTAATGGATTGTGGTTATACATGTAGCTGTTTGATCCTCTCCTGCACTGTGGTGACCTTTTTTGGGAAAGAGAGATTTTTTTTTTTTGTTGTTGATGTTTTTGTTTGTTACATGGATACTTTTCGTCATAGTTTGTTACCATTTCCTCTTCGTGTCACTGGAACATGTATCATCTGTGAGTGTGACAATTACTGGATATCTCCTTGACTTTATTTTAAATTTTTACATACCATAATGACCCTAAATATTGGGACAGACATGCCTGAGCAAACAGTGAAGATCCAGATCAGACGCCGCAGAACGCGGCGTCTGATCAGGGTCTACACTGCTTGCCATTCATCCAGCAGTAATTAAGACTTTTAACAATTTTAAGACAATTATAGTAAGGAGATACATGTAAGGTGTCCCAATATTTAGGGTAAATACGGTAAATGTAAAGAAAGAACTCTAGGAAAAAAATGAAGAAGCAGTTCAGAAAGTTTACAAACACAGATCGCTGTCAACCTCTGATATAAAGACTCATCACGAAAACATGCCTATATAGTTTTGACCCTCTTAAACCCCACTTTTATATAGTGAAACTGTGGTTTACAGGCCTGGGGTAGACACTAATTTTCTTATTTGAAAATTTTCAGATAAAAAATCTGATATTTTTCTTATTTCTGCTTAAAACATAGACTATGGGTACTCGATAGAACCGCCTCGTCGAGGCGGTTCTAACGAGTAGCCACAATCTATGTTTTGAGCAGAAATATGAAAAATAATGTATACCCCTGTAAACCCCAGTTTTACTATATAAAAGTGGGGTTTAAGGGGGTCAAAATTATATAGACATGTTATCGTGATGAAGACGAAGCGGCTCATGATAAATGGTATATATAGTGGCAGTCAGAGCCAAAGAAAACCCCTAGTTGATCCACGGTGGACCAGGAATAGAACATAATATCAAGCACCTATCCTCTTGGTTAAAGTTGCAGTCTAAAATATTTACGAACAGTACAGATACAGATGATAAGGCTCGTAACAGTTGTGCCATCAGGAATCATATTTGACAATTTAAGGTGCCGCAACTTGAGAATACATACCTTCCTACCATTACGAAAACACGCCTATTCAAATATATAGACAATTTCACCTCCAAAAACTGAAAATTTTCAGATAAAAAACTCTGGTATTTTTTACATTTCTGCTCAAAACATAGATTGTGGGTACCCGTTAGAACTGCCTCGGCGAGGCGGTTCTAACGAGTACCCACAATCTATGTTTTGAGCAGAAATAAGAAAAAAATGTCTACCCCTGTAAATCCCAGTTTTACTATATAAAAGTTGGGTTTAAGGGGGTCAAAAGTATATAGGCATGTTTTCGTGATGCTTCTTACATATGCGCCCAACGATTGCTGCAGTCTGATTTCAGCTCCAAATTTTAGACTACATTTGTCGTCTGCTTTTTTTTAACAAACAATCGATTGGAAAAAGTTCATATGTAAAGTTGAAAGACTCAATGTCAAACAGCTTAGGCTGAAAAATAAATAAAATAAAATAAAGGTTCTGAACGGGGACTGAACATTGCTTCATTTAACTCTTAACCCTGTAATTTAAGCAAAGAGTGTGCGCAGACCCTGATCAGACACCGCGTTCAGCGGCGTCATCTTGGTCTGAACTATTTGCCAATATATCAGTCCAGGTTTTACAAATAAGCTTTTTTTACACGGCACTCTGACTTCACTGCGACAATAATAGCACGGATAAAAATAACTGTTACCTGGCGACAAGACGCGCTGTTCGATTTCACTGTCAATGATAATTACGTGAAGAACAACATTTAGGAAATTTTGCTGTATGTATACTTAGG